>JAPPVO010000019.1:193149033-193568444 GCA_030407325.1 Camellia japonica
CATATGTCATAATACCAGGGGTTGTTGTCCTGCCTTCATCTATGGCAGAGATTGACTCGTAGGCAGGTGCAAACTTCTGGTCAATAATGACTGGACATCATCCGGACTCCAGATGGGATGTTCTATCATCATGGAAGATAGAGTTGCTAACGAATCTGCGAACCTATTGTTCTCTCTTACTAGGTGAGTGAATTTTAACTTCTCAAACCGAGGAATCAACAAATCCAAGGTCTGGTGGTAGATTATCATCTTTTCCTCCTTTCACTTTCCAATCTCCTTTAGCTTGAGATACAACTAAGTTCGAATCCCCAATGGCGTCCAATCGCCTTGCCCCTAGTTCTAGGGCAGCCTCTAAACCGGCAATACATGCCTCATACTCTGCCTCATTGTTCGAGACCTTGAACCGAAGCTTAAATGCCAAAGGATACGGGAACCATCAGGCGCTATCAGCAACACCCCTATCCCATACCCATATTGATTTGACGCTCCGTCAAAGTACATTCGTCCAAGTTCATCTTCGGATGTGCAGAATAGCTTCATCTGGGAATAGGTACTCAACCGTTTCATCCCCTCCTTCAACCGGGTGGTCGGCAAGGAACTCTGCCACCGCTCTCCCTTTTACGGACTTGCGTGTCACATACTTGAGGTCAAACTCGGAGAGCAACAGCAGCCAACGAGCTAGCCTACCCGTAAGTGCTGGTTTCTCGAAGAGATATTTGATGGGATCAAGTCGTGAAACCAACATTACAGAGTGAGCTAACAGGTAGTGCCGCAGCTTCCTAGTAGCCATACTAAGGCCAAACAAGCCTTCTCCAACGGAGTGTAGCGGGTCTCGTAATCCAGCATCTCTTCTTGCTCAAGTAGTAGATGGCCCTTTCCACTTTATCTTCCGACTCTTGTGCGAGCATGCAGCCCATTGTAGTTTCAGTCACCGACAGGTACAGTATCAACGGTTTCCCTGGCTTTGGTGGCGACAACACGGGTGGGTTCTGTAGATATTCTTTAATCTGTTCAATGCAGCTTGGCATCGGCCGTCCCATTGGAACTTCTTTCCTTTCTTCAGGAGGCCAAAAAGTGGTTCACAAGTCAAGGTTAGTTTAGAGATAAACCGCCTTATGAATTGCACTTTACCCCAGAAAGCCTCGCACCTCCTTTTCAGTCATTGGTGGTGGCATTTCTAAGATGGCCTTGATTTTGGAAGGGTCGACTTCGATGCCCCTTTGTGTAATCAGAAACCCCAGCATTTTCCTCCCGCTGTAAACACCCGATGTACACTTCTGAGGATTCAGCCGCAGCCGAAATTCTCTGATCCTTTGGAAAAACTTTGCAAGGCGGTGTCTGTAGACACCCCATTTTTGACCGTCCTCAAGACTTGGACGTCACCGTTGGAACACTCGGTGATTATCCATGTTTGTGTTCATTTGGAGTTCCCGGAGGTCTCGGCTACGCGCGCCTTGCCTCAGGACCTCCGAACTCGACCGTTTGGTGTTTGGTTTTGCACCAAACACTTGTGTTTTGCCTTGGAAGGGCAGGGAATGCTTTGTGAGGCATCCCCACATACCACCGGCTGGGGCTAGAGGCCACCGGCTGGCTAGAGTTGCCATCGGCACTATATTGTGCCGGTCGGACTATTTTGTGCCGGTCGGCACTGTTTTGGCAAAATGACCATTTTGCCCTGCCGACTACTGTGCACTTGCTTTCTGAGATATTTTCAGACAGTGTGTGCAATTTGCTCCCCCTCCATACACGTGTATGGAGGGATGAGCCCTTAGTTGCTTAGCTTGTAAGTCTTACAAGTTCTATAAGAGGAAGGCTCTTCCTCTTGGCTTAAGGTTGGGATTTCTTGAGAGGTTTCAGCCATTTTAGAGAGAGAGCAAGCTCTGGTTTTAGGTTAGATCATATATCTATCTTATCTCTCTCCTTTCTTGCTTATTTAGTACACTAGGTGCTTTAGTTCACACTATTACACACAAGCACCTAGTGTCTCACCTTCTCCTTGCAACTGAGGTTCTAAGGGCTGTTTCTTTAGTGTTCTTGACTGGTTTGGAGCTCAAGGGACCAACTACTCCAACCTTTGTGAAGAAAAGCTTCAAGGGTAAGAAACTTACTTTATTTACCCCATTTTTGCACTCCATTTTTACCTAGTTTAAAACAGTTTTTGAGCTTAGTGTTTGGCACAAAAAAGTTCTGTTTTTTAACCCTCTTCGTTGTATCTTAAGAGTGTTTAGTGGTTTGGGGAAGTTTGCCCCTCTTTAGGCCTTGAAAAGGGCTCATTTTTGTGCTATTTTGGAGAGATCCGGGACTTGTGTGCTTGGACCTCTCCACCACTGAAATCTTGAGGGATTTCAATGGTGGAGATGGTGCCTTAAAGTCCTAGGAAGGAGAGGGCCACCCCCTCTCCTTGATGTCCTTGAAAAGGGCAAATTTTGCTTCCTTAAGGAACACTATGCTCGAGTGTGTGTTGAGCATGTTTGACTTGTTTTCCATGTTTATATTTCCATGGTATAACATGATTTCGAGTTGGTTTTAGTATTCTTTGCATGATTTGCATAGTTGCTTTGTAATGCCTTCAAATTGCCTTAACATGTCTAGGTAGTGTACCTTCATTTCTAGCATGTTTTAGGCCTAGATCCATGAAGCTTGTAGGCTTATTTTGCCATGTATGAGGTCTGTCCATAGTCATTTTGGTCAATCTTAGCATGCTTAATATAGCTCCTTTGCATTTGGCTTGTTGGCCTTGAGAACATGAATGTGTAGCATGCCTTGCTTGCTTCATTTTTGATGATTTGGAACCATTACATATGCTATTTCAGACCTTTTGGTGTGCTTGTATGCTCACTTAAATCGCCTCTTTAACGCTTTGAAAGCATGTCTTGAATGCCTCATTTTTTGGCCATTTTGCATGCCTTTGATTTAATGACTCTTAGATGCCATCTAAGTAGCCATTTGGCTTTGTTTTGACATGCTAGAAATCTGTTTTGGGTTGATTAATGCATGCCATGTGTGCTCGTGCTAGGTGTGGTTTAATGTCCCATTGACTTGCCTTAAGCCTAGGCCATTTGCGTGCTTGTTTGGCATACTTTATTGCATGATTTGACCTCATGTTTGGCATGAATTTCAGAACTTTCAATGCATGCTAATAGTCCATGTTTGGTCTCTTTAAGTGCGCTTGAATATTGCCTATTTATGCCTAAGTATTGGTGCCTTGATTTGTGCATGTGTGCATGTTTGTTTGGCCCTCATAACTTGGCATTTTGGCTACTGATTTTAGGCCTTTTAGAGTTGCCTAATTCATGTATAAGTCCATCCCCCATTGGTTTGCATGTTTGCTTGTATGCCTTGCATAAGTGCATCACATTGTTCACTTTGCATGATAGATAACGTGCTTAGGGTTGCATCACATTCGCATGCATGTTAGGCCTCTTGAAGTGAAGTATGATAGAGGTTTGGCACCCTTGTTTGCTTGATTGCATTGCATGCATTTGAAATTAAAATTGCACTCTCGATTCTTTGGGCCATCATGCATGGAAATGCGTGATTGGTGGTCCGAGAACCGAGGCACATCCACTTTGAGTCAAAAATATGATAAGGATTGTGTTTGGTGCATACATGCTTTGAATCACATTGCCATGCATTTTGTTGCCCTCTGCTGCTGTGAGTTGCAGGTTTTGCAGGCGTTTTGTGCCGACCGGCACTTTTTAGTGCCGACCGGCAGTGAATTGGCAGCCGATAGCTCCACTCAGTGCCGGTGGCCTCATCCTTCAGCCGGTGGTGTTGTATCCCAGCCGGTGGTACTCCCCAGTGCCCTGAGAGGCACTCCTGGGACTTTGGAAATTTTCTGAGGAGGATAGCAGGGAAAACAGAGGCACACTTGCATGACAGTGCGATTCCGAGCCAATTCCGGTGCGCGCTGCATTTGGGCCCTCCTCCCGAGGCATTTACTGTTTTAATTAGATTAATTATTTGTCTAATTAATTTAGTGAATTTGTAATAATTTATTATTTCGTTTGCTGTATTATTATTTTGGTCCCTCCGAGCGAGGGCAAAATGTAATAAGTGTGGTGGTGGTGTATGTCTTCCAATCCCATTTCTTTCTACCCTTTTATTTACCGCTTACAGTGGTAAATTAGGGCATTTTAAATTAGCATACCTTATGCAATGCATGCGTGCATTCATGCATTTGTTTACATGCATCGGGCTCGGCACATCATGCAAACTGCATTGTATTTCAATTCCAAAATTGAATACGTGATAGTTGTTGCATTTCATGTGCCATGCTTAGGATAGCCGAGCCTGTCTAGATTACATCCCTGTATGCGATGCATTAGCCACTTAACATGAACAGGTCATGCATGTTTGCTAACCGGGTTATTGTTTTGGCACGGAGTACGATGTAAGTATTTATGCTTTAGCATATCGCATGCGTGTGAATGTTTGCCATGACAATAGGATTGCCATGCGGCTAAATGCTTATATGAAGATAAACTGCTTGAATGCCTGTGGGTGGAGGTTAGATTGCCTGAGTTGGAACAACTCATTGAAATCCGTATTTTAGCCTACTTGCGAGTAGCAAAAACCAACACGTTTTTCGAGACAAAACGGATATGCAATGTTTATTTCCAATTAGGCAATCTAGTCTATACTTTTGTGTTGTGCGCATCACATAGTAATTCTAGGCTAATAATTGGAATAAGAGCATGTAATGTTTTCAAAAAAGATATCACGGTTAGTAGAGGCCGGTCTTCGGACCGGGCGAAAGGGGGTGCTCATAGCTGACCTTCCCCGATCGTACCCAAGCTCCCGAGCCAAGTCACTTTGGTGATGACGGACACGTGGCCTTCGGCACCGAGTCAGGGTTTCCTAAATTCCCCATTAAAAAATATTTAGGTGGCGACTCTGTAATCTGGCAAAGCAGTCCATGTTTGGCACTACTTTTCAAAAATCTGTTTTCTCAAAACGATTTGCCAGAGGTGGACTCTTTGGTTCAGATTTAGAACCGCAAACACACAAAAGGGAGTCCGAACTGTAGAGCGAAGCCCCACGGGCGCGTCTACAGTTTCTGGCGACTCTGCTGGGGATTTAGAGAGCTTGACTCGAACTCGTGATATCCTGTTTTGACTACACTTATGTGTTTCTTTGCATTGCATGTGCATTGGTGCGCCTAGGACACCGTGTTGGCCATCTGCTATTCCTGAGCGGTTTGCCGGAGGCTTGTCTTGTCAAGGCATGTCCATAAGGCTGACCGGTTGCGGGCTCTGCCAGTATGGGAACACAAACCCCGGTTTTACCGGGGCACCCTTTTTGACCATTCGACCTAGTGCATATTCGGAATCCATAGTGACCATTCCAAACTAGGACAGGTTGCTTACCCGATGTTAGGTTGTTTGAAATCGCTGCGCTGCGTAGTGAAACCCTAGCTCCTGACAAAATAGGACAGGGAAACCCACCCCAGCATAGGGGTGTATTGGCTCTCTTTTATCTGCTATGTGCTTTTAGAATGCATCTCTGCAGGGAGAACGCACATATCAGTTTGCAATCTTTGATATTGATATTTGGCCCGAGGGCACCAGTATCAGTTTTTGGGGAATCAGTTATATCCGCGGGTATCAGTTCAGTTTTGAACAGTGAATCTGGGGAACAGTGATCAGCAGTATAGTACCGTTGTTTGGCTACACCCGTGTTTGATCTGTCTGGGGCTGAAGTACCGTTTGTTTTCCGTTTCAGTTCAGAGATTCAGAGAGTTGGGCTAGAATAGCTAGTGTATTCTTGCTGAGGCAGAATTTAGCATGATGCAGAATCCAGAAGAGCTTGTGGTCATGACGGCCGCATTGAATCAGGGGATCATCCTACAAGATGAGACTACCGTTGACATGCCACATCCGCCCAGATCGCCGGCTGCGCACCCGGTTTGGGCCCCTCAGCTGTATAGGCTCGCGAGCCCACTACATTTGAACTAATGGGGATGATAGGGATCTTCAAAGGTCCGTGACGGATCTCGCCTATGGAATGTCAGCTCCACCACCAGCCGCACCGTATGCCGGGAGCTTTGTACCTCAGGAGCCCCCGCTGTTAGGTCGAATTGTGATTGAACTGAGTCAACCGGAGATGGCCTCCAACTATGGCAGCGAGGTGCCGCCAACAAATCAGGCCGAAACCAGAGGAAAAGACAAGATGAAGGCAGATGCCGACCCCATTGAACAACTGCTGTGGGCAGTAGAGGCTTTGAAAGCCAGAGGGATGAACAAGCAACAGGTATCTGCAGTTATGACAAAAGTGTGGAGGGTGCTTTCCCCACTCCGCCTGAGGGCAGTTCCAGTCAATCAGAGAATCGGGATAGGCCCCGTCATGCCAAGACAGTTCTTCCCGCTTCCAGCCTTGCATCCGGAAAGAATCAGAAATCCAAAGCCGCACCCGCTGACCCATTCGCTAGTGCATCTAGCAAGAGTGTTCAGGCTCCAAAGTACCTGCCCCGAGGGCGCAGGGCCTTCCATCCTCTCCACATGCCTTTGTCTAGGGCACTTCTGATCTTGGCCAAAAAGGGGCATCTTACACCCCTCGATCCTAGGCCACTCCCCAAACCCCTTCCAGCAGGCCATGATGCCACTCAGTACTGTGCGTACCACCAGCAGTCAGGCCATGCTACTGATAACTGCTTCCGCCTCCGTCACGAGGTACAAGATTTGATTGATAACAAGATTATTCTCCCGCCCACCTCGGCCAAATCCATCACTACAGAGTTCTTGGAGTACGAGGACACAGATACGGAGGACACAGATACCGTGAGTATATAATCAGCAGATGAATTGCCTGTGGGCAGTGTCTGGTACATTTTTGGATGCAGCGTTTGGCACGCATTTTTGAGCACTTGCCAAGGCTAGTTTTGGTAAATTCTGACTTGGGTGTCGAGTCAGTCTTTTGTTTTGTCTTGAACCTGTCTCATTGTTTTGAGACATTCCTTTTGCTTAAGGGTCTGTCTAATTGTAATGAGTCAGTCCCTCTTCTATAGAATACCATGGTGATTTCGGGGTTGTTGCCTCAAACACCGTTTTATCTTATAAACAGTAGTTTTTGCTTTTTGAGTTCGTTTCTACCGAGGAGCCAGTTATGCCAACAAATCTGATGAAACAGCCGTGGCTATCGCGTTCCGCACTCGTTGCTATTCGAATCAACTACGTCGCAGGGTGTGAATGGAATGACAGCATATACCGCCTGCCCTTTTGTGCCCTGGGCATTGTTATAATGACCTAAGTTTTTCAAAACCCTTTTGAACACTGCAGTGACGAAAACGAAGAGGAAGTAATTCCTCGGATTTTGCGAAATTTTGATCATTTTGAGAAAAGGAACGCGTGCTAAGCTTTTTATGAATGAAATCATGCTTATCGGCGTGAGTACTGAGAAGGACCCTGGCTCGACCCAGACTGGTTCCACACTATCTTCAGCACGAGCGATTTGTCGCTTTCTTAAAAACTTTCAAAAACAGAATATTTTGTGCAGTCTCGCGAAGACTTGTGTGGAATCGCTCTTGAGTTTGTAAAGCCCAGGATCGCTCTCAGCCTCAGGACTCAATCTATCTGTTGCAAACCCGAACCTGTTCAAAACATTCAGTGCCATGAAATGCCTGTATGGCCCACTTTGAAGCAGCCCTCGAGCAAGAGGCATTGAAGTCAGCTCAGGGAGATCAGATCCCCGCCAGGCAAAGCTCGAGAAGCAACCATGATGGACTGTTCCTGCAAATCAACCCAACAGTCGCTCTCCCGGATGCAGAGGGTTTCTATTTCAAAAAAAAACCATCGGGCATGGACTTGTTACACTTTTACCCTTAGAGAGGCTCGCTGGGCCGAAAACCCGGAAGGGCGACCCAGGCAAAAGTTAGAGCAAAGAAAAGAACAAAAAAAAATAGCAAAGAAAAAGAAAAGAAAAAAAGCAAAAACAAAAAAACAAAAAAATAGCAAAGGAAAAGAAAAGAAAAGAAGAAAAACATAGCTCGTAAGGTCGAAAACCCGCATTGGGCGCCTTGGCAAAAGTTAGAGCCTAAACAGTGAAGGTTAAAATACCCGAGTGTACCTTAACCGGAACTACGTAAGGCTTGATTCCCATGTTTGGGATACGTAGGCAACTTCATCCTGAAGTCCAGCCCCCAACGCTCCCATAGCGTCTCAGTCCATGTAATGGTTTTGATTACCCATGCTTCCTCCGAATCCGATGTCTCGGTTGCAACAATTGGAGCTGCGTGATCAACTTCCTTCCGGAACCCAGTCACCAACACCTTCAAGGTGACTGTGTCCATATATTGTTTGTGGCTGTCTTCGCCCGCTCCGTGCCTGAGAGCCCGGTCGAGCTCAATCACCAATAGGCATGCCGCGACATCATCCAAACAAGGGGCAACTTCCCGTTGCCATCTATCGCCAAAGTTGCCCTCAGTCATCATCCAAACTAGGGGCAACTTTCCGTTGCCCTTCCTCTCCCCCTTTTTAGCCAGGGACAATTTTCCAAATTGCCTCCGATCCGAGGTTGCGCATCTCGAGGGTAAGTTCCGCGCTCGTCGAGCGCTGACTGTTTGCAAAAATAGTTTTTGAAAATTTTCACTAAAGTTGACTACTTTCTCGAAAACTATTTCATTTTTCAAAATTGGACCATGTTTGGACCCAAAAGGAAAGCTTTCAGTGCTTACAACCTGGCTTGCATGATTCTCAAATCAAAAATTGCCCAAGCACGCTAATCTGGCGTTCATTTTGATCGAAACTATTTTAGAAAATAAAAACAAAGAATGGTCAGAGTAATGAACTAGGGGCACAGTTGAGCCAGGTGTTCCGTCTCCCCCCCTTTATCATCAATGCGCTCGCCAGAAAGGCGCTCTATCTACCAGAAGGAATAGCCGTGAGCTAGCTGTATCGGGCATGAATCCGCCGCTTCCTATTCATTTATCAACCACTCAGGGGAGGGATGGAAAATGAGAGAATAAAGAATAGAGAGGTGTAAGCCGAGAGAAAAGTGAGAAGGAGGTCTTGTGAGAAAAACCGAGCTCGAGGGCCGAGCGATGCGAGTATCACAAAATCAGAAAGGGTGGGGCATAATACCAGGAGGAACTGGCTCTTCGAGATTTGAGGACCCCCTTGTAAACATGTCTGTGTGTCGTGTCTTTTGATTTGTCGGTCTCAATTTAGTTTTGAGTCTTTTCCGAGCGTGTCTCGTTGTGTTTAGGTCGTGTGCCTTTTACTTTCTGTACTTGAGTTCTCCAGCGGTGTCCAGTTGTAGGCTCGATACCCAAAAAAAAAACCTCTCTTTACCTCAAGATCGTCGGTGCTCAGAATGCCGTGCCATTCTCTACATCCATGCCAGGTAAGAGAAGAAATGGAAAATTTGGGACATCCGAGTGTGTTTCAACCTTAACCATTTCAGTTTTGAGATCCGTCTTGTCAGATTGGGCTGTTTGTTCAAAGTTTGCCGTGTGCGGAATGGACCGAATGTTGGGTTATGGGCTGTATGCAGATTAATCCCCAGCGGAATGTGAGCTGTGTTCAGTTTGAGCAGCAGTTTGTATGATTTGCTTGCTGTTAGTTAGTTGGTTATCCGATTGTTACAGTGCAAGTTCCCAATTTCCAGGCAGTAAAACAATTTCAGTTACATTGAGGTGTAATATGATGCAATGCAGTGCGAAGTATGAGATATGTAAATAAAACACTTTTCAGACAAAAAGTTTGTTTTATATAATCTCTTTCAAAGTACAACTTTTGAAGAGAGCAAAAAAATCTGCCTGCGGCAGTACATAGTACTCTATCTACCAAAAAGAGAAAAGTACAAGAAAAGAAATAAAGAAAAGAAGCAGCAAAATCATCATCATCAGCAGCAGGCCTCATGCCTAAGGATCAGTCCTCGCCCTCTTCCTGGGCAAAAGCACATAAGCACCGTCGGAGCTGTCACTGTCGAGCCCGAGCCCGAGCTGTCCCCGGCCTCCTCCGCAAATGACTCCGTCCCCGCCTCCGACTCACCATCTCCTGGAACTGGAGCTCGTGAGCTGCTCCCCACGTGACCACGTCCCCCTCTAGTGCGAGGGAATATCCTGCCATCCCGAGTAGAGAGGGGAGGCCCAGCTGGAGCAGCGCCACCCACTGGAGGGATCGGGAAAGGAGGCTGAAAATACAAAGAACAAACACATCAGAAAACCGTGAGCAGTTTATCAGTATAGAATGCAGTGTATGAGTACAGTGTGTGAATGCTGTGAGCAGTTTATCAGTATAGAATGCAGTGTATGAGTACAGTGTGTGAATGCTGTGAACAGTTTATCAGTGCAAGATGCAGTGTAGTGTATGAAAGCCGTGAGCAGTTTATCAGATTTTTGTGCAGTGTAGCAGATCGTGCGAAACAGAGTATGGTTTGAGACTGAGACTGTGGTCAGAAGAACATACCGGCAGGCCGTAGACGGCCAAGGCGTCGAGAGTCCGCTGCAACATCCCCATCAGGGAGGCATTCAGCTCCACAGACTGACGAGTATACTCGGAGGAAGCCTGCAAAAGTATTAAATACATCAGTATTCTGTGGGATATTTGAATGAACTGAAATGAAATAACAATGCAAGATGCAGAAATAAAGTAATACATACCGGAGGCAAGTCGGGAATGCCGGCCAACTCGTGACCAGCCGGAGGAGGAGCAAAAGGGATCTGGTAGGTCTCCCCACTCTGCCCCCTATAAGTCACCATGGTAGGCAGAGCGGGCCAGCCCGTCCCTCGTCCCCTCTGCACTCCCCTCCTGCCGCGAGCTCGAGCCCTCTGTGACGACCCCACTCCCGCTCCTACCTCTGCCCGGGCCGCTGGCGCCGCAGGTCTCGCTGGATCAGCTCGGGAGCCCCCGCTCAAAGGCCGCATCAAGAAGGTCCGGACGTACTCTGAGTAGTCGCCCTCGCCCCTATAGCCGTCCTCGTCCCAGCCGAGGGTGTAGTCCTCCATCTGCTGCACAGAAAACCTCTCGGTATCCCTCATGTGCTCGGGAGGGTGAACCGGGACTATCTGCTCTGGCAACCCGAGGGTCTGGCGTAGAAAACGCTCCCCCAGGTACCAAGCCCGACAGACCGGGCCCTCCAGCAAAATCCGGTAGCGCGAGGTCTCGATGGCGCCGGCATACCGATCTCGTATCACCGCAGGTAGTGGAGCCCACGGCTGCCAGGTGACCTGAAATGAAATACAGTTGATTATCTACTGATATAGAAATGTACGCTTGAAAGCGAAGTTTAAACCGACTGTAAGAAAAACAATACCTCGGTGGGGGTGATGGTGTCGAAGAAACGGCGGAAGAAGCTGAATGTGTCTCGGGGCCTCCGAGTGCATCTCCCATCGTAGCGGCGGGAGAAAGGAACGACCAGAGGGGTCTCCGTCTCCGGCACTGGCTCTAGTCTGGGGAAGTAGGCGTACACCCACAGCTGCAAAACAGACGTCAGTATGACTATCAGATCAAGCAGGATACAGAATGAAGCAGAAATAAGAAAACCGTGTGTTGCCCAGTGTATTGAACAGAGTGCGCAGTGTGAACAGTGTACAGTCAGTGTAAAGCAGAGTATGTGTGTGCCGTGTGTACAATATGCAATCCGTGGGAAGCGGGCTACAGTGTGCGCAGTGCGCAAAGTACAGAGAATGTAAAGCAGAAATGTAAAGCAGCAAAAGAAAATGTACCTCCCAGGCTCGCCAGTAGCCTCCTAGCAGCTGTCCACTGCCACGAGAGACTGAGCTCATGTAACCGTAAAGGGTGGCCAAAGCCGCGCCCCCCCAGTCATACTGCACAATCCTCTCGACGTCCACCAAAGCGCTGAGCAGGCAGAGGGGCACTGTGTTCGCCCGGTCGGCAAACAGGGTGGTCCCCAGCAAGAACATGAGGAAGCCGCGCGCATATCTCTCAGCGGCCTCCTGGGTCATCGGAGCTGCGTCCACCAGCGCGGGCTGCACTCGGAACTGCACCTCGAACCAGGAGTAGCGGACGAACCCCGGACGAGCAAGTGGCGGCGCCTCGCCGAGCAAGTAGACCTGGGCTGCGGTCCACTCATCCATGTCTATATCGAAGGGGATCGGATCACCCCCCACCCCGATGCCGGTGAGCATCGAGAAGTCGTAAGGGGTCATCGTCATGTCCCCAGTCGCTGATAAGTGAAATGAATCGGTGGTGTCCCACCACCTCTCTGCCAGGGCGGCAAGAAGAGGTCTACAAGCAGAGAGTCTGGAGAGTCCCCTGCAGAAGGTGCCAAAGCCGGCCCGATCTACAATGCGGCTAACGGCGTCAGGCAGCGCGGCGTACCAGTCGCGAGCGACGACGTTCCCATACCCACGGACGGTATGGGAATCTCCCTGTTTCAAGCAAATAGTTGCAAAGCAATATGAGATGTACAGTTCTGAGGAAACATGTTAAAGTCGATACAAATCTGATTCAAGTAGATATCGGGTTTCAGCGTACCAGTGGGTGGGCTACGGCCTGTGATATGTCAGTGCTCCTATGAGGATCAGTGTAAACAGCATGTGTGCGTGTTTTTCAAAGTTCAAATAGAAGCCAGGTCTCGGTATGTTTCAGTGAACTACAACGTGTGATGTGTCCGCGTGTTGGTGTAGTTTTGTGCAAATCTAGCATGCGTGCGAGTTTTCAGGTTCAAATAAGCACCGGGTGTCGGCAAATTGGCAGTGCAATGTGTGCCGTGTGTTTGGGTGATTCAGACTAGTGCAGTGTGTGTGCATGTGCGTCGATCCTAAACAGATGTCAGTTATGAGTTTGTCTACAATCAACTACAGTACAGTACATCAGAACTAAACAGATAATGGGTTCAGTTAGCTACGGCAGTTGACAGTTTACGGTTCTACATTGCAGAAAATAAATAGAAGACAAGATTGTTACCTCGGCGGCGCCAAAAGACAAGTGCGAGGTCGGCTCGCGCAGGAGGAGCTCCGGGTCCAGAGCCCTGTCAAAACCGCGGAAGTGGCGGAGTCCATCAGGTGGCAGAATGTGAATGGCCGGGCGGTAGGTCGCCGGATCGAATGGTCGCTCGCTCAGCGGAAGGAGCTCGACCCCGGGGTCCATCTCATGGTCCGGGAGAGTCCCGACATGTGGAACATCATCGGCCATAGCGATGGAGATGAGAAAATGACCGGAAAAGAAAAAAAACGGGCTGGAATGCGAAAAGTCAACCGGCAAAGTCAACCCCGAGAGGGTCGGAAATGGCCGGAAGGGTCGAAATGTGAAAATACACGGAAATGAAGACAAGATCAAGGGGAACAAGTCCCGAAAAAGCGGAACTAGCAAAAAGTGCACCGAAACGAAGATTTGTTCGGTTGAAAATGTCCGAAACGCGAAGAATATCGCGAATCCGACGAAAAAACGGGTGTAAAACGCGAAGAAATCGATGAGAAATCAAGAAAAACAAACTCTAGAGAGAGAGAATAGAGTTTTCGGCGGTATAGAAGTGTTTAGAATAGGGTTTAAAACCCTATTTTATAAAGCCCGAAGTGAAATGGCAGTTCTGCCCCCGATCAGCAACTTTTGGCCGGTCGGCACTATTTTGTGCCGGTCGGCACTTTTTTGTGCCGATGGATGAGTTCAGGCAGCCGGTGGCAGCCGGTGACCACCCCACCCAGCCGGTGGTGTTCCCAAGGATGTGTTTAGGCTATATGAGGGGTTTTGGGTCTTCATATCTCAAGAAAGTGCAAGAAAGTGCATCCCCGATGCTCAACCGGCCTCCGTTTTGACCTCGGACCGTTTCTTCTGTGCGTGGCACTCGAATTCAAGCAAGAATGTATCCTTTTTGTATCCTTTTGTCTTTCGTAAAATTCAAAAGTTGCCCCGTGCGCATTGCACGCATCCATTACATTGTCCGGCGTGTCGCGTCACGCCATCTTACACGTCCCTTGTGACTTGCATCATTTTCCATTCAAACGAGGTACGTGTGCCTCGTTTTGCATCTCATTTTCAAATGAGGTACGTCTGCCTCATTTCGCATTCCATTGCATCTCGAGGTACGCGTACCTCGTCTTGCACGTGCTTCATTTGCATTTCATCTTGAGTCACGTGCGGTGTACTACCTCACGTGCTTCATTTGCATTTCATCTTGAGTCACGTGCGGTGTACTACCTCACGTGCTTCATTCTGCATTTTCATCTTGATCCACGTGCGGTGTACTACCTCGCGTGCTTCGTCTTGCATTTTGTTTTGCATTTTCGTAGCGGTCTGACGAGACCTTAAACACGTACCGGTCTGACGAGACCTTAAACACGTACCGGTCTAACAAGACCTTAAACACGCGCGGGTCCGGCGGGACCTTAAACACGCACGGTCTAGGAGACCTTAAATCCTCGGGAGGTGTAAGACCTTCAGTGCATTAAAGTGCACACCTCATTGCATTTGGCATACATCGCATCGCGCCGAGTGCGCACCCCATTTGCACTTCATTTTCCATCCTTTGAGGCTCGCATACCTCATTGCACTCCATTTTCCATCCTTATGAGGCACGCATGTCTCATTTGCCCTATCGTGCATTGTGCATTGCCCCTCGACGGTCCGGCGGGACCCTAAACACGCCCGGTCTAGGAGACCTTAAATCCTTGGAAGGTGAGAAACCCTCGTCTGATGAGGTGCGCGTGCCCCATCTTGCATTTCATTACACCTCGAGGCATGTAGGCCTCGTTTTGCACTTCGTTTTCCATCCAATGAGGTACGCGTGCTTCATGTTTCATTTCATCCTCACTTGCATTGTTTTGCATCCCGTGTGGCATGTGTGTCACATTATGCAAATTGCCTCAACGAGGGTCCGGCGGGACCGAAAACACGCACGGTCTGGCGAGACCTTAAACCCGCTCATTTGCATTGTTATGCATCTCAAAGCCGTGCGTTGGCGCGCATTTCAACATCATGCATACGCTGTACAACCCGGTCTAGGAGACCTTAAATCCTCTGAAGGTGCAATTCCTTTGGTGTTCGTCGTGCCCGAACGACTTTCGGTGGTCTGGTAAAGCCACCCATCTGTGTTTGCGGTGAGTTCCTAGAAGACCAACTGGGACGGTGAAAACTAGAGTTTGAACGGCTTATGCCTAGAACGCAAAGGTTCGGAATTTCCGAGACTAAAGCCTGGTTTAAATACCCAGGGGGTGTACCCTCGGCTTGAAATCCGTATGGAAGCCCCATAGGTTGAGGCGGCGTGTTTACGCCTCGATTCTGGATACTGAACCAACCTAGTATATCGCCCTGTTGGTAAGATAGGGAAAGCTGCAATCATAGTCATTGCATCATAGTGCATTATCATGCATCATTTGTAATTACTGCACATATCATGCATTTTCAAAAAAAAACAACAAAAAAAACACACGCATTTGTCATGCATCATTGTAGTATAGTGCATATGTCATGCATTTTCTGTAAAACCTCTATTGCATTTTAGTTGCATGCATCCACTGCATCATCTTCCATCCATGGCTTGCGCCTTTCCAGGTTGAGCTTGATCTGGTATGCGCTCATACTTTTCACGTCTATACACTCATAGTTCTGTGTCGCGCCTTGAGGGCTTCGACACCTTTTCTATGTTAGACATGGCTTGTACGTGTACATGCCTTTCCTAGGCAAGATTTGGTTTGGCCCGCGTGCCATATCCCTTGTATCCATATCCATTGCATTGTAGCTTGCATGCATTCCATTGCATCACCTCCATCTATGGCTTGCGCCCTTCCTTGTTGAGCTTGGTCTGGTATGTGCCCATATTTTTCGTGTCGAAACACAGTTGTCGAGCTTTTGTGTCCGAGCCTTGAGGGTAGCGGCACCGTTTCTGTGTTAGACATGGTTTGTATGTGTACATGCCTTTCCTAGGCAAGATTTGGTTTGGCCCGCGTGCCATATCCCTTGTATCCATATCCATTGCATTGTAGCTTGCATGCATTCCATTGCATCACCTCCATCTATGGCTTGCGCCCTTCCTTGTTGAGCTTGGTCTGGTATGTGCCCATATTTCTCGTATCGAAACACAGTTGTCGAGCTTTTGTGTCCGAGCCTTGAGGGTAGCGGCACCGTTTCTGTGTTAGATACAGTTTGTATGCGTACATGCCTTTCCTAGGCAAGATTTGGTTTGGCCCGCGTGCCATATCCATTGTATCCATTTCCATTACATTGTAGTATATTGTTGCATCCGGCATTAGGATCATTATTCCCTCCTCAGCGGGTCGTTTCCCCACTTATGTCATTCCACCCAATACTTGTTCTTGTGTCCGTGCGAAGTACTCATAGATCAGACATCGTTCTATGGGAGACGGACTTGTCACCTCCATCAATCTATTTGACATTCGTGTGGTTCCGAACCGCTTACGATTGAATCATGATTCAATTGCCCTGCACGTAGTTTGCATATAGTTTCAATTGCACTACATTATCATTTGCATTATTCATACATAGTTTTGTATATATTGCATATTATTTAGCATTCGCATTGCATATGTCATGCATGTTGCTAACAATATTGCACCTGCTAAGTTTGCTTTCTTTTCAGGCACGATATTGTATGTACGGCTCATTTGAGGCTGGTGGGACCCGGCGAGCCGCACAGGTATTGTATCTCCCGAGTGAGACGTTTTGAGAATTGCATAATTCTCTTACATCCTTTCTGCATTGTGATGTAGACTGTTGCACGTTAGCTTATAACTGTCGCATGTATGCTTCATTACAGCTTTCTTTGCATGATCATAAGTTATGCTCGGCTTCTTGCATTTTCAGTTGCATCTTGCCCCCGCCTACGGGCGCATACCTTATCTGCGGCTTGTATGCCTGTGCATGAACTACGCTGGTTTGATTCCTAAGGGATACGTAGGCAACTTGCGAGTTCAACCATTTGCGCTTTGTATGTTTGTCCAAGTCTTCGGCCTTGTCAAAAATGGGTCGTCTCTGGGCTTTGACATTCACTCCCGTCATTGTTATGACTTTCGAGTTCTGTCAAAGAGGGGCAACTGTAGACACCCCATTTTTGACCGTCCTCAAGACTTGGACGTCACCGTTGGAACACTCGGTGATTATCCATGTTTGTGTTCATTTGGAGTTCCCGGAGGTCTCGGCTACGCGCGCCTTGCCTCAGGACCTCCGAACTCGACCGTTTGGTGTTTGGTTTTGCACCAAACACTTGTGTTTTGCCTTGGGAGGGCAGGGAATGCTTTGTGAGGCATCCCCACATACCACCGGCTGGGGCTAGAGGCCACCGGCTGGCTAGAGTTGCCATCGGCACTATATTGTGCCGGTCGGCACTATTTTGTGCCGGTCGGCACTGTTTTTGGCAAAATGACCATTTTGCCCTGCCGACTACTGTGCACTTGCTTTCTGAGATATTTTCAGACAGCTGTGTGCAATTTGCTTCCCCTCCATACACGTGTATGGAGGGATGAGCCCTTAGTTGCTTAGCTTGTAAGTCTTACAAGTTCTATAAGAGGAAGGCTCTTCCTCTTGGCTTAAGGTTGGGATTTCTTGAGAGGTTTCAGCCATTTTAGAGAGAGAGCAAGCTCTGGTTTTAGGTTAGATCATATATCTATCTTATCTCTCTCCTTTCTTGCTTATTTAGTACACTAGGTGCTTTAGTTCACACTATTACACACAAGCACCTAGTGTCTCACCTTCTCCTTGCAACTGAGGTTCTAAGGGCTGTTTCTTTAGTGTTCTTGACTGGTTTGGAGCTCAAGGGACCAACTACTCCAACCTTTGTGAAGAAAAGCTTCAAGGGTAAGAAACTTACTTTATTTACCCCATTTTTGCACTCCATTTTTACCTAGTTTAAAACAGTTTTTGAGCTTAGTGTTTGGCACAAAAAAGTTCTGTTTTTTAACCCTCTTCGTTGTATCTTAAGAGTGTTTAGTGGTTTGGGGAAGTTTGCCCCTCTTTAGGCCTTGAAAAGGGCTCATTTTTGTGCTATTTTGGAGAGATCCGGGACTTGTGTGCTTGGACCTCTCCACCACTGAAATCTTGAGGGATTTCAATGGTGGAGATGGTGCCTTAAAGTCCTAGGAAGGAGAGGGCCACCCCCTCTCCTTGATGTCCTTGAAAAGGGCAAATTTTGCTTCCTTAAGGAACACTATGCTCGAGTGTGTGTTGAGCATGTTTGACTTGTTTTCCATGTTTATATTTCCATGGTATAACATGATTTCGAGTTGGTTTTAGTATTCTTTGCATGATTTGCATAGTTGCTTTGTAATGCCTTCAAATTGCCTTAACATGTCTAGGTAGTGTACCTTCATTTCTAGCATGTTTTAGGCCTAGATCCATGAAGCTTGTAGGCTTATTTTGCCATGTATGAGGTCTGTCCATAGTCATTTTGGTCAATCTTAGCATGCTTAATATAGCTCCTTTGCATTTGGCTTGTTGGCCTTGAGAACATGAATGTGTAGCATGCCTTGCTTACTTCATTTTTGATGATTTGGAACCATTACATATGCTATTTCAGACCTTTTGGTGTGCTTGTATGCTCACTTAAATCGCCTCTTTAACGCTTTGAAAGCATGTCTTGAATGCCTCATTTTTTGGCCATTTTGCATGCCTTTGATTTAATGACTCTTAGATGCCATCTAAGTAGCCATTTGGCTTTGTTTTGACATGCTAGAAATCTGTTTTGGGTTGATTAATGCATGCCATGTGTGCTCGTGCTAGGTGTGGTTTAATGTCCCATTGACTTGCCTTAAGCCTAGGCCATTTGCGTGCCTTGTTTGGCATACTTTATTGCATGATTTGACCTCATGTTTGGCATGAATTTCAGAACTTTCAATGCATGCTAATAGTCCATGTTTGGTCTCTTTAAGTGCGCTTGAATATTGCCTATTTATGCCTAAGTATTGGTGCCTTGATTTGTGCATGTGTGCATGTTTGTTTGGCCCTCATAACTTGGCATTTTGGCTACTGATTTTAGGCCTTTTAGAGTTGCCTAATTCATGTATAAGTCCATCCCCCATTGGTTTGCATGTTTGCTTGTATGCCTTGCATAAGTGCATCACATTGTTCACTTTGCATGATAGATAACGTGCTTAGGGTTGCATCACATTCGCATGCATGTTAGGCCTCTTGAAGTGAAGTATGATAGAGGTTTGGCACCCTTGTTTGCTTGATTGCATTGCATGCATTTGAAATTAAAATTGCACTCTCGATTCTTTGGGCCATCATGCATGGAAATGCGTGATTGGTGGTCCGAGAACCGAGGCACATCCACATTTGAGTCAAAAATATGATAAGGATTGTGTTTGGTGCATACATGCTTTGAATCACATTGCCATGCATTTTGTTGCCCTCTGCTGCTGTGAGTTGCAGGTTTTGCAGGCGTTTTGTGCCGACCGGCACTTTTTAGTGCCGACCGGCAGTGAATTGGCAGCCGATAGCTCCACTCAGTGCCGGTGGCCTCATCCTTCAGCCGGTGGTGTTGTATCCCAGCCGGTGGTACTCCCCAGTGCCCTGAGAGGCACTCCTGGGACTTTGGAAATTTTCTGAGGAGGATAGCAGGGAAAACAGAGGCACACTTGCATGACAGTGCGATTCCGAGCCAATTCCGGTGCGCGCTGCATTTGGGCCCTCCTCCCGAGGCATTTACTGTTTTAATTAGATTAATTATTTGTCTAATTAATTTAGTGAATTTGTAATAATTAGTTCATTTATTCGTTGGGCTGTATTATTATTTGGTCCCTCCGAGCGAGGGCAAAAATGTAATAAGTGTGGGTGCGTAGGCATGTATGTCTTCCAATCCCCATTTCTTTCTAACCCTTTTATTTATCCGTTTACAGTGGTAAATTAGGGCATTTTAAATTAGCATACCTTATGCAATGCATGCGTGCATTCATGCATTTGTTGACATGCATCGGGCTCGGCACATCATACAAACTGCATTGTATTTCAATTCCAAAATTGAATACGTGATAGTTGTTGCATTTCATGTGCCATGCTTAGGATAGCCGAGCCTGTCTAGATTACATCCCTGTATGCGATGCATTAGCCACTTAACATGAACCAGGTCATGCATGTTTGCTAACCGGGTTATTGTTTTGGCACGGAGTACGATGTAAGTATTTATGCTTTAGCATATCGCATGCGTGTGAATGTTTGCCATGACAATAGGATTGCCATGCGGCTAAATGCTTATATGAAGATAAACTGCTTGAATGCCTGTGGGTGGAGGTTAGATTGCCTGAGTTGGAACAACTCATTGAAATCCGTATTTTAGCCTACTTGCGAGTAGCAAAAACCAACACGTTTTTCGAGACAAAACGGATATGCAATGTTTATTTCCAAGTTAGGCAATCTAGTCTATACTTTTGTGTTGTGCGCATCACATAGTAATTCTAGGCTAATAATTGGAATAAGAGCATGTAATGTTTTCAAAAAAAGATATCACGGTTAGTAGAGGCCGGTCTTCGGACCGGGCGAAAGGGGGTGCTCATAGCTGACCTTCCCCGATCGTACCCAAGCTCCCGAGCCAAGTCACTTTGGTGATGACGGACACGTGGCCTTCGGCACCGAGTCAGGGTTTCCTAAATTCCCCCATTAAAAAATATTTAGGTGGCGACTCTGTAATCTGGCAAAGCAGTCCATGTTTGGCACTACTTTTCAAAAATCTGTTTTTCTCAAAACGATTTGCCAGAGGTGGACTCTTTGGTTCAGATTTAGAACCGCAACACACAAAAAGGGAGTCCGAACTGTAGAGCGAAGCCCCACGGGCGCGTCTACAGCAAGCCATGTCTCCAAATGTCTGCATTATCAACGAGTTAAAGTAGAACATCAGAGACCTGCAGGAATGCTGCAACCACTCTCTATACCTAAGTGGAAATGGGAACACATTACTATGGACTTCGTGGTCGGACTGCCTCAGTCAGTTTCGAAGAACGATGCAATATGGGTTATAGTAGATCGATTGACGAAGTCGGCACATTTTCTACCAATAAAAACCACGCACTCCCTAAATAAGTTCACCACATTATACATCAAGGAAATCATTCGATTGCATGGTGCCCCAGCTTCGATCGTGTCTGACTGAGATCCCTACTTTGTATCTCACATCTAGAACAAATTGCAAGAAGCTTTGGGAACAACGCTGAAGTTTAGCATTGCTTATCACCCGCAAATTGATGGACAATCTGAAAGAACAATCCAAATTTTGGAAGATATGTTACGTGTTTGCATGCTAGACCTCAAAGGTAATTGGGACGAGCACTTACCTTTAGTGGAATTCGCCTATAACAACAGCTACCAAGCAAGCATTGGAATGACACTGTATGAAGCACTGTATGGAAGGAGATGTCGATCACCTTTGTGTTGGACGGAAGTCGGAGACAGTAAACTGTTAGGTCCCAAGATCGTGCAATTAACAAGTGATAAAATTTAACTCATCCAACAACGAATTCACATTGCCCAGAGCCGCCATAAAAGTTATACAGATACACGAAGATGGGAATTAGAATTTCAAATAAGAGATCATGTGTTCCTAAAGATCTCACCAACAATAGGGGTTATTCGATTTGGGAAGCAAGGAAAGTTAAACCCACATTACATCGGGCCATTCGAGATACTAAAAATGATTAGTCTTGTGGCCTATCGCCTTACACTGTCTCTTGAACTGTCCAATATCCACAATGTGTTTCATGTATCGATGCTTCGACGGTATCTTCGAGATCCAGAGCATGTTGTTGATTATGAGGACCTGGAAGTTCAAGAATATCTCTCCTATGAAGAACAACCAGTGCAGATTCTCGATCGTCGTGATCAAGTTCTCCGAAATAAGACTATACCTCTTGTAAAAGTTTTGTGGAGAAATCATCATGTTGAAAAAGCAACATGGGAAACCGAAAGTCAAATACAAGCCAAATACCCACACCTCTTCGAAAACCAAAGTACGTCAAATTTGGGGACAAATTTCTATGTAGGAGGGAAGAAATATGACACTCTAAATATTTAATTAAATACCACGTAAAATTATATATATATACATACGTAGATTAAATAAAATATTAGATGTTATGGTTGAGTATAATTTAATTAGAGATTAGTTTGTTTTGTTTTTATCAAACAAGTGATATATAATTATTTTAAAGAATTGGGCCAGAGTATAATTAACGCAAAAATTAATAAGATAAGTATCAATCTAAGGAAGATTTGGCTGTGGACATGTGTTGGTTCTAGAGGACTCTTGTGGTTTGATGGCACGGTTTGCCTCCTTATTATAGGGAGGATTTGCTCAAGATCAGTACAACAACAAAAAAAAAAACACAAAACACGAAAGAGATAATGGAGATAGTAAACTAATAAGTAAGAAGGTTGTGATAGTGGAAAGTAAAAGTAAAGGGTTAATATTAAGGTGAGTTATATTATACCTTGAGTCACCATAATATATTTTACGTATGTTTTGAGTTACCATAATTTATTTTACGCAATTTGTGTTTTATAAATTATATTAATATTTCAATTATGTTGATTATTTTCTGAACTCTATTTGCTTAAATTGAAACCCATGGATATGTTTGTTTAAATTTTAGAAATTATTTGACATCAATTTTATAAACAATTATTTTTTGTAAGTACCACCACGGAAGTCCTATGCCTTGAGGGACTTAACTAAACCATTAACTTCTGATTGGTCACTTAGTGGCCCTCTGTTTGTCATTGATCCATTAACTTCTGTTTTGACTGTCACTCCAGTGATCTTAGTTCTATTTTGTTCTATACCGTGGTTATGGTTATTTATTTACATAATTTGTGTATTTTAGCTTCTGTCACTTAAATAATTGGTTATTCAAATTAAGTTATGTTAATGTTTTAACTTAAATAACTATCCACGATTATTTTGTGTCCCCTATACTCTTGGCATAATATTTCTCACTCTGCTGTGTGCTTATAGCTGTTATCCTTTTTAGGTAATGAGATGTAAATAAGAACTGTAACCTTGTATAGTGGGACCCGCACGAAATTTGATGCCTACCTGTTACACTTTGTTTTTTTTTTCTTTTTTCTTTTTCTAAAATTTTGTCACCGCATAATAAAATAATAAAAGCCCCATGGATGTAATTTTGATCATTAACGAATTAATTTTTTGTTTAATTATTTTCTTACTTTTATTCCGCTTCTGCTTGCGCTACTTAATTTGTTCAATTAGAATTAATAAGTTGCGATTCCAGCCCTAAGCATCCGAGGGTTGGGTCGTGACAAATAGTATATGTATCCTTGACTTCATTGCGTTCGTAGGAGTTATATCTTATCACCTGATATTGTTTTGCAAGATTGGCCAATAATGTTCAAAAGCAAAATGTTTGTTTTCACCTTGACAGTATAAAAGTTTTGCTTGAAGTATCTGTATCAATAAAATATTAAATTAATTAATTAGTTAATTTTTATATGAGACAAAATAAAAAAACTAACATAATAAATGAAGATGAAATCTTACTATCAACTTGAGACATCCCACTTGGGTGTAGATTTTCGACTTGCGTCAAACACCCACGAAATTTATTATAACATTTCATGATTTCACCCTATCGAGATGAGATAGACACTTGTGTTATTGAGTAATCATTCTGTAGTAAGAAATTATTTTCAAAAATTCTTTCCAAAAAATGAGCATGAGATTGCGAATTCCCAACAATTGGGTCTTCAGTAATATGACACCAAACTCTACAAATTACCACATCTTCCTGAGTGGTGAATGATTTTCCTCTCTTTATGTTTGATAAACCTTCCATACTGATTGTGTGAAAAAACAAACAAAAAAAAATTATGTAGATTGAAGATAATGTGTATTCAAATTGAGATTGATTGTTTAGTTTTATAAGGAGTAAAAATATGATTGTTTTTTTATCCGTTTAAATTATAACCATTAAAAACTAGCTGTTTCAAACATTTCTCAATTGGAGGGGAAAAAAAAAGGAGTTGTTGCTCAATTTGTGTATTCCAATGACAAAAGAGCACCATTGGATTAAACGATCCAACGATCCAGATTGTTGTTTCTCTCTATCTCTCTTGTCTTTCTGTCTCTCTTATCACTCTGTCTCTCTTGATTCCAGAAACTACTCCCAACTCTGCTCTCTCTCTCTCTCTCTCTCTCTCTCTCTATTTCTCTCTTTGTCTCTCTTATCTCTCCAATGCCTCTTCACAACCAGTCTTCATCTCTTTCCCTCACCTTCACCGATTGCAGATTTCCTCACTCACTCTTTTCCTCTGTGTCTCATCTTCTTCATCACTACAACCACCATCTTCAACCACAGTAACCACCAAACCCTCAGTAACAACCACCACAATTGCCAATCTCTAACCCTTTTCCCCAAATGTCCTTTTCTGTTCTCCAATCCTCTTCTCCTTCTATTTTTCCTCTTCTTCATCACCACAACTACGACCCTCAACTATAGAAACCACCAAACCCTCAGCAACAACTACCACAACCGCCGATCTCCAACCCTTTTTCCCAAATGTTTTTCTCTATTCTCCAATCATTTTCTCACATTCTTCATCATCACGCCCACCACTACAGTG
Organism: Camellia japonica; assembly: GCA_030407325.1. Taxonomy (NCBI): domain Eukaryota; kingdom Viridiplantae; phylum Streptophyta; class Magnoliopsida; order Ericales; family Theaceae; genus Camellia; species Camellia japonica. Next base: position 193,173,513 of record JAPPVO010000019.1, read on the forward strand.
AAAGGAACCACCACTACCACAACCAACAGAACCACCACCACTACACCCACCGCCGATCTCCAACCCTCAAACCCTTTAGATCATTCTCTCTTTTCTAACCCTCTTATCCACCACAATCCCTTATATCTCACCTTCTTCCTCTTCGACCTCTTTCTCTGTCTCTGTCTCTGTCTCTCTCCCTCCGTTCTAAACTGTCGATCTCTAACGATCGAAACCCTAATCCTAACCAAAATGATCTTCTCTCTCCCTCTTCGATCTATCTCTCCCTCTGTTATAAACATATTCTCCAACGATCCCTCTCTGTCAGTGATGATCCAAACTTGAAACCCTAATGAAGACCATCCAAAGAACATAAAGAGGATCAACCCTAACGAAGACTATTTTAGTTAGGTATTTATTTTTTTGATTTCACTGTGTTGTTCAATTTAATTAATTTTTTTTTTTGGCTTGAAATTGCTGAAATTGAAATTTTACTGAAATTTTACTTGAAATTGCTCAATCTGCGTTTATTCCTGAAATTTTGCCCCTATTTTTATTTTTTGGTGGTTTTTGGGTGCATTTTGCTTCTGTATTTGGAAAGGATAATGAAAAAAAGAAGGGAGAGAGGAAACGGTTGGTTAAAACTGACTTGACAGCTTTAGCATTTGCCAAAGATAGTAGCTACTAAAACTTACCATTAGAGGTGGCTTTTTATGAATTTCTACCATAATTTGGCAATAGCAGCTCCAATAGCAAGTCATTGGAGATGCTCTTACTAGCCATATATGTTATCGTTCGGATGACTAATTTCGGAGAGAGTACAACATCCCTCGGTTAACTTTTAAACTTGGATTGTTTGCTTTTTTAGCTTATATTTGTTTGGAAATAAATTATTTTAACTAATTATTTATCTTTTTACGAAAATATATATAAAAATAAAGAAAATAATATAATATAATATTTTATTTTATTATTTATTAATTATTTTAACCTTTATTTTATTGACGATTTTGTCTAGCCCAGCCCAAAAGAATGACCCAAAATTGGCCTAGTAACTACATAATGGGCTGGGTTGGGTTTTATCATCTGTTTTATCACATGATTCACATAAAAGGCAGACTCGTACTAGACGACTAAGAATGGCAACGGGCCGGGGCGGGGGCGGGGATCATACTTCCCGTCCCCGATCCCCAATGGTAGAAATTTCCCCATCCCCATCCCCGATCCCCGACGGGGAGTCTATCACCGCCCCCGTCCCCGTCCCTAACGGGGATCGGGTTTCCCCGACCCCGAAAATTTCCCGGCCAAAAAAAAAAAAAAAAAAAAAAACAACATCCATATTCAACAATAGCAGATCTTATATATTCATCAACAACAACAATGTTCATCATCATCATCATATATGCATAAATCAGATTAAATATGAAGTTTGAAAACAGATGTGTATAATGCAAACAAATTAAATTTGTGTATAATGAAACAAATCAAATATGTAGAACAACAAATATGTGTATAATGAAAACAAATTAAAAAAGAAAATTATGTTTGATGAACAAAAATTAAATCAGTAATTTTATTTATTTTTTATTATGTTTCATCATCAACAACAATCATCAACTTAAAAACAAAAAAATACGGATCAGATCACAGAGAGAGAGATGAGGTAGGGCGGTGGTGGTGGTGGTGGATTTGGGCCTTGCACACACGGATCAGATCAGATCAGATCTGATCTCACGGCCGGTGGTGGTGGTGGATCTGGATTGTGTGGTTGAGCAACTCCGGCGGCTGAGAGAAAGGACGAAGTCGAAGACATCACGGTGGAGATGGATGGTGCGATCAACGGCGAGATGAGAGATAAGAGAGAGGAGATAGTTTCAGAGCAGTGGGAGGGATGAGCGAGTGAAGCGATGAGAGAGAGGGAAAACAAGAGCGAGAACTGGGATGGGATAGATATATAAATATAATATAATATAATATCATATAACCTAAACAGCAACCTAAAACACATATAATAATATTATATAGATAGATATAATATAATATATACATATATACACCTACGGGGAAGTTTCGGGGAAATTATGGGGCGGGGCGGGGCGGGCCGGGCCGGGGCCGGGGAAGGGAAACTTATCACCGTCCCCGGCCCGAAATTGATCGGGGATTTAATTTTGGATACCATCCTCGTACCCACGGGGATATTTTTCGGGAAAAAACCATTCTAATCGGGGTCGAGGGGTCGGGTCCCCGTCGGGCCAGGTTCAAATTGCCATCCCTATAGACGACACCAAGAAGACCAATTGATTGGCAAATTTAAATTAGTTTACTAAGAGCTTCTTCTTCTCATATCACGTAACAATTTTATATATGTTAAAATAAAAAAATTATTATATACAACGTAACTAAGTTTTGAACCCAAAACCTTGAGTTTCATTAAAAAACATGCTTATCACTTAAGCAACATACATATTATGATATTAAATTCTTTATTATTTATTTTCATTGTTAGTTATCTGAATTGCACACTCATTGTGTGTGCCACCCGTTAATAGAAATGTAAGAAAAATCGAAAAAATCGACCAAACCGATTGAACCGGACCAAACTAACTATATTTAGTTTTTTTTTATAAATAAGAATCGGTCTCTGTGGTTTTTAAATTTGATTTTTTTTTAGTTTTCGGTTCGATATCGGTTTAAGCATCTTGTACACCGATCTAAACAGAAACCGACCACTTCAACATATATTGTGTTTATAATATATAAAATCTAATAATATAATGATATTAATAAGTATAATAAATTATTAACCTTATCATCTTTACAACCTAAGTTTGTAAACTCTTATTTTATATAATCTTAACTTTAACTCAGTATTCTTGAAACCTTAGTATTTTTGAAATTTTTTTGATTTTTATTTTTGTTAATTTATGAATTGAAAAGTATGTATTAAATAGATGGATTAGAAATATTTGAAGTGGTAAATAAATAACTAATTTAATGCTTTTATATAGATTAATAATTATATTTAAAAATAGTTCATATTAAAAGATGGGCAAATTACACTATTAGTCCCTATAGTTTGGGGTTTGTGTCACTTTAGTCCTTGATTTTTCAATTATGATACATTTGACCCTGAATTTTGAATATTGTTCCAAATAAGGACAATTGAACATACCATTGCTTAATTTCAAAGGCAAAATCGTCAATTTGATAAAATATAAATTAATTTGACAAAAATAAATATCAAAAAAATATTTTAAAATTTTTTTAAAATTATTTCTACCCACGAAAAATAAAATTATGTAAAATTGATAAAAATTACATGATTAATTTTTAAAAATTAATTTTACATGATCATCATCTAAATACATAATAAAAATTAATTTGGTAAAAAAATAAATAAATGTTTAAAAGATTTATCAATTTTATATAATTTTATCTTTAGTAGTTAGAAATAATTTTTAAAAATTTAAAAATAATTTTTTGACATTTATTTTTGTCAAATTAATTTATATTTTATCAAATTGACGATTTTACCCTTGAAAAATCCAATAGTATTTACGATTGTCTTTATTTGGAACAAGATTCAAAATTCAGGATCAAATGTGTCACAATTGAAAAGTCAGGGACCAAAATGATGCCAGCCCCAAACTATAAAGACCATTAGTGTAATTCACCCTTAAAAGATTCTAAATCGATTAAATCACACCAGATCAAATCATTTCAATCAATTTAATTTAGTACGATTCCACTATATCAATATTCAAAATAATAATATCAGACAATTATCAATTCAATATTATTAAATACTGTACCAATTACATCCCCACCCGCTACTAAAATGGAATGGAAAGTGTAGTAAAGTATAGGGGTGTGCGCGGTGCAGGTCGGTGCGGTTTGAGAGAAAATAGAAACCGTATGGTGGGTGACGGATTGATAAAAGTGTTACTAGAATTTGTCATTTTCCTTATCAAAAATCGGCGGTTCGGTTGGCAAATAATGACAGATTTGCCTTGGCGGTTCGGGCGAATTGGCGGTTTATAAAAAATATAATTCAAATTACAAAACTTAAATCAAAGAGTAAAAAAAAGGCGAGAAATACCGTGATGTTAAGCATCTTGCGAAACTTTCTTCTGATGCAGCAAGTGTAGCAACAACATGATAATATCAACGACTATGCCATCAGTCCATTACAAGCATCTGTGGAAGCTACAATGATCAAATACAATACATAAAATTAATATCATTCAGGGTTTACAATATATTGAAAATGTTTATTGTTGAAAAGTGTTTAGATTGAAAAGTGAGCTGATGCAAGTTTGCAACATGGTCAGAAAAAAAAAAAAGATTGAAAAGTGAATTGGAATCCAACTTTATTTTAGATTACTGACATCTTGAATTCCGCTCAAATAGTAATGTAATACTATATTCTAAGGTATAGAACAACAAGCAAACTTAAGTAAAAAAGAATTTTTAAAATCTTATAAAACATGATTTAATAGCGGTGCGGGTTGGTGCGGTTTGAAAGAAAAATAAAAACTGACGAATTGATAAAAGTGTCACTAAAATTTACCATTTTTCTTATAAAAATGGGCGATTCAATTGATAAAATAATAACAAATTTATCTTAACGGTACGACTCGGTGCGATTTTGACGGTTTCGACGGTATTATGCACTGAAGTAGTGTTGGCTCAGCATTTTCTGATCATCATATCATCATCAAAGCTCCGAAACACACACAGCCAAAAGCTCTGAGTCTGAAGCTTTTTGGGTATTCTCGAAAATGGCGATAACACTCAACAATGGCTTCAAGATGCCGATGATCGGCCTCGGCGTCTGGCGTATGGATGGCAAAGACATCAAATCCCTCCTTTTCAACGCTCTCAAGTTGGGGTACCGCCACTTCGACTGTGCTGGTACTCTCTCTCTCTCTCTCTCTCTATATATATATATATATATATGTATATCTTGTTTTGGCCGAGTAAGTTGAGTTTAGATGGAAATGTAAATCAAGTGTGTTGTTGTTCACTCGCTGGTTTCGTGATTGATGAGTAGAGTAGGGTCATATGAGGATGTATTTTACTTTCAAGTAAGATTGGGATTTTAGGGTTTTATTTTTGTGATATATATGTTGATTTCTCAAGGCTGAATAATTGTAGCAGTTTCATAGTCCTAAAATCTCTGATCTCTAATTAAAAAAGAGTTGCTGAAGAGGGCTTAAATTTTGAAAGGATAATGTTTTAATTTTGCCATTACTTAGTCCACTGATGTAACTGAGTCATTAAAAAGGGCGAATCAGTGAATGAGATAATCCCGCTTTGGAGAGGGCAAGATGTATGCAACTTTACGCTATTTTTAGTTTTTTGTGGCTCAAACCCATGCGGTTTGGGACTTAAACCCATTTTTAGAGAAACTGTTTCTGTGAACCGTGCCACCAGGATGCTAACGGCAAGCTAAGTGAATCTTCCTTTAATATAATGCCTATTGTAAAAGTAATATATACGGCTCAATAAACCTTGATGAGGTTCATAATCTGACCTTGCACTGTTGGGCGTATATTACTTTGAATAAAGCCACAACCACAGCTTACTTACCTGGGGGGAGAAAAAAATGAACAAAGAAATGAGAATAGTGGCCAAATGTATGAAAGCAAAGATTCGTCAGTACAGCATTAGCATGTTCACTGTAAATTTGTTAATGGATAGCATTTCTGCTGTTATAACCTTCTCCGACGGAGAAAGTAATGGCATGGGTCCTAGCAGATATTAGTTTTTCTGTTTTTCTTGCTTTTGGTTTTGCCTTTTCATTGGGGCTTGTATATGCTTTGTCTTCTTGTTGTTTCTTGAACAAAGTTTACCTTACCAAAAAAAGAAAGACATGAAATAATGGCATTGTTTCTAATGAGGCCAATTGTGTGGAATCTCTAATTCCTTCACGTGTGAAATTTGGAATTTGTCCTGTTAAATGATATAAAAAAAACATTGTACTTCCTCTTGGAGCTGCTATACAAAATAAATATCAGGAAGAACCAGTACATATACAAGGCTTAATCTACAAGTTTGTTTCGCTTACACTATATCCTCTCTCTCTCTCTCTCTCTCTCTCCTTTCTTTTTTTTTTTTTTCCTTTTCAGTGTGTTGTAGATGATGTCTGATATGTTTGTGCTTTCAGCTGATTACAAGAATGAACCAGAAGTTGGTGAGGCACTTGCAGAAGCATTTCAGACACGGCTGGTTAAGAGGGAGGACCTTTTCATTACTACCAAGGCTAGTCATAGCAAATTTATGTTTTTTCCGTACTTTTTTGGGTTTCACACGGGCGTGAATCCACATTTTCTTGGTAATGACAACAATTTATTGTATTCTGTCTCTCTCTTGATTGCAGCTTTGGAATTCAGATCATGGACATGTTGTTGAAGCCTGTAAAGACAGTTTGAAGAAGCTTCAGCTAGGTTATTTAGATCTATACCTCATTCACTTCCCTATAGCCACGAGGCATACTGGTACTTCCTGCCTGCCTTTTCTCATTTCATATATCTCTCTTTCCCTGTTACGTGCCATTTAAACCGGGATGTGAAATCGCGTGTGAATAACTTGAAACTTAATGGACCAGATGTTTCTGTGATAAAATAATGGATTCTTAGAACTTAGAAATGCTAAATCATAACTCGAATACAGTGGTGCCCAGTGAAATTTGGATTGGTGTGATCTTAGGATTGACACTTTCTAGGGGAATAGATGTTGGTAAAGGGATTTATGCTCTTTCAAGTACTTAAAGCTATGTTTGGGAAGTGGCTAAAATAGCCAAATAGCCAAAAAGCCAACTAAAACACATCAAATCACCTCTCTACTTTTCTGCACACCTTTTCGTAAAAAGCCAAAAAGTTACTAAAATAGCCTGTTCCCAAACCAAGCCTTAGTAAATGATTTGTGGAGGATTAACTCTCTGTAAGTTTTCTGAATAATAATCTGTATGTTCAATTGTATAATACAAAGAGTACAATTGAGTTATATAGACCTAATCTAAAAAAGAAATAAGAATAAACATATATTCTTACAATCAATCTAATATTTACATAATCAATCTAATATATTTATATAATTAGCATAATATTCGTACACCCCCGCTCAAACTCAAGGTGTTTTACCAAAAATACTGAGAGCAGTGGCGTGAGTCTTGGTAAAGAAGTTAGCAAGTTGAAGTGTCGAAAAGATAAAAGGAAGCAAGATAGAGCCAGATTGCAGATACTGACGAACAAAATGATAATCAATCTCAATGTGTTTCGTCCGCTCATGGAAGACGGTGTTATGGGCAATCTGAATAGCATTGCAATTGTCACAGTAAAGAGAGGTCTGAGAAGACTGAGGTACACCCAAATCAGATAAGAGACAACAAAGCCAAACAATCTCATTAGTGGCATGGGCTATGGCACGGTACTCAGCCTCGGTGGTGGAATGTGCAACAATAGTCTGTTTCTTGTTCTTACAAGAAATTAAGAAATCACCAAGAAACATGCAGAAGCCAGAAGCAGATTTGCGATCAGTAACATCAGTAAGGTCATCAAGTCCAAAGAGGAAGTGGAGGACAATAGGAAACCCTGAAATATAGTATCTCGGAGATAGCGAAGAATGCAAATCAAAGCAGCCCAGTGTGTAGAACAAGGAGTAAAAACGAATTGGCTAATCACATGAACAACATAGGCAAGATCAGGGCAAGTGACAGTTAGATAGATTATGCAACCCACAAGCTCTTGATATAAAGTAACATCATCCAGAGGGACACTATCAATAGTGTTAAGCTTCACATTAAGTTTAATGGGGGTATCAGAAATTTTAGTGTCAGTAAGACCAGCACGGTGAATGACCTCATTTGCATACTAGGTTGAGACAAAAAGTAGCCTTTAGAAGAAGAAGCGACCTCAATACCAAGAAAATACCGCAAAGGGTCCAGATCCTTCATTTCGAAGGTGCGGAAGAGATGTTGCTTGACTCAGAGATAGCAGAAGAGTCAGAGCTAGTGATGATCATATCATCCACATACAGTAACAGGGCAACAAAACTAGCAGAGGTATGAAGGAGAAACAAAGTAGAATCTTGAGCACAGGGATGAAACCTAAGTTGAGTGACAGCGGCATGAAAGTGATCATCCCAAGTACGAGGGGATTGCTTTAAACCATACAGAGTACGCCGAAGACGACAAACTTGGCCAGAGGAATGAGGAAGGCCAGGAGAAGGATGCATGTAAATCTCCTCAGTGAGATGGCCATTAAGAAAAGTATTTTTATTATCCATCTGATGGAGAGGCCAATGACGAACAGCAACAACAGAAATTAAAATACGGACAGTAGTCATCTTGACAACAGGGGCAAAGGTTTCCTCTTGTGAGAAACCTTTGGCAACCAGGGGAGTTTTGTAGCGCTTAAGAGAACCATTAGAGTGAGTCTTGACTTTATAGACCCATTTGCAACCAATTAGATTTTTGCCAGCAAGCAATGGAATTAGCTCCCAAGTAGTAGTCTTCTGCAAAGCAGATAGCTTATCCTTCATAGCTCGAACCCAATTAGGATCTTGACAGGCCTCCTTGTAAGACTGGAGTTCTGAAAAAGAGTGAATAGCAAACAAAAAAGTGTAGTATGAGGGAGAAAAACATGTTTTAGCAAAATTTAGTTTGATTACCTATTTACGGATGCAAAGAGGATACTTATGGTTAGCAAGATCAGAGTCGTCAGAAGTAGGGGGATCAGTAGAAGGGGTAGAGACAATTGGTAGAGGGAGAGCTTTGCGATGAGAATAGACTAACAATGGAGGAGGAGGAGCAGTTGAGGGAGTAGGAGGAGGAGATGGAATAGACTCATGGGGGGGTCAGGGGGAGAGTGACTCATTAGGCAGGGTGGGATGAGGAGGAGAGGGAACAAGCTCATGGGGAACAGTAGAGACATACTTATCAGGAGGGACTTCAGAAGGAAATAGATCAATATGACCAAATCCTCTTTGGAAACTGGGGCTATGAGAGGAGGAAGCTGAAAGTAAGGTAGATGTTTAAGAAAGGCAACATGGCGGGAGACTGATAGGTGACGGGAAACAGGGTCATAATAGCTATAACCTTTTTGAGTGAGACTGTAACCCAAAAAGACACACAAGACAGACCGGGCGCTCAGTTTGGTCCTACCTTTATGGGATAAAAGGACAAAACAAACAGACCCAAATATACGAAGGAGGGAGTAATTGGGAAGTTGAGAAAACAGAGTCTCATAAGGAGACCGACCAGAGAGAAGGGGAGTAGGCATACGGTTGAGAAGAAATGCAGTTGTAAGAATTACCTCATCCCAAAATGGAGCCAGAGCATAGGTAGAGAGGAGAGACCCAGCTGCCTCAAGGAGATGATGATGTTTACGCTCAGCGCGACCATTTTGGGCAAGTGTATTAGTACAAGAAGTCTGGTGAATGGTACCTAAATTAGCCAAACACTCACAGAACTCGGGCCTTGTTTGGGAATAGGCTATTTTAGTAACTTTTGGACTTTTTACGAAAAGATGTGCAGAAAAGTAGAGAGAATGATGTGACAACTTATAATAACATTTTGGCTAAAATGGTTACTCCCCAAACGAGGCCTCAGTTTTAAAATATTCCTTACCTAAGTTAGATTGTAACAATTTAATAGTAGGCCTAAACTGTGTAGTGACTATAGACTGAAAAATACAATATATCTGGTAGAAATCAGACTTATGAGTCATAAGATAAACCCAAGTATAACGAATGTAGTCATCAACAAATGATACATAGTATGCAGAACCCTCTTTAGTGAGAACAGGAGAAAGACTCCAAACATTAGTATGAACTAAAGAAAATGGTATATCAAATATAGAAGTATTTTTTTGGAAAGGTAAGGTTGTCATTTTGGTAAGTTTACACCCCCGACACTAGTTTAGTTGACTAGGAGAAATTTTACCTAATATGTCTAATTGAGCTAAAGGCCATAGGCAGTGAGCAGACAAATGCCCTAATTTGAAATGTCACAAATAGAAAGGATTTGACAGAGAATCTAATTGAAAAGAGGAAAAGACAGTTGGAGAGGTAGTTATAGGCAGATGCAAACTCTCTACCACATAGAGGTCTCCAATTCTATGACAAGCCCCAATTTGCCCCTTAGACATCCGATCTTGCACATAATAGGTAGAAGAAGAAAAGATAATATCAAAACTGGAGTCATCAAGCTGACTGATAGATAATAAACTGACAAATAACTGAGGAGCATATAAGACAGATGTAATAGAGACATCAGACATAGTGGACAGTAGGACAGACCTAACAGATATAATAGACATACTAGACCCATTAGCAGCATTGACAGTAGTAGGAAAGGGAAGAGGAGTACAATTTTGAAGTAAGGAGAGATGAGGAGTTATATGATGAGAGGTACCAACGTTAAAAATCCAGATAGACGAAAAGATACTTGAAGAAGACCTAACCTGAATGAAAAAAGAAAACAATGGAGGTAAACGGGGATGGTTGAGAGATAGACAGTATATGCTGAAATTGAATAATCTGAGTACTCAAAAAAGCCAAGTCAGGATCAAGAGTCGGAGTAGATGCAGTAAAATCGACGGGAGGTCGAAAAGTACTCGGAGGAGGGGTGCGGAACTAGATCTGAAACTGTTGAGACGACGAGGCAAACAAACGTCCCTTCTTGGGACACTGATGCTTCCAATGATCCCTTTAAATGGTAGAAGGCACACTCGTCAAAAGCCAGAGACATCGTAATAATCAGAGAGATAAAGGGTTCAAGTGTAATAAGTCTAAAATAGAGCAAAATAGTCAAACCAGGGGTCAAAGGGTAATAAACAGACGATTAGAACTAGATCACCACAAAACTTGTACTGATGTGGTCACAGTGTAATAAGCACAAAACTTATATGGTGGACCATTGATATTAGAGAGCCAGAGGAACAAGACCACGAAGACCACGAACAGTACCAAAGTCAGAAAGAGAGATATCATGAAGCACAACCAGAGAGAAAAGGGAGATCACGAACACCAACAGGTATGGGTGTCACTATCTCAAACTCAATCTCTTCAATGCAGATGCTGGAAACCACAATTAGAGAGAAAGCTGTGTCGCGAATCCAATCAGAATCATAAATTGAACAAATAGGAGTTCGATTGCAATCCAAACAGCCTTGATGAGTCAAGAGAGAACAGATCAGATGAATCGCAACTCAGAGAACAAAGACGAATCAATTAATGTGTGACCCTGGCCACTACGAACTCAGCAATCGTGAGGCTCTGATGAACCAAACCCAATCTCGAACCAGATGAACCAGAGAACCACAAACCAGATGGGTCACATGGATCCAAAAAGCTGAACTAGAGAACTCAACAAATTAGAGAAGATCTAACAATGGCTGCTAGGGTTTTGCATCTAGCTCTTATACCATGTAAATTTTCTAAATAATAATCTGTATGTTCAATTGTATAATACAAAAGCCCTGTTTGGTGCAGCTTAAAAGCTGCTTATTTCAGCTTTCAGCTTAATTTAAGCTATTTTGATGTGTTTGGTTTAGCTTATAGCTTTTTGGAAGTCAGAAATCAGCTTATTCTTTGAGTGGGGCAGGAGATGCTTAATTTATAAGTCAGAAATCAGCTTATGTTCATAGTTATAAGCTATAAGCTGTTTAGGCATAAGCTATAAGCACTTTCCCACAGCTCTACCAAACAGGGCCAAAGAGTACAACTGAGTTATATAGACCTAATCCAAAAAAGGAAATAAGAATAAACATATATATTCTTACAATCAATCTAATATTCACACAATCAATCTAATATATTTACATAATTAGCGTAATATTCTCACATTCTCATCTTAAAGAGGAAGTGCATACCCAAGATTTGTTTGCTTGGGGGATACACTTCTTAGGTAGTATTCAGATCTTGAATTTGAGTAGGAATTTTGGAGGGAAAGGAAAAGAGAGGAAATTTTACAAAAATAAAAGCTATTTTGTATCTTTGTTCTTTTTCCTCCATAAATCTCTACTCAAATCTAAGATCCAAACAGAACCTTAAGTTTTGAGGGAATGGTCTATGGGATTAAAATTTGCTAATCAATATGAGTCCCAAAATCCCTCCCTGATATGTCTTGTTTAGAGATCCTTAACACGTCGGGAAATCTGCACTGATTCTATAATTGCTTTATTTTCTGATTGAAATCTTTAAGATATTGCTCGTCCTTAAATTAGTTTTCAAGAATTTTTTCCGACTTAAATTGCAGGAGTTGGTACAACTGACAGTGCTTTGGGTGATGATGGTGTGCTGGACATAGACACAACAATAACCTTGGAAAGTACCTGGCATGCTATGGAAAGCCTGGTTTCAATGGGTTTGGTTCGCAGCATAGGGATAAGGTGCATTCATCTACCATTATGCGTCTTCATTTGCTAATATCATAATGCTTTCCCACACAACTTTGCAATGTACACTCGGACAATTCCTTGTCTATTGAGTTCATAACAAAATTTTGTTTTAAAGTGAATTTCTCTTCTGTTGAATGCCTATGGTTAGTTTGATCTTATATAGGTAGTTGAACCCACCCAAAAAAAATATAGGTAGTTGTTTAAAGTTCAAACTATTCATTTCTACTGTTTCAATTAGTGTTATCAGAAAACGCTAATACCCTAGTGAATTATGCTTTGGAACAGACTTTCTAAAACATGTTTTACTTTCGTTTCAAAACGATAAATTTAGTGATCCAAAGCGATTCCAAAAACTTTTCTTCCAATATGTTTCCTAAAGGTTTCCTTAGAAGTTTTGACTGGAAATTCAAAGAAAAGAAAAGAAAAGAAAAGAAAAGAAAAATTCAAATATAGTGAACTAAAATTTAAGGTGAGTGAAGTTTTGACTGGACAAAAATCAAATATAATGAACTAAAATTTAAGGGGAGTGAAATTTTGACCGGACAACGTCAAAATGGATTAAAATCATAAAAATGTGTTACTACATGATTAATTTGAAAAGTGAAAAAATAAAATTTATTGGGTACTTAATTTGTTGAAAGAAAATTATTCTAGAAGTACCTTCAATTTTGATAGTGTAATCTATACAAGTCTATTCCTATTGTGCCACATTTTAGAGCATGTGGCCTACTTACGTTCCTGTTCACGTTCCATGCAAGTAACAATGTAGATTAGTTCTTGGACATTTTATGAGTTTGAAATCTGGCTCTCATAAGAAAATTTTGTTTGCAGCAACTGTGACATCTTCTTAACTAGAGATTGCTTGGCTTATTCCAAAGTGAAGCCTGCTGTGAACCAGATTGAAACACACCCCTACTTCCAGCGTGATTCGCTTGTCAAATTCTGTCAAAAGCATGGGATCTGTGTCATAGCCCACACACCTCTAGGAGGCGCTGTGGCTAACACCGAATTGTTTGGTACTGTATCATGTTTGGATGATCCCATTCTCAAAGTAAGTTAGAACTTAAAAACTTCCTCTCTCAAGAGTCTCAGTGGGCAGTAAACTGATTGTTCTCATGATCCAAGAAGAATTTACTTTATGAATGTAAATGCACCAAAATGATTTTGTCTTTGCTTCTATGGTTTCAGGGTCTAGCTGAGAAATACAAAAAGACTGTGGCCCAGATTGTTCTGCGCTGGGGTATCCAACGGAATACTGTTGTCATCCCAAAGTCATCAAAAATCGAGAGATTGAAGGAGAATATCCAAGTGCTTGACTTCGAGTTGACCAAGGAGGACATGGACCTGATCAAAAGCATTGACAGGAACTATCGGACTAATCAACCTGCGAAATTCTGGGGCATTGATCTATATGCATAACTATGGCAATTGTGAGTGAATGATTCCCTTTATGTTATGCTGAAGAATAAGATGTGAAGAAACAGTGTGATTTTCAGAAGTTGGTTAGATCTATCAATGGTTCTATATCATAGAACACATTTAAAATTTCTGGCAATACTGATCCACCACCCTGAAATTACATGCCGGTGGAACCATGTGGTGGATTGAACTTTGGACAGTGAAAGCCACTTTGGATGCTAGATGTTATCATGCAATGCTTGTTAAAACTAGTTATGAGATGCTTGTGTATTGTTTTGTTCGGTTCTGGCTTCTGTCTTCTTGCAGAGAATGTGAGTCCTGTCTTTCTGTATGTCACCGCGTGCTTCAAGCTTGACAAGGTCATTTTCTTTGGCATACCCACCTCTACCCTAACTACATCCAACTAAAAACTATAAACCTCAAGGGAAGAAGTAGTAGAGCGAATGCTCCTTCTGTTGGAATAAAAACCTCCCGATCCAACTTTTGAGTCAGCTTTGATCTATTTTTACGTCAATAGGGCACGTCATCCATACTTGGTGCTTTTAAAAGATGGACCAGTAATGGACACAATAGCTCATTTAGATTATTCATTGTGTGTTCAATTTTTATCTTGTTTCTGTTGTTTTCTCTCAAACATTAACAGTAGGGAAATGAGCATGTGGTACCTTTCTCTTCTCTCATTGGTTGAGAGAGTGGGGGTTACATTTATGTGTTGGGTGATGGGGAGACAACATGGGAGGCTATGGTATTTGTGATTGCTTGAATGCACCATGTGATGCTACCCTATTTGCATCCAAGAATTTTTCGGTGGATTGAACTTTGGACAGTGAGAGCCACTTTGGATGCTACATGTTATCGTGCAATGCTTTTCGTAAAATATCCTGTCTGATTGTGTTTTTGTTTTCATTTTCTGTTTTCATTTTCCGGAGAACACTGGTAAAGTTGTTGAGTTGCTGGGTACCACTTTCACTGCAACGCAAATATCAGTCTAGTGAAAATCAAAATGAACTACAGGGTTCAGAGAAACTGATGATAGATTCTCATCCTACTTTATTAAATCTATTTACTAAAAAAAAAATAAAAAAATCGACTTATGTCTGAACACTTAGCCTGCTCGTATTCAGTGTATTGGCTGTTGTGTTGATTAGGCATATTTTTTTCAGCTTATTTTTTTTTTTCAAAACTTTCGGGTTTTTTTAAAGTTTATCTCAAATAGATGATTCTAAAAATTAAATAATAATAAGAATAATAATTAATTTAAAAAATTCATCAAAGATGAAAATAAGTCAAATTTAAAAATATAAAAAAATTTGTTTATTCGTCTTTTCTATTTTTTTTTTAAATATTCAATTTTAATTTTTTTTTTAAAAATTATTCAAATTTGACATTTAAAAAAAAAAATTTATTAAAGACAAATAAATCTAAATAATAATAAAAAAAAAAGTTAAAAAACTAACTCCCAAAAAGAGTACTTAATTCTGAGCCTGGTTAGATTCTGTTGATTGGTTGTTGTGCCAAGTTGTAGCCACTTGAATTACGTTGATCAAAGGAGAAAATTTTTCATGTCAAAGTTGTATTCCCTTCCAAAATTTTCCTGCAGAAGACAAGTTTACTCGAGGGGGGAGAGAAAATTTTGGTTGTATGGTGAGAAAAATATAGTGCAAAAGCTATAGCTGGTTGTCAATGAACCTTAAGTTTGGCAAGGATATACCTCATGTTTCTGATTACACAGCAGATGCACATCATCTCCTCTGATTGTATTACAATAGTATAAGAAATAAAAATAGCCCAGAAAACACTTTCTTTCATCAAAATTTTTCTTATTATTTTGGTTAAAATAGCAATCAATCTCACCAATCTTTATACAAGGTAAGTTGAAGCTCAAATTATTACATCTTTTATGACAAAGCTTCTCCCACTAGACGTACATGGAAGCAATTACATTCAGTGTATAAACATCTCAATGTGTTTCTACCCTAAGCATTGTATAGATTGGAATACATGAGAATCAGTAACTAGGTTGACTAAGAACTAATACACAAATGGAATAATGGCGAATCGGTGTTTTGGGTAATTGTCAAATTTACGGAGATACCACCTATGTGTTTCTGCCGCAGCCAATACAAGATTTGCCACCTGCCACACACCCAATACAAGAAATTCAGTTTTAAAGAAGAACTGATGTAGAGTAGCTGAAAAAGAAAAGAAAAAACAATTTATGATTATCAACCATATATCAAGTGATGGGATTGAAACAATACCACAAATCCAAAGAGTAACCAGATTGTGAGATCTGCACCACCACTAGCAACCACAAGACCACCGTATATAACCTTCATAAAAAAGCAGGTAAGTGTAAAACAATGAAAGTGCTAGTGCTTGTGAAAAGTTAGGTTCAAAGTTACCATAGATTCCTTGATTTTCGAGCACTCATACCAGATATATTTCAACTAATATTTTGGGCTACTAAGATCTCGAGGAATTACAAAGAAAGAAAGAAATAAAGAAAGGGAAGAGAAGCTTACAATCTCAGCCAAGTAGTGTGGAGAAGAAACATATTCAAACCAATCGCCGTAAGGGATTACATAGTCATCAGCTTGTTCTAGGTTCTCCCGCAATGAGCCCTGGTTGAAAGGTAGAAGGTTCCGTCAATGATGGTTACAAAGAGAACACGATATACTAAAGTGGGGCTCCTAATATGACAATGAACATTGTCACCTCACCTTCTCCCAACATAATAAACCATAAAAGAGAATGGCTGAAATGGACAATGGTCATGTACAACAAAGTCAAACATAAAATGAGATTTACTAAAGAAGTTGATAGACAAAAAAGATTTGTCTGAAAATATTCTTCTGTCCATGTATTTCTGAAGATTGGTTCTTTGTGTTTTGCATTCCCAAAATAATTGAGCTGACGAAAAAGGTGAAAATGCATTTCATACAGGAGCTTCTATTTACACAGTAAATGTTTCATTATTGTAATACTCGTACATTCTGAAGAAAGTCTTAAACAAATGGTTGTAATGAGATATTTATTGTGTAAATAGATGCTGCATTTCATATTCAAGAACTATGTGCTGCATTCCTCAAAAAAAAAAAAAAAAAAAAAAAAAACACGTGCTGCATTTAAGGCAGCAACTTGTGTAGCCCAGAAAATGAATGAATCATTTCAATTAAAATTAGAAATCGAAACAAGACATGCATGTGTATCACATATGAAGAAGCTGAGTTCTGACTAAAAGCTTCTTACCGGTACAAAAAAATGAATGAGCAAAATCATGCCAGCACAGCTAACTTTGTTTTATGACCAGCATTTCTGCCTATAATTTGCACAAATCTAAAAATAACAGTTCATCAGTATTAGTCCTCCATACTGTCCGACTTCTCTTCACCATTTCATTTTGTTAAGTTATTTTTATGCCTTTTGTTCAACGCAACGAGAGGCACATGTGGTATTGGAGTGGTCTCCATCTACATCTATTTTTTTGGCAGTTAACACCAACTTATTGTTATAGCCACATATTTATGTAATTATCTTACAGGACAAATGAAAGCTTGGTGGATTAGGTCATTGAGGAACGCTAGGCACATACTTTATTGACCAAAAACAGAAATTCAAACCTAAGAAATTGACGTCTCAATTAAAACAAAAGAACATGGCAGATGTGAAGCTTACAAGAATTGCATGACAACGGCGCTGATGAATCCAACCCCCAAAAAATATAGCCATTCCAATCCATGAATACCATTTAAGTTTCATAAGAGGACCAACAAATTGCCACCAATCAAATTCAGTGGCTGGGATCTGATTCTTTCCTTTAACAATGAACTCAGCCACCTGATTTACGGTAAATTTAAATACCTCTGGTGCAACTGTACAGCAAAGTGAAAGTGGCGCTGCCGTGTAGAAACTAGTCTCAGAAACATACCAAACATCAGTAAAATATCTTTTGACACATATATAATATACTGTCATTGAGGGTCAGACAAAAGTTGACCGTATACGTACTGAGCAGATAGAAAGATGGTGTTTATCATCACAAATCATGGTTTTCTAACAGTCATATAGTTCGGCTTCAGCAATAGTTTCAGCGTACCACATACAATATTTCTAGCATGAAAATAACGTTCTTTTCATTCAATGAAACCTAAATGTCAGAAATTGGCTTAATATAGTGTTAGTGTTTTGATTCATGAACCTTCACAAGTCTGCAAGAAAGTATGCAGTAGAATTTCCAATCAAATATATGTCGCGGGTTCAAACAGTAAAAACTGTAAAACGACCAGAAAACATCCAGCAGTACAAAAGACATTCTAACAATCAGTTGACAAACCCTTTAAGGATGAGGAAAAAAATGTGTGAATGTGAGCACACACATGCAGCGGCCGGGTGGGGGCACAAAGAAAAAGAAAAATCTTAAATTCAGCCTACATGCAAGGCATAATAATGACCACTTAACTGCCATGACAACATCTAAGACTAAAACGGAGCACATAAATGAAAACCATAAAATCATTGCAAAAATACAAAATAGACATGAATGAAAGGATCAGCATCCACATACAATTCTATTGGTTTCCTCTATATCCATTATCATTTTACTTCATCAACAAAATTATATGTTTTACTTCATGACAAAATATGCTTAGACAATATGTGCTCGGTTTATTTCATCTTCTCAAGAGCAGAAAACCAACTATTACAAGCTTTGCAGTTATAAAATACATGAAAAGGGAGTCATAGGTAGTCAGAAATTGAACAATTACAAGCAGCGTATGGTGCAAAACAATCATCTAGAAAAATTCAAGAGTACATGACAAAAGCTAGCATCAGCAGCCACACATCTTTCCAGTAATATGCAGCCATTTAAACAAACAGTCTATCATGATCAAACAGTTCATCTTGCTAAATAACATCCACTGCCACAACTTGTTAATCCCTTAAACATGGGTTTACAGGTGGATATTTTGATCATGGGAGTTGCTTCTTGATATAAAGGAGATTTTAATTACAAAAACCATAGAAGATGTATTACGAGAACTATAAATTAATATAATAGTTTATAAGATTCTCATGAAACTTACAATAGGCCAGTAAGGTAGCCAAAAATGTGCATCCGAGCTGAGGGACTGTACTTGAATACATATATTGTCTCACAAAGGCGTCTCAATGCTTGAACTTCCATCAACAAGAGCAGAAATACAGATTGCCAAACCCTGTATCTATATTTTACAGTGCTCAAATGAGAATGAGATTTATGAAAAGAAAGGCTATTCGAACCCCCAGTCAAGTAGCTGACAATAGTGGAGTATTGTAAAGGCCCAGAGGCCAATGGTGCCTCTTTATATGCATAAAACCAAGTTGTGACCAGCAACAATGTTGTCCACACCACAGCCAACACATAAAAATGACTGAAGAATTTCTGAGGTACAGTGAATTTCTGCAAATCAACAATTTAACAGAGACATTTATTATGGATATATGAATAACTTCAGCAGAAAAATGTACTTTCAAGCTTCAAATATGTGTATATATATAATTAGAGGAACATAGTACGATCGACCATGCTTGGACATGACACACTAATCATGGAAACTAAAAGATGAGAAAATAGCCAGTAGATCTGCCTACATGACATGTGGTGTGCCATTCCAATAACATAACATGAATATACATTATCACTTTCTTTCTATTTTTTGATAAGATGATCATGTATCCACTTCAATCACTTACTAGTTCGAACCTAACACAAACTTCTCGTTAAAAACAAGACTTCTCAAATTCCAGTTTCAGCTCAATAAAGTAGCCTATGTTGTTCTTTCTTCACCAATGGACAATGACAAACCCAGCTGTCGTTCAATTAATTTGCCACAAAACAACCTCAAACCATGCTCAAAAGTTGTTCAAGCCTGCATAAATCCAAAATAATTTCCCAATTCAATCTTAATTTAAAAACATACATCCGTATATGTGTGATTTGTTGGATTAACTGCATTGCTGATATTGACCCCAAAAAATAAATGATAGGTACAACTAGTCCATGAACAGTCAACCATCGCACTATAAAAATTGGATAGGTTCGATCTATGGTCATTAGGGCCTCCCATTTTAGGAATGGTATGGGCGCCATCCCAAAGAAAGCCCTATGAATCTCCAATATGGCTCTCTAAGTGTGCTTGTTCCCCCCTTCTTCCTTAACATGACAAGTCTTTGTGAAATAACTCCGATGTGTATTAGATTGAGATTCAAAGTTCTTTCTTGACCTAACTACAAAGATGATGCTGTATAATATGGAAAGATAAAATGGAGAATCTATAAGGGAAAAAATAATAGGAATGTGTAAACGAGGGATTCCCAGGAAAAACACATTGATTGATGCCCCAAATTAGGTTGTTCAGAAGAGCTTAAAAGAGCAATTATTAAAGCCAAGCAAATAAGGCCTTGACGTTAACATGGTAGATGGATTTAAAATCTACATCTTCCAACAATTATGGGAATGGGACGAATGCAAGTAAATGCTCCCACACCTGCCATTTTAGGATTCAAAAAAAGGCTTCAAGCTCAGCAAGGTGATAACTATATTAAGAGTGTTGTTGGCTTTGTGTGCTTTCCTGCTAGTCTTTTCTATGGGTCAATATATGTACTTGACGTGTCGATATCTAGCTGACTTATTGCATAAATACACCTACACATCTTGTTTTTATTGCTATATCGGGAGTTACTCCATGTATTGCTTGACGTAAAACAGACAGTGAATTTGCTTCACATGTACATACACATACACATACTATTCATTTATTTTAGTCTAGTTATAATTATAATTTATTACTCCTCATAAAGGGGAAGGTGTATCTACATTATACATCTTCTATACTGTTATATATGCGAAGGCTAGAGTTGGTGTTGACGTCTCATATTTTAGATTGTTCCAAAATAACCTTATAGTAGTTACATAGGCAGTTATGCCCTAAATTCAGGTTTTTTTCCCCCCAAATCTCTCAACTTCAGATTTTTCCAAATTCATTTCAATTTTCAGATTTTGAATTCAATGATATAGTTTACAATCTTATTTTTCTGAAACAAAATGATTTTATACGCACACATTGTGTGTGCTGTCACTTCTAGTATATATATATATATATTCTATAAAACAGACAACTCATAACATTTTTGAAGTTTTTTGAAGTTTTGTCACTTTATGTTTTCCTCTCCCAAGAATGCCCATAAAATTGCTAACTTTACACACTTCTGTTTCAAAACTACAATTAGGTTAGTTTAAAACTCCACATCCTGTAAATAACTACTAAACGATTTTCAAATTCAACACAACTTCCTAATTTATCAAACCGAAATTTAGATGTAAATTACAAAGGCATTGCGTTCATACGCTCAACTACTGCATATATATATATATATAGTAAGCATCTATCTATCTATCTATGCATACATACATACCAAATGTGAAGACTAGATTTTCTCAAAATAACCCTATAGTAGGTATATCGGCAGTTATGCCCTAAACTCCCCCGCCCCCCCCCCCCCCCCCCCCCCCAAAAAAAAATCTCTCAACTTCTGATTTTTCAAACTTCATTTTAATTTTTAGATTTTAATTTCGATCATACAGTTTATAATCTTAATTTTAATTTAAAAAAAAAAATAAAAAATAAAATGATCATATGCATCACTTCTAGTGTATATATATAGAGAGATAGAAATAGAGATGGAAATTACTTACATTTGAAGATGATTGCAATATCTTCCCTCTCTTAGCAAACCCTAACAAACATTCATGAAACGAATTAAACCGAGACGAGGGTATCACAGCGATGAGTATCGGCAACGTCCCAGCAAGCCATGCCGCTCTCAACAACAACACAAGAACAAACCCTATCTCCTCCATTACCACGAAACGAAACAGAGTCCTGAAACCCTGTCTCGTCCCCAAAACAACCTCGACTTCAATTCTTCGTTAAATTCCAAGGACCACCATTGTTGAGAGCAACAGTTGTCGAAGCAATAGCCCATAAAAGTTATGGAGACTTTAATCAACCCACGATAATGATCGTCAAGGGATTAATTGAGAAGAAGAGAAGAGATATACCCAGCGTCAGAGATGAGGTGTCGTGTCGTGTCGTGGTGGAGTATATCCCAAAAATGAAGCTACGAATGTGTTTGTTTGCACCTCTGCTTTCGGCTTTAATCAATCCATTCTTCACTTCCAATCAACAAATTACTTTGCCCGGAAGCCATAAACTACAAAAACAAAAAATTACCAAACTAAAGTGTAATTTCATAGAATATTTATAAATTTATAAAAAAATTAAGGTAAATTACAATTACTTCCTTTATATTTAAGTCACTTTTTTACTTTCATCTTTAAAGTTTATTTTTTTTACTTTGGATCTTCATGTTTTAAATTTTTTTCATTTTACTCTTAAAGTCAATTTCTATTCAAAATTAGACAGAAAACGACATATTGACACTTACGTGATATAAAAATATTTTATTGTATATAACACACACCTCTAACATAAACTTAAATTTCATAATAATATATATATTTTTTATGTTATGTGATAATTATTATAGCATTTTCTATCTAATCTTGAACAAAAATTAACTTTAGGAGTAAAGTGAGAAAAACTTAAAACATAAAGGGTCAAACTGGGAAAAAAATAAATTTTAATAGCTTATGTGAGAAAGTGACCAAATATACATGGAGCAAAGTGTAATTTACTCAAAAATTTATAATTTAAATTATTAATGTTGGTAAAATTTATCATTGATTTGAAATTATTTTTAAAAATATCCACTCATTTACAAATTTTTTCAAAAAATTAAAATTTATTAGCCAAATTGTGCTGCTTTTTTTTTTATTTTATAAAAAAACATTTTTTTTACAAAAATTATGGAATTAGGCCTATTTTTAATGGAAAATAAAGATATGATTAATAAAATTATTTGGCGACAGAACAAATTATTGTTTTGATTTTTTTTTAGGTGAATTACACTAACAGTCCCTATAGTTTGGAACTTGTGTCACTTTAGTTCCTAACTTTTTAAATACATTTGACTTTGAATTTTAAATTTTATTCCAATTAAGGACAATAAAAAATGTTTCATTTGCAAATAGTCTGCTTCAATGACAAAGGCGTCATATAACTCATTTTTATATAATTTTATATTTTGAGAGAGTAGAAATAATTTTTTTTTAAATTTAAAATTTTATTTTTGATATTTATTTTCATTAAATTAGTTTTTATTTTTTCAAAAGTGAAACATGACGACAATTTTAATGTCATTATTAAACCAATCCATTAAATCAAAAAATTCAAAACTAAAAACATTTCATATGTTAAATATATCAATTACAAATTAAAAGATTAATAACTATCTATTACATGACAACCATCCAAAAAACATCAACAAAAACAACCACCCGTTGCATAATCATCATCCAAATACATGAAGCTTGAATAATCAGCTTAGGGTATGATTGAATATCATCCCTTATTTATAACTGAGGATTTAGGGTTTACAAGAGAGATAATTATAGAATAATACAAAAGCTAATACAGTGCAACTAGTGTAACTTTCGGCTTAATAAAAAATGCTAACACTTTCGGTGAGTATAATATGCTAACACTCCCCCTCAAGCTGGTGCGAAGATATCTCTCATGCCCAGCTTGCCTAATATGTCATGAAATGGTTTATTCCTAACCCCCTTGGTGAGAATGTCAGCAAGTTGTTCACCAGACTGGACAAAAGGAGTACAAATGGTACCACTAGTGAGTTTCTCCTTAATGAAGTGGCGATCAATCTCAACATGTTTTGTCCTGTCATGTTGAACTGGATTGTGAGCAATGTTGATGGCGGCCTTATTATCACAGTATAACCGCATGGAGTCCGTCTGATCAATACCTAGATCACTTAACAATAACTTGAGCCATAAAAGTTCACGCACACTTTGTGCCATAGCTCTAAACTCAGCTTCTGCGCTTGACCTGGCAACCACATTCTGTTTCTTACTTCTCCAGATAACTAGGTTGCCTCCAACAAATGTGCAATACCCTGAAGTCGATCTCCTATCAGTTACTGATCCAGCCCAGTCAGCATCTGTATAGGCTTCCACACGAAGATGATCATATTTTGAAAAATAAAGACCCTTACCAGGAGTAGACTTCAAGTACCTCAAGATTCTCATGACAGCCTCAAGGTGAATCTGATGAGGAGCATGCATAAACTGACTAACTACACTGACAGCAACAACAATATTAGGACGGGAGTGAGATAGGTAAATGAGCTTACCCACTAATCGCTGATAGCTCCCCCTATCAACAACTTCTCCTCCTTCTTCATCCCCCAATTTCTGATTGGGTTCCAGTAGAGTGGCACATGCCTTGCAGTCAAGCATCCCAGTTTCCTTCAACATGTCAAGCACATATTTTCTCTGTGAGATAAATATCCCATCCTTAGAGCGAGCAACTTCAATTCCCAGAAAATACTTCAAGCTTCCCAAGTCTTTGATTTCAAACTCATTAGCTAAATATTTCTTCAACAGAGGTATTTCCTCACTATCATTGCCTGTAAGAACTATGTCATCTACATAAACAATAAGTGTGTAACAAGCCCGCGGGGGACCTCGCTACAGTTCGGACTCGATTTGTGTTGCGGTTCTAAATCTTGAACCAAGGAGTCCAACTCTGGCAAATCGTTTTGAAGAAAAACAAATTTTTTGAAAAGTGGTGCCAAACATAGACTGCTTTGCCAGATTACAGAGTCGCCACCTAAATATTTTTTATGGGGGAATTTAGGAAACCCTGACTCGGTGCCGAAGGCCACGTGTCCGTCATAACCAAAGTAGTCTTGGCTCGGGAGCTTGGGTACGATCGGGGAAGGTCAGCTATGAGCACCCCCTTTCGCCCGGTTCGAAGACCGGCCTCTACTAACCGTGATATCCGATTTTGAAAACATTACATGCTCTTATTCCAATTATTAGCCTAGAATTACTATGTTACGCGCGCAGCAAACAAGTATAGACTAGGTTGCCTAATTCGGAAATAATCATTGCATACCCGTTTGTTTTGAAAGCGTTTCGGGTTTTGCTACTCGCAAGTAGGCTAAAATACGGATTTCAATGAGTTTTCCAACTCAAGCAACCCAACCTCCACCCACAGGCATTCAAACAGTTTATCTCACATAAGCACTTAGCCGCATGGTAAGCATACTGTCATGGCAACATTCACACGCATGTGGTATGCTAAAGCGTAAAATACTTACATCGTACTCCGTGCCAAAACAAGAAACTAGTTAGCAGACATGCATGTCCCTAGGTCATGTTAAGTGGCTAATGCAACACAGGCAAGGATGCAATTTAGAGTAGGCTCGGCTAACCCTAAAATGGCATGTGAAATGCTACAACTATCACGTATTCAATTTGGAATTGAAATACAGATGCAGTTTGAATGATGTACCGAGCCCGGTGCATGTTTAGACAAATGCATGGATGCACGCATGCATTGCATAAGGTATGCTAAAATAGACGTGCCCTAATCTACCATCATAAGCGGGTAAATAAAAGGGAGAAAGAAGTGGGGGTTGGAAGACATACAAACCACTCACCCACACTTATTACAAATTTGCCCCCCACTCGGAGGGACCAAAAGAATATACAGTCCCAAATAGTACAGTCCAAATACAGAATAAATTAATTATTACAGAAATTTCTAATTATCAAATTAAATTCAGTATATAAAAAAAGAGGGGCCTCAGCCCTGCCTTGGGATGCGCGAATGATGCATGCTCGAATCCGACTCGCCCGGAAACCCGCATCATGACACTGCTGCCTCTGTTCTTACTGCCCTGTCCCTCCAAAAATTGCCAAAGTCCCAGAACACCTTCCTTGAATGCTGCTGTACACCACCGGCCGGATGGAATGTCCACCGGCCATGTAAAATGACCACCGGCTGCTTGAGAGGTTATCGGCTACCCATAAAGTGCCGGTCGGCACTCTATACTGCCGGTCGGCACAAAATTCCTGCAGAGGACAGTTTGACAGCAACAGCAGGCAGACAGTGCATGATATGGATTTTAGAGCAAATGTAAGCATGGTCAATGCTCCCTATCATGTATGGGACTCAAGGAAGCATGACCCTTGGTTCTTGGGCCATCAACTATGCATCTTGGTGCATGATAGCCTAAGGAACCAAGATTGCATTTTAATGTAAAAATGCATGCAAACACACAAATGAAACCAAGACCTTATCATGTGTTGGTCAAGGGCCTTGGGGACCAAGAGTTGAAACAAGTTGCACCACTTGTAGTGTGAACTTCCCTCAACCCTTATGCTTGGTTTGACAACCCCAAACCAAGCCATGAAATGCATGTATGCAACATAGCTCAAATGATGCAACATGGGCATTAGGATGCAAGCACACCAAATGTCATACAACTACCATGTTAAGCATGCAAAATGCTAGAGTATACAAGATGCAAATGTCATGCAAACATGGACCAACCAAGCAATAAGACCAACATACTACAACACTTAATGAATCAATTAAGCAATAGACATGAGGCAAGCATGTGATGGTGGACTAGACCACAATGGGGCAGCCCTCAAACCAACCCAAAACAGTGGCAAAACATGCCCAAAATGGTGACCAATCACCTATGCAAACATGCAAGTCAAAGGGCCTAAGGTTAAGGCACAAAGGGAACACTCCTTGCTACCATTATCATGACCATTCATGGCATATATTAGGCACATAAAAACAGAGTTCTAGCATGCAAAAACACACCCAAATCCCCTTGATATGGCAGCCCCAAAATGCTCTAAACATACAAGCTTGCATAAGGCCTATTCCTAGGCATAAAAGGGCACACCCTAAAAGCATGAAATAAGCCACATATGCAAACATACAAACATGATTTACGGACTGAAATATGACCCTAAATGATGCCAAATCATAAGGCTAAGGTAGGCTAAGCATGCTAGAAGCCAAAATACTCAAGGCCTACAAGCCGGAATGCAAAGCAACCACATCAAGCATGCCAAATATGACCAAAACAGTGGCTAACAGACCTTATGCAAGGCAAAACAAGGCTAGTAACTTCATGAAGTTAAGTCAAATCATGCAAAGATCATGGCCTAAATGCATGGCATACTTCTAAGCATAAGAGAGGCATACAAAACAAGTGCAACATGCACACAATGGAGCACCAATCCGACCAACAATAGGGATATATTATGATCAAAAGACACCTAAAAAGGTCTGAAATAAGGCCATATAAGACTAGACATGCATGCTACTATATTAAGCCAAAACAAAGGCAAGAGAGGGACAAAGGGGAGAGGGGTGTCCCTCCCCTATACAAGACTTCAAACCAACCTCCTTACCACTGAAAATCCACTGATTTTCAGTGGTGAAAAGAAACAAACACACAAGCAAACAAGGCCTAAAAATGGAAGCACCAAAAAGGCCAAACAAGGCCCAAGAGGGTGAGTTTTCACTCAAACCACAAAGTGACCTTAATGAATGTTCTTAAGCAAGGAAAAACAAGCTTTTTTTCAGTTATACACAAAGACTAAAACACAAAGCAAGATGGGTAAAAACTAGTTGCAAAAATGGGGAAACTAAAGTAACTAGCTCACCTTTGAAGAACACTTGAAGAACAAATGGTGCAGCCCTCCTCTAGTGAGCAAAACCAGTCCAAAAACTCAACAAACAACCCTCCAAGTCCCTCAATCTCGAAATAAGGTGTAATGGTGTGTGTATTGGTGCAAAAGTGAGGTAAAAACACACTATTTAGGCTCAAAACACACACACAAGGATGAGAGAGAGTGAGATATAGAGAGAGAGAGTACAACACAGATGTATAGATATAGGAGCTCTGGTTTTGTGTTGAAAATGGCTAACCCCAACAAAGGGAGAGGAATGGTGCTTATATAGGCCAAGACTAAGCCACAAGACTTAATGGCTAAGCAAAGGAAAAGGGGCAAGAGGTGCAAAGGGGTCTTGGCTTCTTGGAGAAGCCAAGACAGCTGGCCAAGCTTCTCCAAGAAGCTTTGGCCAAAGGGTCAAGCTTCTAGAAGCTTAGGGGTTCAAGGGTGCAAAGGGTGCAAAATGGTCACACCTGTGCACGGGGAGTGTGATGGTGCATTCCAGCTGGCACAGCTGGCATGCACCATGTCCCAGGGGTTCAAAGGGTGCATGCCGGCCGGCCAAAACAGTCACCGGCACAAAAAAGTGCCGGTCGGCAACATACAGTGCCGACCGGCCAAAGTGTTTGAGAAAACAGTGCCGATAGCCAAAAGGGAGTGCCGGTGTGGTGTGGGGGCAGCCGGTGGGCTTCAGGGATGGCTAACAAGCCTCCCCCTACCCTCAAATGCAAAACACACAAGTCTTGGTGTAAAACCAAGCACAGAACAAGCCGGTTGAGAGGTCCTGAGGCACGACGCGCAGCCGAGACCTCCGGGAACTCAAAACGAACACAAACATGGATAATCACCGAGCGTTCCAACGGTGACGTCCAAGTCTTGAGGACGGTCAAAAATGGGGTGTCTACAAAGTGCTGTAGTCTTACCATGTGAGGAATGTTTCACAAACAATGTGTGATCTGCCTGACTTTGTTTGAAGCCATATTTTTAAACATAGCCAGAGTGAATCTCTCAAACCAAGCCCTTGGAGACTGTTTGAGACCATATAATGACTTCCGAAGCTTGCATACTTTGCCTTCTGTCTGATGATTCGCAAAACCAGGAGGAATGTCCATATATTACTCTTCTTCGAGGTCACCATGGAGAAAGGCATTCTTGACATCAAACTGATAATGCGGCCAATCAAGATTAGCTGCTAGAGAGAGAAGTACTCTGACTGAATTCATCTTAGCCACGGGTGCGAAGGTCTCCTGATAATCAATGCCATATGTTTGAGTAAACCCTTTTGCCACAAGTCTTGCCTTGTAACGCTCAATAGACCCATCTGCTTTGTGTTTCACAGTATATACCCATTTACATCCCACAGGTCGTTTGCCCGTAGGTAACTCAGTCAATTCCCAAGTGCCATTCTTCCTAAGTGCTTTCATTTCCTCAATCATGGCTAGTTTCCACTCAGAGGTAGCAAGAGCATCCTGAAAATGGTTAGGAATGCTAACAGAGGAAATATTGGACACAAACGCTCTATATGAGGATGACAAATGAGAGTATGACACAAACTGTGAGATAGGATGTTGAGTACAAGATCTCACACCCTTCCTCTTGGCAATAGGAACATCAAGATCAATGAATTCAAGAGATTCAAAGTTACCTAGACTCTCATCAGAAGCAGGAGATGGCAGTGGAGTAGCAGAAGTGGTCCCTTGTATCCAGTTAACTTGTTGTCTGTCTATGTCTCGGACATAAACATGCCCGACCTTATCCTTGGTGATAGTGGGTTCTAGAGTCCCAGTAGAAGAGGGTGGTGCAAGAACAACTGGTTCAACAACTGGTTCCACCATAGGGAGCACAGGACTCACTTCATACCAAGGCTCCCCCGGAAATGAGGACGGTGACACCGGAGAGGACAAGAAATAGGACTGGGACTCAAAGAAAGTAACATCCATGGACACAAACCACTTACGAGAAGAAGGGTGGTAATATTTATACCCCTTTTGAGTAGGAGAGTAACCAAGGAAAACACACTTGAGAGAGCGAGGGTCCAACTTACCACGAGAGGGAGAGTGATTATGAACAAAATAGACACAACCAAAAATTTTGGGGGGAATAGAAAACAAGGACTGAGAACCTAGGAGGATGTGAAGAGGAGCCTGTTTTTGCAAGACCTGGGTAGGGAGACGATTAATAAGATGGGTAGCGGTGAGAACAGCGTCGCCCCAATAGGGCCGAGGCACATTCATAGAAAAACACATGCACCGAGCCATGTCAAGAAGATGCCGATTCTTGCGTTCTGCCACCCCATTCTGTTGAGGGGTATTGGTGCAAGAGGTCTGATGGATAATGCCATGAGTAGAGAAATATTGTCCTAACCCGGAATCTATGTATTCCCCACCATTATCAGAACGAAAGAGTTTGACAGTGGCCCCAAACTGAGTACAAATCATCTTATGAAAAGTGCGAAACACAGAGAAAACCTCACTCTTATCTTTCATGAGATACACCCAAGTAGCACGAGAAAAATCATCAATAAATGTAACAAACCATCGATGACCTTTCACAGACATAACTCGAGAGGGACTCCAAACATCAGAATGTATTAAGGAAAAAGGAACTAAACTTTTATTCAAACTGGGAGCAAAAGAAGCTCTGTGCTATTTTCCGAGTTGACAAGACTCACAAAGAAAGTCAGACACATGATGATTAGCAAAACCAGAAGGAAATAAATGCTTAAGTAAATGAAATGAAGGATGCCCAAGACGCCGATGCCACAGCCATAAATCAGCGGGGGTAGTAGAAGACATGGTGGAAGAATAAGTAAGTTTGTCAGGTTGATTTAGGAAGTAGAGACCATTTTCTGCACTACCACTGCCAATCGTCCTCCTCGTGACAAGGTCCTGAAAAAGACAATGATTAGGAAAAAATGTCACACTACAATTTAAGTCCTGGGTGAGACGACTCAAGGATAACAGATTAACAGAAAAATTGGGAACATGGAGAACAGAAGACAGATATATGGTAGGAGTGACGTGGACTAAACCTTTTCCAGAAATGGAAGAAACAGTACCATCGGCAATCCTAACTTTGTCCTGACCTGAAGAGGGCTTATAGACAGAGAAAAGATCAGAGGAGCCAGACATATGATCTGAGGCACCAGAATCAATGATCCAAGGCAAAGACTTATGACACAGGAAAGCACAAGGAGAAGAGGCTAAGTTACCTGAGCGGGCAAAGGACGAGGAAGCTGTATTGAGAGCAGGAGAATACCGGCGGTCCAACAATTGGCGCAAAGCATCCTCTAGCTCAGTATCAGAAGCTTGGCCAACAGGAGCAGAATTAGAATCGAGTGGATCAACGGCACTAGTCTGATGGGCCCGGGAATAGGAACCACGTCCTCTAGATTGGCTTGACCGATCGCCTCGAGAAGCAGATCGATCACCTCGACCCTCGGATGGAGTCCCATGAAGCTTCCAACACGTCTCACGAGTGTGCCGCGGCTTCTTGCAATAATCACAGAATACAGACTCCTTAGCAGCAGACGGAGGGATGGGAATCAGGCTGAGACCATCTCGAGGAGTAGACAGTAATGCTGAGCGGTCAGTAGAGACAGGGGACATCATAGCAGACCGGCGACTCTCCTCATTCTGTACATAGGCAAATGCCTCCTGAAGTGAAGGAAGAGTGTCCATACCCAGAACTCGACCCCGAACTGGATCATACTCCACATTTAGGCCGGCCAGAAATTTAAAGACCCGTTCCCGTGCGAGGAACTTCTTGTACCCGACAGAATCAGCAGGGCAAACGGGCTTATAGTCTTCCAGGTGGTCAAGGCGTTTCCAGCCGTTGGTGAGGAAGGTGAAATATTGCAGGACAGTTTGCTCCCCCTGAATTGAGCTCTCAATACAGCGGCGCAACTCAAATGCTTGTGAGAAATTCCCTTTGCGGGAATAGGTGACAACCACAGCATCCCAAACTTCCTGGGCAGTCTCCATAGACAAGTAGCCCTCACCAAGTTTTGGAACCATAGAATGGATAAGCCAACTCATAATCAAAGAGTTGTTAATCTCCCATTGGTCATAACCTGAGTCAGTGGTATTCGGTGCCTGTATCCTGCCATCAACATACCCCATCTTCCCTCTGCTCTTCAAAAACATAGTCAAACTTTGAGATCATGTTAGGTAGTTCTGACCATTAAATAGAGAGGTGGTGATTTTCATACTAGGGTTGGGGTTCTCAGTCATGGTAGTAGGTATAATGGGACTCTCACTCCTTTGTGTTTGAGAAGAAGGGGACACACTGGAGGAATCTGTCATGGTACAATACTACCAAACCCGCAACAAAACTAGTGGTAATCACAAACCTGGAAGATGGTGGCAAAATGACTACTATGAAGGCATAACAAAATTAAGAAGGTATAACAAAATTAAGAAATCATAAATTTTTTTTTTTTGTTTTGTTTTGTTTTGTTTTTTTGTTTTTTTTGTTATATATATATATTTATTTATTTAGGTATTCATTTACATAGATGTATTGGTATACAGAACACCAAACTGTGATGAGAGAATACCAGAGAGGCGGCGGCGCGACGCTGACGAAGGCTGACGAAGGCTCGGCGAAGGCAGACGAAGGCTGGAGGAGCTCGACGAAGGTTGACGAACTGCTGGAGGAGCTCGATGAAGGCTGAGGAAGGTCGATGCAGAGGCGACGGCGACTGAGGAAGATCGACGAAGACTGACGGTGATTGAGGAAGATCGACGAAGGCTGAGGAAGGCGACGAAGGTTGAGGAAGACGAAGCAGAGGTAAATTTTTGAACCCTAGAGTGTCGTTGGTGCGAAGGGCGACCAACAAGGGTGAGCCAAACCTTAGTGGTTCTGCTCTGATACCATGAAGCTTGAATAATCAGCTTAGGGTATGATTGAATATCATCTCTTATTTATAACTGAGGGTTTAGGGTTTACAAGAGAGATAATTATAGAATAATACAAAAGCTAATACAGTGCAACTAGTGCAACTTTCGGCTTAATAAAAAATGCTAACACTTTCGGTGAGTATAATATGCTAACAATACACACTAAAAATTAATTTGGTAAAAAAATAAAAAAATAAAAGATTTATCATTTTTATATAATTTTATTTTTGGTGGGTAGAAATAATTTTTAAAAATTTTAAGATATTTTTTTCGACATTTATTTTTGTCAAACTAGTTTATATTTTATCTAATTGATGACTTTGCTTTTGAAATGGAGCATTTTTCGTTTGCAAAGGAAACGGTGTATTCAATTGTCCTTATTTGCCATTTTGTAATATTAACATTTGCCATTTTGTATATAATCTATGACTGATTTAATAATACCGTTTATATTTAAAAACTATTTAGTTGTCTAAAAGGAAACTAAATAAAAACTACCGACAAAAAATTATAAAATACGTTAGTCTCTACTAATTAAGTTTGAAACTTTTTTGATGTAAGAATGAAAAACAAAAAAAACAAAAAAATTGGTTGGAAGTAAAAAAGAAAATAAAGGTAAGACAGAATAAAGAGAGAAATAATGTAAAATGCTGTTTAAAAAATGCACACATATGCAACATAAAAATTTAAATATAAACTAACTGTTAATAGTCTTTGAAGAAGAAATTAAAAATAATGAGTTGCATGAATTTGACCTTTATCGAGTAAGGAGGTTGGGAATGGTGTGGAAAAAGATGTACGGCGGCTAGAGTTTTTGGGTGAAAAAGATAATAGGTTGGAGAGAGAGAGAAATAAGGAGAAAAATAAAAAATTTCTTTTTATAAAATAATTATTATTTGCAGAAAGAATGACATAATCATAATAATATTTTTGTTTTAAGAAATAATGGTAAAGGTATAACAACATAATAATTAATTTTATGTAATTAATATCCATAATTATTGATTCTATAGTAAGTGATTGTAGTTCCATAACTACGGTAATATTAATGAAATTCAATTGGAGAATTTAAATATTATTTTAATTTAACTAAATTAGATTTTAGATCAATCGTAAGGTGTCACGTGTATTTTAGAAATTATAAAATACAGAAAAATTGAGAAAATTAGAGTGAGACTTCTAACCTCAGAGAGGCCGCAACATTTTTGCTTATATTGGCTGTATTTGAGAATATACTACTTTTTTGGCCATTTGGCTATTTTTAGTCTATTTTAGTTTTTGTTTTTGAGAAGATGGGTTGACCCTTTTTTTTTTTTTAAATTTTTTTTATTAAAAAATGTATTTGAAATGATATTGGGATGGTAAATAACTAAAATGTCCCTACAACAATGATTTTTATTTATTTTCGATGTACCTAAAAAAAAAAATGATGTTTATTCCCAAACATAGTAAGGGGTGATATGACAATACTCTTTCATGGAAGGGAAATGTTAAGGATCATGAAATTTTTTTCATGAAAATAATCATAAAAAATTTGTGACCCTTAGATTACCTTGATTAGTGTGTGGTGCTTTATTGTAAGTGTAATTCAAAGGTCACAAATCTTTCATGACCATTTTCATGAAAGACTTTTCATGATACTTAGCATTGCTGTTCATGGAAATGCAAGCAAGAACTATTGAATCATGGGAAAAGTTAGGGATCATGGAAATTTTTTCATGAAAATGATCATGAAAAATTTATGATTCTTGAATTACCTTGATTAGTGTGTGGTGCTTTATTCTAAGTGTAATTTAAGGATTACAAAGTTTTTATGATTATTTTCATAAAAGATTTTTCATGATACCTAACATTGCTGTTGAATCATATGAGCAAATACGTTATTTGACAACCTATCCGGGTAGTCCTGTAAAACCACGTGATGAGCTTTTGTTTGTATGTGCTTATTGGCTATTTTCACCATATTGGTTATTTTCACCCCAATTTTTGCTTTCCAAACAGTGCCATTATATAATGCTTAAAACATATGAAAATAACTTCCAATCATGAGTTGGTGGACTTCACAAAAGGCAGGAAAGCATACCCCAACCAAGCTAGAAGTTCTTGTAAGTAAACTTTGATCAAGGAAAAATCCATTACTAATAGAATTCAACTAAGAAAATGGACATGGAAACAATACATAATCTTTAAAAACACAAATTTCAATACAATGAAGGTTTTTCCTTTAAATTTGAGAGAATATCATTAGTATTTTTCTCCCTCAAGTGAATCTTTTGTGTCACAAAAAGGAAAAGAAAGTAATGTTCAACATAGAAATTGTGAACACTGCTTCATTACAAGATTGTATGCCCTATCATGTGTTTTACTAGAACATTAGCATGAAAATTCACGTAAGTCAAATAACAGCTACCTAGATTGAAAGTGTAATTTTCCAACTCTTTGCGCAAATCCATGCAAAAAATCGTCTCAAATCGTTGAAGATTTCTATTGTTGTCCTAGTTACAACGTATCTCGATTGTCAAATGCCCCACTGAATCCCAGCGAATAGCTGTTGGAAAAATATAAGCATTGTAATTTTTGCTAATACAAGGCACCAGTCATGTAGCAATTCAAAAAGAAAGAAGTTAATTATACATTCGTTACTTTAATTCTTAAGTTACCCAATCATCACAATTACCCAACATATTTACGAACAAAGTATACTCTCTCTCTCTCTCTCTCTCTCTCTCTCACACACACACACACACACACACACACACACACACACACATCTCATCTCTTAATCTCTACCTTATATCACCTAAAGGTCCCAAATCAGTCCTTATACGTGCAACTCTCCATTCCACCTGCAACTTCTCTTTCCTTTTATTTCCTCAACCTTCAAGTCTCACTCTTCATTGTAACTCAATTACCCTCTTAACTATTTCTTATCACTGTGTCCATAATGATAGTTATAGACATTGCGCATTAGTATCTATTCAGCACACCATCATTTGGGATCTTCCAGAAGTAATGTGTTAATTTACTAATCTTACCAATGACCTCCTCTAGAAGAAAGTCCTCAAATTTCACCTGATGAAGTTGAAACCTAAAAACCTTCAAGCCTATCAAATGTTGCTTGAATATTTAAACATACATTTAGTTGTTGGCTCCAGCTCATTCTGTATAATGGAAGAGTGGTTGCCCATTCCATTTCAACTCATTTTGCATTATAGGAGATGGATGAAAGACAAAAGTTGAAGACAAGATGGACCACCATGATAGAAAAAGATTCATTCTTCTTGCCTATAAAAGAGAGTAAAAGGAGTAGTAGTATATACACAACAATAACAGAGAGTGAATAATCTGAGAGAGTGAGTGAGTCTATAAGAAAGAAGTGAGGTGTGAGAGTTGTAATCTCCCTCTGAGAATTCTATAGTGAAAATCTCTCTGTAGAGTAGGCAATTGCCAAACCACGTAAACCTTGTGTGTTATTGTTTGTAATTTCTCTTTGGTGTGCTTGTGACGTCCCAAAATTTGAGCACATCATAATAAGGTTTAAAATTTAAAATCAATTTTCTTAATTAAGAACTTCTAATCATTGTTGCCACCAAGCTTGTCATCATCCATTAATTATCAAAATAGAAATTAAAAGTTCTTAAATTACAACTCCAATCAAACTTAAAACTTAGTCTTAGTACATTCATGAAAGAAAAACACAAATATAAAAAGAAATTAGAGAAAAACTAGATAACTCAGGAAAAGGGTTCATGGGACTTGGGCATACTTCAAGCTAACCAAGGCTAAATATTGCCTTCAAAGACCTTGGAATTTCCTTTGGTTTCTTCGGTACCTAGCATAAAAAGCCAGGGCAACGAGAATGCCAATGAGCGACGAGCTCAATAAGATACTACAACCCGAAAATACCTACCCTAATAATAATACTCACAAATAATGAATATTGTGTAGTAAAAGAGTAACAAGTAGCGTTTCATAAACATAATAGGAATGCTATCAATTGAAATAATAACAATAGATAATAAGAACAATGGCAAGCGGAAACCGTAATTCATCATAAGGAAAATGCCAACTTTTCTTTTAAATTCTCATAGGTTTAGTTTATCAGGTAAGTCTAAGTAATTCTCCGCGGAGCACTATTTCCACTCAACCGTTAAGCAATGGTCACGGGTAATTCTGACTCCCTCTTGGTTAAATATTCAAATGTTACTTGTTGTAATTACCAATGATGCCCACACACCAGGGTTACGTACCCAAGTTGTGACATCATGGTCTGCCCCAAGGGAATGGTCTATGTTGTGACACCCGTACCACCAACCTTATATCGCCTATACCGATAAGAGCCGAAATACCTTCCCGTGCCATGTTAGGGTTCACAACTCACTCATGCAAGACTCTAAACTGTGTTCACCCCATCACTTTTAAACTTTAATGCATTGGTTCAATTTCGTATTTCTTTACTTCGTCAAATTCATATTTTGATGCATGTGCGAGTTTTAGTTTGAAAATCATAGTGACATAAGGTTTATATTTCACAACACAACCACGTATGGTAACCAAAATAAATATTACAGAATGTCTTAGGAGTCATCACAAAATTTCTTAGAATTTCCCACACTCAGCACTGAATGATCAGACTAAAAATAATGAAACCCATACTAAACGAAGTTTAATTTTTACAATATTTTAACTGGTGCTAGTTCATTGAGTTAGGAAAATATTTCAAGAAGAATACCAGGGATAAAAACGATTTTAAAATGGAGTAATAAAATTTGGAAGAAAACTGGTTTTTAGGATAGTGAGCTATAGCAACTTCCAGCACAGGTGATCTGTGTTTGAAAAATAAAAAGGGGCCTCAAACGATGTCAAAAAGAGGTATGGTCAGAATGGATTGCTATATATTTGAGTTTAGAACATATTTACAGGGGAGCTTGAAGATTGAAAACCAATGTAAGATGATCAAATAATTTTGCTACGAAAATTGGATAGAATCTATCGCATTTTAGTAAAACTGCAATTTCTCCTCTTAAACTTATCCACTTTCTGTGAAATCGGAGGCAAATGAGAGATAACTCAAATATCTAACTATCGTAAGTGGTCATACAGAAAAATAAAATTTTCAGAGAACATGGGACCTATTTGAATTCACTATTTCTATTGTGTTGTAAGTAA
This sequence comes from Camellia japonica, assembly GCA_030407325.1. NCBI lineage: Eukaryota > Viridiplantae > Streptophyta > Magnoliopsida > Ericales > Theaceae > Camellia > Camellia japonica. The sequence continues at coordinate 193,211,051 of JAPPVO010000019.1, forward strand.
CACTTAGGACAAATATTTATTTTGGTAAGGAAATGTTGTCCAATGATTTTACAAAAATTTTAAATGTGTATAGAACACCTATATCTACTCCCATTACAAACATATTTAAAACAAAAGTTATTTTCAATTTATTAGAGCATTTTTCAACCGATAAAATCTGAAACAGTGTCGAAAATGTAAGTTTCAAGTAAAAGTGAACCAACCTTACTCCATTTCACCCTCATGCAAGATTATTTCAAAATAGTGGAGAATATTTAAATATATAAGAAGACAAAATCAGTAGCTAGACTATTTAATCTATGCATGCAAAGAAAGAATATAAATCATATAGTCATGAAATTCTCATCCTATCAAAATGTTAAGATGCATTTAGCTATTCTAATCACGCTTGTTATGTATGTATTAATAATGCATGCTCTTGCATATATATATGATATATATAATCAGTTAAGAATATCTAAGAAAGGATAGGGGTAGAGTATTCATACCTCAAGAGCTTTTACAAACTATCTTCAAGATTAGTTTCAAAATATTGACCACCAAACACCCTCTCATCTCTTCCTATTTTCTTTCTTTTCTCCTCTTTTCCTTTCCCTTGTTCAGTCGTGTGTGTAGCAATAGAATGGCTGAAATAGTGCTATATTTGTAGGAGTTTGGAGACAGATTTTATTTATTTATTTATTTTATTCTCTTGACTTGGGAGACATTACCTATAAGGTATAGGTCTTGAGTGTGTTTGTATGCATGCCTTAGCATGCCTCCTTGGGAAGGAAGGTGGCCGATTCCTCTGCCCAAAAAATCTTTTTTTTTTTTTGTACAAAGTAAAATCAATATATATATAACTTATTCACTAGATGTTTTGCTCCCTACTATCCTCTGACTAAAGATACAGAAATTTAATCACAAAAAGATAAATAAATTTATTTAAAGGAGTTTAATATTGGTATTAATCATGATGCTATTAACATTATAATTTAATAATCACTATTAATTGACTTAATATTATTATTAACAGATTAATTAGTTGTCTAAAAATTGAGGTTCTTACAGTGCCTAGGGATGTATTAATAGCTCGGCTCCAGCAGGTCTCGTGGGCTCCCATCTTTTTAACAGGCCGGGCCAGGTCGGCTTATGGGCCACAAAGTGGGGCCCAGACCCAGGCCCAAGCCCAAGCCCAATACCAAGCCCACTCATAATAGGGCCTAGGATCGGGCCTAGTCGAGCTATTTTTTTTTTTTTTAGTATTAGGAATAAAAAATTAAAAATAATTATACTAGAGTATTTTAGTTAAGATTAACGAGATGTTTTGTTTGTTATGTAATGTTTTATGGTGATATTTAAATTTAATTATGTATGATTTTTGTTTTTTTAATTATGAACTTATAATTAAAAAAGTATGCAATTATGTAATTTTTTTTTATTTCAAAATGAATAATTTTATATATATGAAAATGAAACTTTCAATATTACAATATTAAATTATTTATATAACATTTATTGAATGAATAATTTTTATTCCAAAATGAAATAAAATATTACAAAAATTAATATTATTAAATAAATTAGGTGTAGATTACTGATGATGGTAGAGCAATTGCATCACTATAAGTCAAGTACATCCCAACTAGGTTGGCACTTACTAGCCTACCAATTATTTGTATTATACTCTATCTCAATAATCTAATACAAAAAAAATAAAATAAAAAATGAAATGAAATAGTAAAAAACAAATTGTTGATCAATTATTGGAGGAGACAGACATTTCAGTTGCGTTGCCCGAGGATATGTCATCCAAATCATTTTGAACTCGCTTATTTTCACTATAATTTTGTTTTCTTGTAAGCGCATGCATATGATCTCTGGATATCATCAGTGCCTCAACCATTTCGGGTAAAAACCTGCTCCGGTAATTGCTTAACACTCGTCCACTTGCACTAAAAGCAGTTTCCGAAGTAATTGTAGAAATAGGAACGGTTAGTATATCACGGGCTATCTGTGAAACCACATGCCACATAGTTTCATTTTGTTTTCACCATTCCAAAATGTCAAAATCATCGGAATGATCTATTGATGGCCTTTCCAAATAACGTTGTAGTTCAGAACTACTTACACTTGTATGTTGAGATATTCTTCTACTTTTTATTGCTAAAAAAATATTTAATCTCCTACCTTGAGATGAGACTACTAGTCTAGTGTGTGTAGGTGTATTTACAGATGCAGCTGCCTTATATTCTTCAAATAATTTGTTGCATGTTTGCATAATAGGGGCAAATTGTGTTTGATCAGCGAAAATACGCTTTAAAATTTTTTATAAACCAATTTCTTTACACTTTGGATCAATTATTATGGTTAAACCTAATAGATGAGGCAAATGATCAAAATATTTATCAATTTTTTTTTTTTCATTGAAGTAATAATGGTTATATAATATTCATTACACATATATTTTATGAAAACTTTAATTATTTCTGCTAGCATATGTAAAACAAATGGTGAAGTAGGAATATATATTTATATATATAAGAAAATAATTTTGTTGAAGTATCAAAAACTTTTAAAAAATCTTTATACAAGGATACTTGGAGCCAATTAAGTTCAGTGGGAGTTAGTACTTCTCCTATTGATGTTGTTGCAAAAAATAAATCTATTGCTCTTCTTTGTTTACAAGCTGTTTTTAACATATTATATGTTGAATTCCACCTACTATCTACATCTAAAATTAATTTTCTAAATGGTATATTTTCTCGTTGACAAATTTTTCTATATTCCGAAATTCGATTACCAGAAGACATAATAGAAACAACTGCATTTTTTATTATAAGTACAGAAGTTTTGTATACATACATAGCTTCTTTAACAATTAAATTGAAAATGTCACGACCCGCTCCCCGTACTCAAGGGTTAAGTATTGTAATGGCCAGTAACTGAGGTTATCTCCGGCCAATTCTTAAACAAATAAATAAACGCAAGTGAAAGTAATATTTAAATGAGGGTACCAAAATAATCATCGGAGCTTCTATTTTTATTACAAAATTTACTGACCAAAAAGGTCGATATTTACATATAACTAATATCATAAAAGTGCTGTGTGTGTCTATTCTGCAGCCCCGCGTCTAAGACTTTCCAAAGGCTATTTCTGAATTGCATTGTTTCTTGAAAATTGGTAAACAACTATAAGCACATGGCAGAGTAAGAAATATTATACCAAGAGTATAAGGGACACGAAATAACCATGGATAGTTAGTTAGGCCAAAACATTTACATAACTCAATTTGGTAAATAAATCATCTAAGTAGCAGAAACTGAAATACATAAATTATGTAAGTAAATGACCATAACCACGGTACTGAATAGAATAGAACAGAGGTCACAAAAGTGACAATCAGAACAGAGGTACAGATTCAAGAGGTGGCTCGTATGGATTCTAGAGGTGGCTCCCACAATAGTGTAGCACTTAGCTCCGCACAGCACTTTGGTCCGCACAGAACAGAGGTACGGATTCAAGAGGTGGCTCGTACGGATTCTAGAGGTGGCTCCCACAATAGTGTAGCACTTAGTTCCGCACAGCACTTTGGTCCGCACAAAACAGAGGTCAATGGATCAGAGGGCCACAAAGTAACCAAACAGAGGCCAATGGTTATTTAAGTCCCCCAAGGCGTGGGACTCCCGTGGTGGTACTTACAAAACATAATTGTATATAAGGTCATAGCCAAATATTCCTTAAAATATAAACAAATATATCCATGGGTTTCCTTTTTAGCAAATAGGGTTTAGAAATAAAACCACGTAACTAAAATCTTTATAAAACATAACTTTTATTAATATATTAATAAAACATAACTTGTGTAAAACAGATTTTGGTAAGTCAAAACATACGTAAAATACATTTTAGTAACTCAAGGTATAATATAATTCACCTTAACTTTAATACCTTACTCTTTCTTTCCACTATCAAAGACTCTTTCACATTCCACTATTTTTTTTTCTTTCTTCCTCTCTTCTTTCTTTCTTTCTTCCTTCCTTTTCTTTTCTTTCCTTCTTTCTTTTCCTTTCTTCTTTCTTTCACAGGTTGATCAACTCCTATTTATAGGCAGATAGAAGCCTTATCAGGCCAACGCGTGGCCTGTTCGAAGATACGCTCAAGATTTATTCTTATCAAATTAAATATTTAAGATAATTACACTTTGACTCAATTTTTTAATATAATTATATAAATAAATTAATTTCTAATTAAATTATACTTTATCATATACCAACATAAAATTAATTATTTATTTCATTACCACATTCATTATTATTATTATTTATATTATCTATATTATTATTATTATTTATATTTTGATCCTTAAATTTTTAATAATTATATTATTTTACAAAATTACGCATAATATTATATAATAAATTATACATTTTCCGAACTAAGATTAAATAATATTAGTATAAATTCTATAGAATAATTAAAAATCTGGGTTGTTACAGAAAATATGGGCACAACAACGAATATGAAATAAATCACCATCAACAAGTAACTGTAAAGTTGATTTTAAATGGGGTACAGTTTGATTATAATATGATGCATTATCTAAACTAATTGTAAATATTTTATTTTGTAAAGCCCACTCGTATAATACATTTATTATTTTTACACCAAGCGAATGGCCAGTGTATGAAAGTTCAACTAATTTAAATGAAATAATTCTTTTATTTAATTTCCAATCATTATCAATAAAATGTGCAGTGATACATTGATATTCAAAACCATTATTTGACCACAGTTCAGATGTTAAACAAACTCTTCCATTCAAATTTTTAAAGATGTCAAATAATTCACTTTTAACATCCTCAATTTTTTTAAAAATCTTGTGTCTAGTAGTATTTCTTGAAAAACTTTGATATTACGGTGCAAAACTTTCATGAATTATATCTGTAAAATCGGGACATTTACTAGTAGTAAAAGGTTGTTCTTTTTTAATAATATAATCAATTACAGAATTTTGTGCACGTATAGGATCATATGAAAATGTTTGTAAATTATCAATTGATAAAGCCCCTAATTGCATTTGACTTCGAATATCAGGTTGTCGACTTTGTAAATGTTTGTTAGTATGCCTTTTTAGATGACTAGTACCCCCTGCAGATGCAGCACTAAGTAAATGTGTACAATATTTACATTTTGCTTTAATTGTAATTGTATCATCATGATTATTTATAGATATTTTTTCAAAATGTTCCCAAACACTACTACTTCTGCTCCTAGATGATAATCCAACCGTTGGAAGAGGGATATTAGAAAGAGAGTCAACAGATTCATATTGTGTAGTATTTGTATCAACATCAACATAAACATTAGGCATATTAGGATCTATAGTAATGTAAGTAAAACAATTTATAAGAATTAACAATTAATTTAAATAATGTGTAAATACAATTAGTAAAAAATAATAATTAATATATGTGCACAAATAATTAATGAAAAAAATGAGTAGCTAATAAATTTAATTAAACTAATTAATGTTATCGATTGGTGAATGCGATACAGAAATTTGCTTCTTCTGATAAAAGTTTCTTGTTACACAATTGAAATTGTCACTTAGAAATGACACTTCAAAATTAATTGAGAGCTGAGAGAGATTGAGAGAGTTTAAGAGAGAGAGAGAAAGAGAATTATTTGTTGTGAGATTTATTTTGAAAAATGAAAGATATTTATAGTAATTTTAATTATGACCGTTTGTATATTACTGTTTGAAACTTGAATTGAGTGATTGATGAGGTTAGGCTAGGCCAGGCCAGGCCAAAAGTTAGGCTAGTAACAACCACTGCCAGCCACTGAGCCGCAGTGTCAGTGACACAATGTCACATTACTCCATTTTTTTCTTTTTATCTCTCTGAGACTCTTTTCTTCTTCGGGTCGCCTACAGGCCTCGGGCCATTTTTACACCCCTAACAGTGCCATACAAGTTCCTCGATCCCAACAAATGGTATCAAAACCTGGTGGAAGAAAAAAAATGCATTTTTCCGAACCTGCCCAAATTTCAAATTTCTCGAAATTAAGTTTAAGCACACCAGGAGGTTTGTCTCGACGAGAGGACACTACAAGAAAAAGCATCTTTGGCGACTAAAAAAGCACCTTTGGTCGCTGAAAGTATAGGTTTTGGCGACTAAAAAAGCATTAGTAGCCAAAAGTAAAGACTTTTGGCGACTGAAAAAATTTAGTAGCTGAAAGTATATGTTTTGGCGACTGAAAATCTGTTTGGTCGCCGATATATGGCTTTTACCGACTAAAAAAAATTTAGTAGCCAAAAGTAAGGCCCTTTGGCGACTAAAAATTTTAGTAGCCAAAAGTGAGGCATTGGGTGACTAAAAAGATGTTTGGTCGCCAAAAGTGGGGCTTTTACTGACTAAAAAAATTTTAGTAGCCAAAAGTGAGGCTTTTTGGCAACTAAAAATAATTTAGTAGCCAAAAGTGAGGCATTGGGTAACTAAAAAGAAGTTTAGTCGCCAAAAGTGGTAATTTTAGCGCGGGAATTAAATTTTTTAACGACTAAAAAATAATTAGTAGCCAAAAGTATAGAATTGGCAACTAAAATTATGTTTAGTAGCCACAAGTAAGGCTTTTTGGCGACTAAAAAGAAGTTTAGTCACCAAAAGTGGTAATTTCAGCGCGGGAATTAAATTTGTTAATGACTAAAAAATAATTAGTAGCCAAAAGTATAGAATTGGTGACTAAAATTATGTTTAGTTACCAAAAGTGGTCTTTTTTTTTTTCCAACTAAATAATTTATTTTTACATAAATTATGTTCAATAAAAAATAATTATCTATATATATATACTTTTATATTAATACGGGTCTATGTACTATATAAATAATATATGTTGCATATATAATCATATGGTGTTATAGAGGTGTAGTGGAAAGAGTGTGTTGTATAAGGTTTATAGTGTGGGAGGTTGATGGTTCGAATCTCCACAAGAGCAGATGAGAAGCTAGTGAGTGCAATTTTTTTTTTCACGAATGAGCTTTTGGCGACTAATAGGTTTGGTCGCCAATTCCTTGAGTATTGGCGACTAAAACATTGGTCGGTAAATGTATAATTTTAAAAAATATAATTGACTATTGGCGACCAATAATTTAGTAGCCAAACATTTAATTTTGCCGACCAACTAAAATTTAGTAGCTAAAAGGTAACATTGCCGACTAAAAAAAATAGTAGCTAAATGTTTCACTTTCAACGACCAAACACACGTTTAATCGCTAAAACAATCGCCGATAGGGTTTAGGTGACCAACTTGGCGACAAAAAAATTTAGTCGCTAAATGGTATCAGTGACTAAAAAAGCGACCTTTGGTTACTAATATTTTGGTCAGCAAAACTATTATTTCTTGTAGTGGGAGTCTAGAACAAGAAAGTAGAGCCCTAGACGAGCCTGCACGTGCCACCTAAAGGAAGCGCGTGACGCCTAGTCGCAGCCACACGCTGCACACGCCGTTGTAGGCACCAGCGAGTAATATCACTCATAGACACGCGCCCACATGCGCTTGAGGTGGAGAAGTCAGTTATGTAGATGAGCATGGAATGAGAAAATTGTTGGCTCCAGCTCATTCTGCATAATGGAGGAGTGGCTATCTATTCTATTCCAACTCATCTTGTATTATAGGAGATGAGTGGAATACAAAAGTTAAAGACAAGTTTTGGTGGGTGGACAACCATGATAAAAGGAGATTCTTTCCTCTTGCCTATAAAAGAAAGGGAGAAGAGGAGGAGTATATTCACATCAATATCAGAGAGTGTATAATTTGAGAAACTGAGTGAATCTATAGAGAAGAAGTAAGGTGTGAGAGTTGTAATCTCCCTCGGGAAATTCTATAATGAAAATCTCTTCGTTGACGTAGGTGTAACATGCCCGGGGGGTGCCCGCGCGCGTTAAACAATTCGGACTTCCGAGATCTCTTTGATCTAGTCTCACGAGTGCAATGTGAAACATAGACGAGAGTCTAGATTTGGAAACTTTTATTGAAAATCCATTTTATTGCAATTTTGTCAAAAATGGACTGCGTTATCAGATTTCAGAGTCGCCACCTAATATTTTGGGAAATTAGGAAACCCATGACTCGTGCCAAGGCCACTGTTCGTCGTAACCAAGGATGTTTGGCTCGGAACCTTAGGTATGAGAGGGGAAGGTCAATAATGACCACCCCCGCTCACCCGATCAAAAGATCGGCCTCTACTAAACTATGATATGAATTTTATTTTCTTTATATGTTTATGTTCTGATTATTTTAGTAAATCCTAAAATTTACTATATTACGCATACAAGTATAGACTAACTTTGCACAAATTGGAACAATTCAATTTCATGTTTGTTTTGAAAAGGGTTTGATTTTGCCACCCCAAGTGGGCTTAACGAGTTGTGAATTTGCCACTCAACAAAGTAGGCTTAAACGTACATTTATTGAATTATTCTAATTCAAGCAACAAGCCTTCATCCACAGGCATTTATACAGTTATATCAAGTAAGAAAGTAGCCTCATGGTAGAATGCTAACACATAGTAAGAAAAAAAAACACACACAAATGGGATGCTAAAGCATAAAAACTCACAGATTGACCGACGTCCCTCGAACAACTACAAAACAAAGTTAGTAAAATATGCATGATCTTATATACAGAATCCTAATGCAATTCACTCATGAGATGCAACTAAAGATTCGGCTTCTAAAATATGGCATGTGAATCATCTCAATAACATGAGGTAGCGCATAGAATCACAGAAGAATTGATTAAATCCACACATATAAATTTAGCCGAATCTTAATGCATGAGACATGAATGTAAAGCATGGATATACATGGCATGTCAAATATATACATATATACAGTTAGGAAAAGCGATTAAAGAATGGGATAGAAAGAAGCGGGGTGAGGGAATTATTACAACACCTGAATTATTACAAATCTAAATGAGGGAGAGAGGAGAGAAAATAAAATAAAATCTCACAAAACACTCGAAATAAAAATAAATAAATAAACCCCCCCGGCTAGGCATTCATCAATTAAGGTCTACGTGTCTTCAATCCAATCCAGCCTGCACACCTTAGTGGAGGGCCCCCACATTCACAAAGTTTTAGAGCTGGAAATGAAGTGGTGTTGATAAGCCAAAGACCTCTCATAAACCTCCATCAGGAAGAGAAGGAAGATTAGCCATGGATTCAATTACAGAGTTCTTTCCCGCCTTGACACAGTACACATGGGCTTGCCACTTTGCATCCTCAAGCACCTTTCCTACCTCAAATGTCATCACATGCACTTTAACTCCATCGCAAAGGTCATCTTCTTCCCAGAACCATTCTTTCCGGTGGTGGCTGAACTTCTTCTCCCATGAGGGCTTCACTAGCTAGGGACTAGGAATCAATTGTGTAAGAATGTTTTGAGAATTTATGTTTGAAGCTCAACGGTGGTGGTAGGTGAGAGGAGGTTGGACAGTCCCATGCACAGAGAGAGAGAGAGAGAGAGAGAGAGAGAGAGAGAGCTGGGTTTGGTGTCTCTAGAGAGAGAAAAGTTGGTGGTCTCTCTCCCTTGTGGTCTCCTCCGTGTCAATGATCCGTATGCATGTGTTGTGTGTTCCCCCCTATGAGTGAGAGAGGTGTGAATGATCTATATGCATGTGTCTGTGTCTCGTGAAGCTCAGTGTGTATATCGAAGGAGAGAGAGAAGGTGTGTGTATGGTGTGTGCGTATGTGGGTGTGTTGTGTGCTATGTGTATAGGTGGTGTGGTGGGTTTGCCGTGGCTGTGTTCAGATCAACCCCCATGTCAGTGTGCCGTGTGTATGCATGGTGAGTGTATCAGTGGGTGAGGATGGCAGTGTGCATGAGTGTTGCTGCCGTGGTGTGGTGTGGTGTGTGAGTCGTGTGGTCTCCTCCCTTTCTCTACCCGTGTGTGTGTGAGTGTGTGTTATCGTCTCCTCCCTCTCTCTACTTGTGTGTGTTCATTGTAGAGAGAGAGGGAGAGCGATGGCAGTGTGCATGTGTCCCCCCTCCCTTGAGTGGTGTTGGGTCTCTTCTTCTAGAGAGAGAGAGCTCGTGCCTCCTCCCTGTATTCTTCTCTTTTTTCTTTTTTTTTTATTTTCAATTATCCAGGCCCCATTGCCCATGTGCCCTCTTTAATCATACACTCACCTTTCTCTCCCATCTTCTCACCTGCTCTTTTTTTTATATATTATTCACCCACGAATCCACTAACCCCTTATGTTGATTCTCTTTTCTTTCTTTTATATCACCTACTCCACCAAAAGAGAGGAAGATTGCGGCCATATATGTTTGATTTTTAATTCACTTCTCCAAACCATCACATGACCCTACTAAAATATTGTGCACCACCGCTCATCATTTTTTTTTATATTATCATTATTTCACCCACAACATTCTGACCATATTTTCTTCTTCTTCTTCTTTTTTTATTTTTTATTTTTTATTATTATTTTTTTATCAAATATCACATGCCAATTTATATAAACACACCTAAAAAGTTTGTACAAACACACAAAATTATAAAAGATTACAAATTCATAAAATAATAATAAAAATTTTTAATTTGGCCAAAATGGGTGAGGTTTGGGATAAAATTTCAATTTGATTTTTCTGGTGAGGATGGTCAAACTAAAGTGCCCAAGTCTTAGGACATGTCAAAATGGGGTGTCTACAGTAGGCAATTGCCGAACCACGTAAATCTTGTGTGTTATTGTTTGTGATTGCTCTTTGGTGTCTCATACAAGTTCTCTGATCCCAACAAATGGTATCAAAGCCCGGTGGAAGAAAAACAGTGCATTTTTTCAATACCCAGATTTTAAAGTTGTCAAAATCAAGTTTTGAGCACACTAAGAGGTCCGTCTGGACGAGAGAAGTCTAGAACAAGAAAACAGAGCCCCAGAAGAGAGGAAGATTGTGGCTATATATGTTTGATTTTTAATTCCCTCTTCCAAACCATCACATGACCCTACTAAAATATTTTGCACCACTGCTCATCATTTTTTTTTATATTATCATCATTTCACCCACAACATTCTGACCATATTTTCTTCTTCTTCTTCTTCTTCTTCTTCTTTTTTATATTTTTTTTTATTTTTTATTATTATTATTTTTTTATCAAATATCACATGCCAATTTATATAAACACACCTAAAAAGTTTGTACAAACACACAAAATTATAAAAGATTACAAATTCATAAAATAATAATAAAAATTTTTAATTTGGCCAAAATGGGTGAGGTTTGGGATGAAAATTTCAATTTGATTTTTCTGGTGAGGATGGTCAAACTAAAGTGCCCAAGTCTTAGGACATGTCAAAATGGGGTGTCTACAGTAGGCAATTGCCGAACCACGTAAATCTTGTGTGTTATTGTTTGTGATTGCTCTTTGGTGTCTCATACAAGTTCTCTGATCCCAACAAATGGTATCAAAGCCCGGTGGAAGAAAAACAGTGCATTTTTTCAATACCCAGATTTTAAAGTTGTCAAAATCAAGTTTTGAGCACACTAAGAGGTCCGTCTGGACGAGAGAAGTCTAGAACAAGAAAACAGAGCCCCAGAAGAGAGGAAGATTGTGGCTATATATGTTTGATTTTTAATTCCCTCTTCCAAACCATCACATGACCCTACTAAAATATTTTGCACCACTGCTCATCATTTTTTTTTATATTATCATCATTTCACCCACAACATTCTGACCATATTTTCTTCTTCTTCTTCTTCTTCTTCTTTTTTTTATTTTTTTTATTTTTTATTATTATTATTTTTTTATCAAATATCACATGCCAATTTATATAAACACACCTAAAAAGTTTGTACAAACACACAAAATTATAAAAGATTACAAATTCATAAAATAATAATAAAAATTTTTAATTTGGCCAAAATGGGTGAGGTTTGGGATGAAAATTTCAATTTGATTTTTCTGGTGAGGATGGTCAAACTAAAGTGCCCAAGTCTTAGGACATGTCAAAATGGGGTGTCTACAGTAGGCAATTGCCGAACCACGTAAATCTTGTGTGTTATTGTTTGTGATTGCTCTTTGGTGTCTCATACAAGTTCTCTGATCCCAACAAATGGTATCAAAGCCCGGTGGAAGAAAAACAGTGCATTTTTTCAATACCCAGATTTTAAAGTTGTCAAAATCAAGTTTTGAGCACACTAAGAGGTCCGTCTGGACGAGAGAAGTCTAGAACAAGAAAACAGAGCCCCAGAAGAGAGGAAGATTGTGGCTATATATGTTTGATTTTTAATTCCCTCTTCCAAACCATCACATGACCCTACTAAAATATTTTGCACCACTGCTCATCATTTTTTTTTATATTATCATCATTTCACCCACAACATTCTGACCATATTTTCTTCTTCTTCTTCTTCTTCTTCTTTTTTTATTTTTTTATTTTTTATTATTATTATTTTTTTATCAAATATCACATGCCAATTTATATAAACACACCTAAAAAGTTTGTACAAACACACAAAATTATAACAGATTACAAATTCATAAAATAATAATAAAAAATTTTAATTTGGCCAAAATGGGTGAGGTTTGGGATGAAAATTTCAATTTGATTTTTTTGGTGAGGATGGTCAAACTAAAGTGCCCAAGTCTTAGGACATGTCAAAATGGGGTGTCTACAGTAGGCAATTGCCGAACCACGTAAATCTTGTGTGTTATTGTTTGTGGTTGCTCTTTGGTGTCCCATACAAGTTTTCTGATCCCAACAAATGGTATCAAAGCTCTGTGGAAGAAAAACAGTGCATTTTTTCAATACCCAGATTTTAAAGTTGTCAAAATCAAGTTTTGAGCACACTAGGAGGTCCGTCTGGACGAGAGAAGTTTAGAACAAGAAAACAGAGCCCCAGAAGAGCCTGCACGCGCCATCTGAAGGAAGTGTGTGACCCTTAGTCATAGCTACGCGCTGCACACATCATTGTAGGCATTGGCAAGTAATATCACTCGCAGATAAGCACCCACGTGCGACTGAGGCTGAGAAGTCGATCATGCAGATGAGCGTAGAGGGAGAGTGTTAATCATGTGGTTTAATTTTCATGATATCTAAAATATGATGAGATAAATTGTGATTTTGTAATATATATATTTTACATTATTTGACACAAAATATTGTCTATTAAACTATATGTTGTATGATGTATTTGTTATATATATTATTGAAATAGAATTTATTGTGCATGTTTGAATTTTGGATAAATTATTGTGCTTACATAGTAAAATTTACTATTCACGTATTGAAAAATCATGACAATTCATTTTTTGACAAATTTGATGTTGGTGGGTTGTCTTCTTTTGACAAATTTGATATTGGTGAGTTGTTTTCTTTTGACAAATTTCATATAACCACGTGGGGTGTTAGGTTATTTTTTGTTAGAGTTTATTTAAAATCTTTACAACAACTACAAAAATTATAAAAGAGGTATATATTTTCATATCTGATATAAATATTATATAAAGAGATTTTACTGTGCAATTAAATATTGTAATAGAAAAGTTACTATGCAAGTCACTGTGCACCCTTTGATTTTACTGTTGAAAAATTTGTATCACTATTTATCAAAAATGACATTTGACCAATTGTTTCAAACTCCTTGGGCGTGTTCTCCGAGTGTATCTGAACTGCCAAAAACGCTTTCTCCGCATGCATGTCTTCCTACGGATATGGGTCAGAAGAGGAGCGTTTCTCCTTCTAACGGATAGATTATTTTTTTGCTATGAAAGAAGTGGTTTGCTTAGAGAGAAAATATGATTTTGGAGAGAAAAATTTTGTTTATTCAAGTTCTATTTTAATTTGCTCTTTCACTTTCAGATCAAATATTCTTTAAGTATTGTCAATTGTTTTTACACTTTCATATTTACTTTTTGTGAGAGAATTATTGTAAAAGATGGTTTAAGTACTTTTTATCTTTATTGATATTTTGTGAGAGAAATTTGTAAAGGAGGCATTTATTGTTGAGTGAGACTCAACAAATAAGAGTAAGACCTGTGTAAAATCTAGAAGCTTGGTGAAATTTTGGTGGTGTATTGATTCGTTTGATAGTGAAGAAATTTTTGAGGAGGATTCTTGAGAAGTAAACATAGGCCCGGCGTGCCGAATCATTATAAATCCTTGTGTTTAATTTTTTATTCCTATCTCTTTTAATTTTATATTGATTATTATTGTTATGTTATTTTATTTCTTAAAATTTGAATATTTTGATTATTATATTAATATTGTGAAATTAATTTAAAGAACCCAATTCACTCCTTTTGGGTTGCCTACCTGGGATAACAGGGAGAATTGTTGGCTGCAGCTCATTCTGCATAATGGAGGAGTGGTTATCCATTCCATTCCAACTCATCTTACATTATAGGAGATGGGTGGAAAACAAAAGTTGAATAAAAGTTTTGATGGATGGACCATCATGATAGAAAAGAGATTCCTTCCTCTTGCCTATAAAAAAGAGGCAGAAGAGAAGGAGTATATAGACAATAATAACAGAAAGCGTATAATCTGAGAGAGTAAGTGAATGTATAGAGAGGAAGTGAGGTGTGAAAGTTGTAATCTCCCTTCGAGAGTTCTAGAGTGAAAATTTCTCCATGGACGTAGGCAATTGCCAAACCACATAAATCTTGTGTATTATTATTTGTGATTGCTTTTTGGTGTGCTATACAGGTTTTCCAATCCCAACAAGTGGTATCAGAGCCCAGTAGAAGAAAAATAGGGCATTTTTCTAAACCTGCCCATATTTCAAAGTTGTCGAAATCAAGTTTTGAGTACACCAGGAGGTCCGTCTGGACGAGAGGAGTCTTGAACAAGGAAGAAGAGCCCGCACGCGCCACCTAAAGAAAGCACATGACGCCCAATTGCAGCCACGTACTACACGCATTGTTGCAGGCATCGGTGATTAATATCACTCGCAGATACGTGCCTACGTGTGCTTGAGGCGGAGAGTCAGTCATGCAGATGAGCGTTGAGGGAGAGAATTGTTGGTTTCAACTCATTTTGCATAATGGAGGAGTGGTTGCCTATTATATTCTAACTCATCTTGCATTACAAGAAATGAGTGGAAGCCAAAAGTTGAAGACAAGCTTTAGTGGATGGACTACCATGATAGAAAGAGATTCCTTCCTTTTGTCTATAAAAGATAAGGAGAAGAGGAGGAGTATGTACATAGCAATAACAGAGAGTGTATAATTTGAGAGGCTGATTGAATCTATAGAGAGAAAGTGGGATGTGAGAGTTGTAATATCTCTTTCAGGAATTCTATAATGAAAATCTCTCTATGGACGTAGGCAATTGCCGAACAACGTAAATCTTGTATATTATTGTTTGTGATTGCACTTTGGTGTGCCATACAGGTTCCTCGATCCCAACAAGTGATATCAGAGCCCGATGGATGAAAAATAGTGGTAGTGTTTGGTAGAGTTTTCTAAATATGATTTGAGAATAGAGTTGCATTTTGAGTTTGTGAGTTTTGGAATTATGATTTGAGTGTAGAAAATTTGTTTGGTTATAATATTTGAATAGAGTGTTGAATTAAGTTTTGAAAGTTTGATGTGACATGTGAAATAAGAAAATTTGTTTGGTTATGAGTTTTGAAAAGAGTTTTCAAAACTTAATTCAAAAAGCTATAACTTATAATCAAACATACAACTCAAAACTCTATTGAAATTTTTGATCAACAGTCATAACCAAACACTTTTTAAAATTCAATTCAAAAAATTAATTATTAAAAAAAAAAAAAACTATTAACCAAACTCTTTTCAAAATTCAATTGAAAAAAATTAATGATTACCAAAAATAGAAGTCATACCCAAATTTTTTTCAAATTCAACTCAACAAATTAATTATTAAGAAAAATTTAAAAATAAAAATGTTTGCATTGAAAATATTATAAACAAAATAATTTGAAGGTCACAATAAATATTGAATTACTGATCAAACCGAACTTATGATTGTATATTTGATTTGAATTATGTTTTTTCTAATATTTTTCAGTTTAAATATTTTTATATTTTTAATAATTGTTGTCACCAATCATTTACTAGTTATTATATTGTCATTTTCAAATAAATGGCCACAAATATTATATATATTGGGAGTCAAACAAAAATTAAAATATCATTTAATTAGTATCTACACAATTTACCGCATATAATTCAATATTATTAGAATTTTTTTATTTGTTAAATTTTATCACTTTCGTGGGAAATCCGTGAACCTGTACTGTCCTCACCTTTATTATTGTGCCTCATCCGTGAACTTCTATACCATCTATATTATTGTGCCTGTTGATTGATGTGTTTGACATTGAAATGACTAAATTGCCCCTGTGTTATGGAATGCTTAATTGGTATGTTAGTAAAAAATGAAAAGGGCAACATCGTAATTTTACTCCTGTTCTGCAGAGCCATCACTCCTTTACAAAACCTCAGTTGGTCAGTTTCTGATAAAAGAAAAAAAAAAAAAAAACTCAGCTACAGATTTTTTGGCAATTTGTTTGACTGAGGCTTTATATTAGTGAGCACATCCAATAACTTCACTTCACAACTTTCAACAACTTCTTCACCATTTTCATTCCAACAACTTCATTACTTCACAACTTTCAACAACTTCTTCACCATCTTCATTTACCTTTATTATTGAAATAGTATCAATATAACCAGATCAGAGACTTGAAACATACAACCACTTCCACCACCTACCTCTATTAATTTCACAAATTCAGGCCACCACCTACGTCAATTAATTTCACAAATTTAGTGTATATATTTACAACTTATATCCGTGTAGAAAAAGAGATGAAGAGCTTTGATTAGAGGTTCACAACACTAGAGCTTCACAATTTCAGAGCTGCAGAAGTAACAGCCGAAAAGTTCACCTGTTGGAAAAATGGTTTTATATAGGCATATTTTTTAACCCATTTTGGGTGGACCCCAAACGTCTTTTGGGGTGGGTCCGAAGAGGTGAAGTGGTGAAGACGGAACGTCAAAACCATTTATGAGTGAATGGGAAGATGACGTCGTTTTCGGGTTTAACATTAATTTTTTAGATAAAATTCTTTTGAATTTTTTCAATAAAAATTATTGTGGGAATTTAATTTAATTCTAAATTCAAATTTTAGGTTCCTAAGTGGTTTCTTAAAGTTTGTAATTTTAGAATTTAATTTAATTCTAAATTTAATTTTAGGTTCCTTAAATGTTTCCTAAAGTTTGTACCTCTTTATTTATTTATTTAACTATTTCAATAGTTTAAATATATATATATTTAATTAGTTATATATATATATATATTTGAAATAGTTTAATTAATAAATCAACCTACTGTTCCTTTGTTTGAGCAATGAAAACTTTTTCAAATTTGTTTTCTTTGTGCAACGGTCAAACCAATTCTTGTGTAACGGTCAAAACCAACTTTGAAAAGTTGGTTTCCTGTTTAAACATATTGGTGCACCTTTTCACTTCAAACATAGGTACCTGTTCGGGTCTTTTGTGTTGCCTATATATATATTCATTTTGCTGCAGTCCAGGGGATCTGAGTTAGGGAAAATTCAGGCTGAAATTTTGTTCCTTTGCTGTCCATTTTCTTTTAGTGAATTATTCTTCATTTTAGTTTAGAAAAAATATTTAGAGAGTTAGAACACAGGTTTGGTTCGCCGAACAAATTGTTTGGAGTACTACTACAATTTGTGAAGATCATTGTATCCTGGGAGATAGACGCCACTCAACCGTAAGTACCATAGCGGGGCGAATCTGTCTTAAGGACAAAGTGTCACACACTCGACTTGGTCTTTTGATTTTAATTTGGTTCGATAAATAAATCCGGTATGTTATTTAGTTATTTTGTTTGAATTTATTTCAAGTTATTTTATTTACACAGAAGATTGTTTGAACAATCTTAAGACAGATTCGAATTATTCTGTTTACAGAATTTTTCGTTTGTTTCCCTTTTTATTTCTTCGTAAATAATTTCGAAAGAAAATTATTTTCTGTGGATTTACAAAATAATATTCTGGTTGGAAAAATAAATAGTGATTATATGCTATTTGACAGATAGTAGTAATATACTGTCTCTTTTCTTTGACAACAACTAGTAGTACGATACTGGTGTCATTAACAATTCAGAATATATTTTTGTGGATTTTTTTCAGAAATTAATTTTGGGTTTTAGAAATTATTTTTGAGTTTTCATTAATTAAAATTCTTTTTCAGTATTTTAATTATTGGAGGTTACAAGAGATTTAAATTTCTGTGTGGAATTAATTTGGTTAAATAAAATTTTATTTTATTTCCAAATTAATTGAAAAATAAAAGTTATATTCTTATTTCTTTTATTTTACAGAATTTAATTTCTTGTGTGGAATTAATTTGGTTAAATAAAATTTTATTTTATTTCCAAATTAATTGAAAAATAAAAGTTATATTCTTATTTCTTTTATTTTACAGAATTTAATTTTCTGTGTGGAATTATTTTGGTTAAATAAAATTTTATTTTATTTCCAAATTAATTGAAAAATAAAAGTTATAGTTTTTATTTCTTTTATTTTCTGTGTGGAATTAATTGTTTAAATAAAATTTTATTTTATTTTCAAATTAATTGGAAAATAAAAGTTACATTCTTGTTTCTTTTATTTTTACAGAATTTAATTCTGTGCATTTGGTTTAATTTTCTGTGTAGTGTAAATTCTAATTATAATTTTGTTTTATAAATTAGAATTGATGGCTACTGAAACAAATGCCCAAACAAGTACTACTGTGGTGGCTGCGATTGCACCAACCCCCTCTCCTGTGATGACAGTACCGGTAAATCACGGTGAAAAGCCAGAGAAGTTCTCAGGAACTGACTTTAAAAGATGGCAACAGAAAATGTTGTTCTATCTTACAACTCTGAACCTGGCTCGTTTCCTCCGTGAAGATGCTCCTATCCTGAAAGAGGATGAAACCGACCGGCAAGTGGTTGCTGCGGTTGATGCTTGGAAACATGCTGATTTCCTTTGCCGGAATTACGTCTTGAACGGACTTGACAACACATTATACAACGTCTACAGTCCAATCAAGACAGCAAAGGAACTTTGGGAATCGTTGGAGAAAAAGTACAAAACGGAAGATGCCGGCTCAAAGAAATTTGTGGTTGGCAGATTTCTGGATTTTGTAATGGTTGATTCAAAAACTGTGATCAGCCAAGCTCAAGATTTCCAACTCATTCTGCATGACATTCACGCAGAAGGTATGTCTCTCAGTGAATCCTTCAAGTTGCAGCCTTAATTGAAAAATTACCAAAAGGCTGGAAGGAATTCAAGAACTACCTAAACACAAGCGCAAAGAAATTTCTATGGACGAGTTAATTGTGCGTTTAAGGATTGAGGAGGACAACCGCAATTCTGAAAAGCGGGCTGGTAAGAATCCTATGGAGTCTAAGGCAAATGTGGTGGAACATGCTTCAAAAACCAAGAAACGAAGTCTTCTGGAGAAAGTTCATCACAAGGCTCTAAAGGGGGATAATAAAAAGTACAAGTTTAATGGCAAATGTTACATCTGTGACAAAGAGGGACATCGGGCCAAAGATTGCCGTAGCAAAGGCAAAAGTAAGAAAAGAACAAGCAAGAAGCCTGCTCAAGCCCATATGACCGAAGTGGACAATATTTCCAATGGTGTCAATGACATCAATCTTTCTGCAGTTGTTTCCGAGGCAAATCTTGTCGGAAATCCTAAAGAATGGTGGGTGGACACTGGTGCTACTCGCCATATTTGTGCCGACAAAAAGATGTTCACATCTTACTCTACAGTGGACAATGGTGAACAACTTTTTATGGGCAACTCCTCAACTTCCAAAGTTGAAGGACAAGGAAAGATTGTTCTCAAGATGACATCAGGAAAGGAACTTACTCTCAACAATGTGCTGCATGTAACGGACATTCGCAAGAATCTTGTTTCCGGATCTTTGTTGAGTAAGAATGGGTTTAGGCTAGTATTTGAGAGTGATAAATTTGTACTTACTAAGAATGGGATGTATGTAGGAAAAGGTTACATGTCTGATGGCCTTTTCAAGTTAAATGTAATGACCGTTGTACCCTCAGTTATTAATAATACTACATCTTCTTCTTACTTGCTTGAGTCTTCAAATTTATGGCATGGTAGACTAGGACATGTTAATTATGGATCTTTGCGTAGATTAATTAATATGGAATGTTTACCTAAATTTGACATTGATTCAAATCATAAATGTGAAATTTGTGTTGAGGCAAAATTATCTAAAACTCCTTTTCATTCAATTGAAAGAAGTACGGAACCACTTGAATTAATTCATAGTGACATTTGTGATTTTAAATCAATTCAAACAAGAGGTGGAAAAAAGTATGTAATCACTTTTATAGATGACTATACTAGATATAGTTATATTTATTTAATTCGAACCAAGGATGAAGCTTTGGAAACTTTCATTCAATATAAGAATGAAGTTGAAAATCAACTTGGTAAGAAAATCAAGAAACTTAGAAGTGATAGAGGTGGTGAATATGAATCACCTTTTGGTGAATTTTGTAAAGAACATGGAATAATTCATCAAACCACCGCTCCTTACTCACCTCAGCAAAATGGAATTGCTGAAAGGAAAAATAGGACTTTAAAAGAAATGATGAATGCCATGTTAATCAGTTCTGGATTACCTCAGAACTTGTGGGGGAAGCAATACTTTCTGCTAATTATATTTTAAATAAAGTACCCCGAAAGAAAATAAATCAAACACCTTATGAATTGTGGCATGGAAGAGTACCATCCTACAAATACTTAAAAGTGTGGGGTGTTTGGCTAAAGTGGCTATTCCTAGTCCTAAAAAGACTAAGATAGGTCCTAAGACCATTGATTGCATTTTCATTGGTTATGCCAAGAATAGTAGTGCATATCGGTTTTTGATTCATAAATCAGAACATTCCGAAATGCATGTAAATACTATTATTGAGTCTCGAATGCATCATTCTTTGAACATGTATTTCCAAATAAGACTGGACAAGAGACTAGTAATAATAAGAGATCTTTTGATGCTATTACTAGTATGATCAAGAACATGATCAAGAACAAGAGTTAGATCAAAATGAGGAAGAGGAACCTAGGCGTAGTAAACGTGCTAGAACCTCAAAATGTTTTGGTCCAGATTTTCTAACATATTTGTTAGAAAATAAGCCTTTAACTTTTAAAGATGCTATGTCCACTCCTGAAGCTCCTTTATGGAAAGAAGCTGTCAACAGTGAAGTTGAATCCATCTTGCAAAATCACACTTGGGAATTAGTGGACTTGCCACCAGGTTGTAAATCTCTTGGGTACAAGTGGATTTTCAAAAGAAAATTGAAAGCAGATGGATCAATAGACAAATACAAGGCAAGACTTGTAGTCAAAGGTTTTAGACAAAAGAAGGTCTAGATTACTTTGACACATACTCACCGGTTACTAGAATAACATCCATTAGAATGCTAATTGCCATTGCATCTCTATACAATCTAGAAATTCATCAAATGGATGTTAAAACCGCTTTCTTAAATGGTGAGTTAAATGAAGAAATTTACATGGAACAACCAGAAGGGTTTTCTGTTCCAGGGAAAGAAAAGAAAGTGTGTAAATTGGTTAAATCATTATATGGTTTAAAACAAGCGCCAAAGCAATGGCATGAGAAATTTGACAAGGCAATGATGTCAAATGGATTTAAAATTAATGAGTGTGACAAATGTGTTTATATTAAAAACACAGATAAGGTTATGTCATTGTATGTCTTTATGTAGATGATATGCTCATCATTGGTAGTAATAATGACATGATTAAAACTACTAAGAAAATGTTGAATAAACATTTTGACATGAAGACATGGGCATTGCTGATGTAATACTTGGTATGAAAATTACCAAAACATCAGAAGGTTATGCTTTGTCACAATCTCATTACATTGAGAAAATACTTGACAAATTCAGCAAAGATGATGATCATCTTGTAGAACTCCTGTAGATGTTAATTTGTATCTTTCTAAGAATGTACAGGAAAGTATTTCTCAATTAGAGTATGCCCAAATTATTGGAAGCTTAATGTACTTAATGAACTGCACTCGCCCAGATATAGCTTATGCAGTGAGTAAATTAAGTAGATATACGAGTAATCCAGGAGTAGAACACTGGAAAGCAATTATAAGAGTTCTTAGATATCTCCGATTTACTCGTAACATTGGGTTTCATTATACTAGATATCCAGCAGTACTTGAAGGATACTGTGATGCAAATTGGATATCGGAACTAGAGACTCGAAGTCCACCAGTGGGTATGTCTTTACTCTTGGTGGGGCGGCCGTATCTTGGAAATCTTCCAAACAGACTTGTATTGCTAGGTCTACGATGGAATCTGAATTCATAGCGTTAGACAAAGCAGGGGAAGAGGCAGAATGGCTTCGCCACTTCCTTGAAGATATTCCAATATAGCCAAAACCGGTGCCTGCTATATGCATACATTGTGATAGTCAATCAGCAATTGGTAGAGCACAGAGTCATATGTATAACGGTAAGTCACGACACATTCGTCGTCGACATAACACCGTGAGACAACTACTCTCTAATGGAATTATTTCCATAGAATATGTTAAGTCTAAAGACAACATAGCGGATCCACTAACCAAAGGGTTAGCAAGAGAGTTAGTTGAGAATTCATCGAGGGGAATGGGACTAAAGCCTATTAAATAAGAGTTACCACAACGGCAACCCAACCTAGTTGACTGGAGATCCCAAGATCTAGGTTCAAAGGGACAACTGAGTTGTGAATGACTCAGAAGGATCACTGGGGAGTCTAACTCCTACCCATTTCTATGATGAAATAGTGATGTCTGCAGCGTTTTAGGTTAATTAAAACTTTTAATGATTTTTATATCTAGGTTATCCTAGTGGAGTATAGCAGGATACTCTTCATAAGAATCACCTATGTGAGTGTGAACTGGGCCGGTTCTGTGAGATTTGTGAAGGGCTACAATTCTCTAGAGCACTCATGAAAGACCAGGTTGTTCAGGACCAAAATGAACACAATAGTGAGAACTAAATTGTGTCTGGGAATAATCTGTGTGAGTTCTATTGTCTTGGTTTACACAAACGGCTGAACAAGTTCAAGACATCATGTTCACTGGTTAGCTAGTAAATTCGATAGTGTCTCACAAGGGAAGGTTCAAAGCCAAAAGCTACCTATCCTTTGCAGAATATTTCCAATTTCTGTACTCTCTGATTAGATCATGTTGTTGCATTTTCTCTCCGTCAACTTTCATTCATGTGGGGGATTGTTGGAAAAATGGTTTTATATAGGCATATTTTTTAACCCATTTTGGGTGGACCCCAAACGTCTTTTGGGGTGGGTCCGAAGAGGTGAAGTGGTGAAGACGGAACGTCAAAACCATTTGAGTGAATGGGAAGATGACGTCGTTTTCGGGTTTAACATTAATTTTTTAGATAAAATTCTTTTGAATTTTTTCAATAAAAATTATTGTGGGAATTTAATTTAATTCTAAATTCAAATTTTAGGTTCCTAAGTGGTTTCTTAAAGTTTGTAATTTTAGAATTTAATTTAATTCTAAATTTAAATTTTAGGTTCCTTAAATGTTTCCTAAAGTTTGTACCTCTTTATTTATTTATTTAACTATTTCAATAGTTTAATATATATATATATATTTAATTAGTTTAATATATATATATATATATATATTTGAAATAGTTTAATTAATAAATCAACCTACTGTTCCTTTGTTTGAGCAATGAAAACTTTTTCAAATTTGTTTTCTTTGTGCAACGGTCAAACCAATTCTTGTGTAACGGTCAAAACCAACTTTGAAAAGTTGGTTTCCTGTTTAAACATATTGGTGCACCTTTTCACTTCAAACATAGGTACCTGTTCGGGTCTTTTGTGTTGCCTATATATATATTCATTTTGTTGCAGTCCAGGGGATCCGAGTTAGGGAAAATTCAGGCTGAAATTTTGTTCCTTTGCTGTCCATTTTCTTTTAGTGAATTATTCTTCATTTTAGTTTAGAAAAAATATTCAGAGAGTTAGAACACAGGTTTGGTTCGCCGAACAAATTGTTTGGAGTACTACTACAATTTGTGAAGATCATTGTATCCTGGGAGATAGACGCCACTCAACCATAAGTACCATAGCGGGGCGAATCTGTCTTAAGGACAGAGTGTCACACACTCGACTTGGTCTTTTGATTTTAATTCGGTTCGATAAATAAATCCGGTATGTTATTTAGTTATTTTGTTTGAATTTATTTCAAGTTATTTTATTTACACAGAAGATTGTTCCAACATCACCAAATCGGTCGATCGGGCGGTCAACAGGTGGGTCATCTGGCCGGTCAACCGGCTGCGCCTGTTCCCAGCTTTCATCAAGACTCAACCCGAGGCTGAGCTTTGGCTATCTGTTGCTTACCTTTTGCATACCATTTCCTCACAGTAGCAGTCGAAACCTTCCATACATTTTTCGTACCTTTTGTTTACCTTCATAAGTCATGTCCAGAACAAAAAGAGCCAGACTAAAACATGGCGAAACCTCTAACCCTCCACAACGCCAACAACAACAGACTTATCCAACTATTGATTTTCTTACATACAATCATGAACAAGCTTATCTAAATTTTTTCAACCGACCAATTGTTACCGAGAGAAGGGTAAATCTTCCTTCTCAATATGATCCTCTATTGGTTGCCAGACTGGAGATGATGAGATGGCTAACTTTAATCAATTTACCATACAAGGTATATCCACATCTTGTGTATTTATTTTAGCTTCACTTGAGACCTACTGAGGGAGAAGTTGGAGAGAATAGTCTGACATCTTATGTCAAAGGTAAAATAATCACACTAAATAGCCATACTTTGGCACAAATTATTGGAGTTCAGCCAGGGGATTTGCAAATTCATTTTCAGAGTGAGTCTGACGTGGTTAACATTGTTGGTGATATATGTGAAGTTTATACTACAATTTGTGAGAACCGATTTACCGGCAGTAATTTACAAGCAAGACATTTGAAACCCCACCTTTGTATTCTCCATCGATGGATAGTAGAAAATGTCACTCCAAGAAAAGGACATTTTGATGCTGTTTCAATTTATAATGCTCATTTGTTATATTGTTTTGAAGTTGGACAAAGATTGGATTTATGCTACATACTACTGAAGGAAATGGTGGTTGCAAATCTTAATACTCTCAGTGGTCGGTCACTACCTTTTGGAGCTTTGCTAACCAAAATTTTCAAAACTTGTCATGTCAAACTTGTAGGTGAAGCAAATGTGAAAATCACTTCACCGATTTCAGAGTATACACTGACCTGAGTTGGTGGCACTAAAAACTTATTGGGATCTATTAATGTTGCAAATGCATCAATAGATGATGCTCCCGAAGACCCCAATGACAATGTCATGCCACAAAATGAACGACCCCAATACTAGACTGATTATTTGGCGCTAGAAAAAGAATGATACAATCAGCGCGTTCAATGGGAACAATAAATGGCTAATCAGTTTAATGCATTGGGTAATCGGTTCGATGCATTTACTGCTGCCCAGAACTCACTAATTCAACAATTTGGTGAGTTTTGTCTGGACACTGAAAGACGTGACGAAATGATAAGGAATCGTATTGATCAAATTGACTATCGAGTCACTCAGGTCTACCATCACTACTTCCCTTCACCTCCACCACCACCTGATAATGACGCCTAACTTGTTTGGATGAGCGATTAAATGGTTGACGCATGTTATGATTTTTAGTTGTGTTGCAGATGTAGTAGTACTTTCTGTTCTTATTTGTTTGTTTCCTTTTTTTTTTTTTTTTTTCTAAATTTTTTGGTTCATGAATGTAAGCACCATTTCTTTTTGTAATTTTTGTGTTTTTTTTTTAGTATAATTTAATGCTGTCTGTTATTTTTTTAAATGATGCACCTATCTGTTTATTTATTTATTTATTTTAAATTATTACCCATTGGGCTATGAAGCATGGTGTAAGAGTATCATCTTCAAAATTGTATGTTGTATTGGTGCAACTGCAATTGTTTTTTTTATTTATGAAATGTCAAATATAACTGTTATTTTGTTGGACCGATAACAAAAGAATAAAAAGAAAGAAAAAAAATTCTAATTAAATTTTGATAGTGTTATAATACATTATTAAAGATGAGTTAAAAAGGATTGTTGCCAAATTTTAAATTTGATATGAAAGATAACATACTTTTGTTATTTTCTAAGAAAGGTAAAATTAATCCACCGTTACCAACTTTGAAGAATTGACAAAAGTAAGTAAATTGAAGGACCACATTTAAAAAAAAAAAAAAAATTGTTCTTTCTACGTCCAAATGCTAATTGGATAACACTTTCAGAGTGTAAAGTGTAATTTATCTTTAAAATAACATTAAGTCGAAAAATATGATTAAAATAGATTGATATTATGGATCTATACATTTTTTTACACGTATGTAACCATTACGATTCCTCAACTTCATATTTATAAAAGCTCCATTTTATTTGTCCTAATATGAAAAGAAAAAGGTTCAACAATTCCTTAATTTTTTTTTGACAATATTATTACATTCATACAATCTCAACAGTCATAATCAAACTCTTTTTAAGATTCAATTCAAAAATTAATTATTAACAAAAAAAACATTTTTAACCAAACTCTTCTTAAAATTTAATTGAATTAAAAAAAACACTATTAACCAAACACTGTTAACCAAACTCTTCTTAACCAAACACTTTAATTTAATTCAATTAAAAAAACCACTGTTAACCAAACACTGTTAACAAAAAAAAAAAAAAAAAAAAAAACACTGTTAATCTAACTCTTCTTAACCTTTGTGAATCCCTCAGTAGGACAATTATGCATTCATTTTAATAAATCTTCCGAATAAGTCACTTTATTTGTTTATTTATTTATTCATTAAATATACAACAAAAACATGTCTATAGTCATATTTTCTTCCTAAATTATGGTTGAATTTTTATTTCTATCCAGGGTAGATGAATTTAAATTTTTTTTTTTTTTTTTACTGAAAGGTAAAATTAATCAACCATTACCAACTTTTAAGAATTGACAAAAGTATTTAAATAATTGTCCTTTATTATTTTTTTTTAAAAAAAAATGTTCTTTCTAGGTGAAAATTAAAATTGGATAACACTTTAAGAATGTCAAGTGTAATTTATCTTCCAAAAAAAAAAAAAAAAAGTCAAAAAATAGAATTAAAATAGATTGATGTTGTGGATTTGTACATTTTTTACACGTATGTAACCATTATGATTCCTCAATTTCGTATTTATAAAAGTTCCATTTTATTTGTCCTAATTTGAAAATTAATCTCAAATTTAATTAATTTTTTTTTACAATAGTATTACATTAATACAATTTATGTACATATGTTTTATTTCTTGAAATGTGTGCAAATTTAAGTAGTTCTTAAAAAATAACTATTTGAACCACACCACTATCGCAGACAAATATAATCACAGCGTTATTGTACTATAATAAGGAGTGACACATAGAAAATGAAGAATTTAAAATAAAAGAAAAAAACACTTTTTAAAGAGCATGGTTCAAACTACAATTACATTTTACACATTATAAATAAAAAGACGAATGTAATAATACATATAATACTACCAAATTCACATTATTTCTTTACATCACAAATCTACCCATGGCCAACATGATTTTCCCACATAGCAGTAGCAATTGCATCCCTCAAGTTCGATTGGTACGTCAACCTATGTTGTGACATGTCAACATAGTCAGCTTGGCCTCCAACAAACACGTCTGGTGTCGCTTCTGCCGCCATTTCATTCTCAGTTGCCATGAAGAATGGGTCCATAGCTACATGCAAACAAATCCAATTGTGCACTACACAACATGCAATCACGAGGGGTCCTTGTTGTGTGGACTTGTAATTTGGCTTGTAATTTGGCATGCACCGCAATTTGGAAAACGCTTCTTGAGAACACCAAATGTTCTTTCTATGATATTGCGTAATGACGAATGTCGATGGTTAAACAATTCCTTGGGTCCAAAATAATGACGACCATGAAACTCTTGCAAGTGATAGTGTTGGGAACAAAATAGGACAAGAAATCTAGGCATGTTCATCAACCCGACATCCACTAAATAATACTTGCCTACATGTAAATAATGTTTGTAATGCTCTGCCAAATACATGTACATAAATATCAACATTTAAGAAAGTACAATGTGTTATTTGGTGACACTCAACATGGGGTGGGTGTGGGAAATGTAGATCAACTTTTGTAATTGCGTCAACTAAAATTACGTTGTTGTGGGCGCTTCTTTCCCATCTAGAATTAATAACTGTGAACAACATGTCGAAGTCGCAAGCTGCGAGTACATTTTACGATATCGTAGCTTTGTGACCATGGAATGTATTATGCGTTGAGGCAGGGACCCACGCATCCACCAATGTGCCATCGATAGCACTGACACAATCCTTCTTGAAATATATTAGTTTGACATTAAATGCGAAACAAACCTAGATATTACGTTGAAAACATAACAAAAAAATTCCTTCATTATTGTTATTGCAAACTTATAGGACAAACATATAGTCATATGTTGAACTAGGGAAAAAACCTCCTATCATTTAAAATTTTTGCCAGTATCTCTTCTTGGTTACGTGGTTTGATAACCGTTGATGCAAGCTTGCACAGTGCCCGCATAATGATTTTGATGTGCCGACAAATAGTTTCAGTGGAGTGTTAAAATCTATCAGCCAGTAGTCTATGCTAGTCATTTTGTGCGAATGTGTACAAAAAAATACCAAGTGATTTCTCGACACTGATATGCATATGTTTAGTTTCGACAAAGCCATTTTGAAGTAAGGCGTCTTTCAATAAAATGAATGTTTGGGCATCTATTCACATGATGTCTATCATTGTTTCAGAATGGCCATTTAATAAACTGAAGATGTAATCATCACATTTGAATGGACATGTTTGCTGTGGCCGTCTACTGGTTGACGCATTCATATGTTCATTTATAAAAGAAATCATCAAAAAAGTCCATAAAATCTTCAATAACCTCATCCTTCTCTGATGAGCCTACCATTGCATTGTTTTCTGTGTCAGATGACATATTGTTTCGGCTACATGACAATAAAAGCAGAATTATAATAAATGATTAACAACATGATAGCTATTACCATTATTGGTCAAACTGAAATTAACCACTGTCTATAATTTGTCAGCCTTAGTCATTTATTGAACTAAATGGCAATATGCATGCGAAGAGAAAACATATTATTATATTTACTCATCTTGTCATACATACTAATGCATATTGTATGCTGTGTGTAAAATTGAAAGTTGAAGCAGAAATAAAGAAACGGACATGAATGAATGTAGAAAAATAAAATCACATCTAAATATAAAATAAAAACAGTGTCATAAAAATATAAAAACAAAGACGGATAAAAAACGGCATGTCATTAGGTGCCAAAAAAGAAAAAGAAAAAAGAAAACAGAAATCATCAAATCATGTTGCATAACCACAAAGAGAACCGCAAACTCCATCAAGCCATAACTTCTCCCTTGACTACAAAGCTAGGATCATATCTAGGCGTATATGCATAGGAGTACACATAAAAAACCTCCGCCATTCCTTGTCTTTGAATAGTGTTAGTGCCCTAACGTTCTGGACCGGTGGTATGTCCCCAAGCTTTAGTACGGCATCTTGACATGCATCAACAGAATAGTCATCACCACTTGCACTTACAGCCTCCATGTCTGTTGATCGTGCACGGGACTATTCCATTTTTGCCTATAAATAGGTAGTGAAAGCTACGCAGACATCATCAAAGCCACTTGAGAGCCTCTCAAAGATAGAAAAGTTTAACTTGTTCGTGTTGATTGGCCGTAGGATCTCTAAGCCATCGGAATCCACGAGAATGGCTGCTGTTTCTGATTAAATAGTCTTGATAATGTAAGAGCCTATCTAATTGGGTTTGCATTTGACCCTAGTGTTATGGATAGGAACTCGATTGTCCTTTAGCAATAAATTTTCTTCTCTCAGATTATGGGATTTGGCTTTCTTGCTAGTCTTCATTGGTTTGAGAAATGACCTAGTTTTGAATCTTCGAACACCTTTGACCTTTTTGCCCCTAGATTAAGGGCTGCTTCTAATCTAGCTATGCAAGCTTCTTTTGATGACATCTGACCTTATTGCCCCTAGTTCAAGGGCTGCTTCGAATTCGGCCATACAAGCCTCACATTGTGGTTGATTGTTTGAGCATTCTGTATCAAGGGTCGAGTCTCGAGGCCGAGAGTGATCCTATGCTGTACAATTTCAAGATCAATTCCAGGCATGTCTTCGTAGGGCCAGGCAGAATATTTTTTGAAATCTTTTAATAAAGTGACTAGTCACTCGTGCTCTTCTGAAAACAATGTAGAACCAATCTGGATTAAGCCACAATCCTTCTCAGTACTCACATTAACAGATATGATTTCATTCATCAAGGGCTTATCAGGCCTCTCTTCCTCTCAGTTGATCAAATTTTTACAAATCCCTAGGAATTTCTTCTTTTTTGTTTTCATCACAGTTTTGGAAACAGTTTTGAAAAACTTCGGTTAATGCACTAATTTAAAGGCATAGAGAAGTAAGTGGAAAAGTACTGCCATTTCATTCAGATCTTTTGGCGCAACTGGCTCAATGGTAGAAACAGAATCAAAGAGTGAAAAAGATAAACAAAACAAGACAGTGATGTGATGTCTGAGTTAACACGCCCGAAATTACCTGACTCTAACACAACAAGACTGACTCAAAACAACAAGACTGACTTAATACAATAAGACTGACTCAATACCCAGTTCAGAAAGTAAAATAAACAACATTTTCAAAGTGCTAAAAAGTGCGTGCCATCCACCATATCTGGAGTAAAATGAGCGCCATCAGCAAGTGGTTCATCCCCGATCACATAGTCACATTATGCCCAAAGTTCTTCGATCCAGTGCCGATAGACTTTGTAGGACCTGGCAGAGTGATGGCCTTATTGTTAATCAGGTCTTGAATTTCATGTCGAAGACGAAAGCAACCGTCAGTATCGTGGCCAGTTTGTTAATAGAAGGCAGAGTACTTGGTAGCTTTATACTTGGTTGGAAGGGGATTAGGGAGAGGCCGAGGGTCAAGGGACTTGAGATGGCCTTGTCCTATGAGGATTTGGAGAGCTTTGGACAAGGTCATGTAAAGGGGATTCAAGGTGCAGTTACCAGTCCTGATAGGGTTGAAGGGTGTTGACTGGGTTTGATGATTGCTTATGAGTGTAGGACTAGAGCTGGAAGAGGTGTTTCTGGTCAGGCCTCCCTTTTCATGGCTTATCCCTGGATTCAAAGTGCCCCTAACCTAAGCGACAAAAGTGTCATCCACAGTCTTTGCAACAATTGTAAGCACTTGCTGTTTGTTTAGCCCTTTGACCTTCAAAGCCTCAATAGCCCACCGAAGCTGTTCATAAGGATCAATACTTGGCCCGACCTTGTTCTTGCCACTTGTTTTAGCTTTGCCAAGAGATTGGGCGGCTATATCAAAGCGAGGCCCATTCATTTTTGACATGTGATCCCCTAGACTTGAAACGACTTCAGGTTAGCCCTTTTCAATTGCAGCTCGCCCTAAGATTAGGGAGCCTTTTGGCGTGAAATTTTTGGCATGTGATGTGGTCGTTGATGGAGCTAATATCCCAAAGGCTAGATCTGCCACAATTCTTTGCAAATCTTCAATCATGCTCATTAGCTCAGAAGTAGTGGGTTCACAGGTTTGAGATGATTAGGATTCAAGTGCATCCATCATACACAAGTCCGTGCTTTCTGGAATGAACACCACAGGCTTGGGTAAATGGGCCAGGGTGATGTATATGCTAGGGTTGTAGGTGGATGGTAGTGTATGGATTAAGTTGAGCTGTGAAGATAATGGATTAGTGGTGGCCTGAGGTCCTTTTGGTAGAGTTATGAACTCTTTGTCAATAAGATCCTGAATCTTATGACGGAGGCGGATGCAACGGTTTGTATTATGATCGTGTTATTGATGATAGACACATTATTTAGCGGGGTCATGTCTTGGTGGAAGAGGATTTGGGAGGGTTCGGGGTTCTAGAAGCTCTAGGTACCCTTTTTCTAGCAGCGTTTTCAAGGCTTGAGAGAGACTTATGTAAAGAGGATGGAAATTTTAGGTTTGGGACCAAGTTGAAGTGGTTGGTTTTTTGCTATTGATGGGAGTGGTGACAATGTTTGCTTCTGAGCATTTTGCAGCTGTGC
Organism: Camellia japonica; assembly: GCA_030407325.1. Classification (NCBI taxonomy): domain Eukaryota; kingdom Viridiplantae; phylum Streptophyta; class Magnoliopsida; order Ericales; family Theaceae; genus Camellia; species Camellia japonica. The sequence continues at coordinate 193,243,377 of JAPPVO010000019.1, forward strand.
TACCACTGGTAATAACATTGGAATTGCGAACAACATTTTTTTTCAAAGGCTCATTATCTTCCATAATGATCCCTTGTCTGATGGGATCCTCGATTTGAACCCCCATTTCATGAAGCTCTGTAAAGGTAAATAAAGGTAGAACAATAATCTTCTGCAGCAACTTGCCATGTAGATTCCGAACAATCATTCTTATCTGATGCTTCTCAGAAGGTCTCGTGGTCATCATCGAGGCTTTGGCCCTCCATCTTATCACAAACTTAGAGAAACCCTCCTTCAGCTCTTATCGTGTTGCCTCGAGATCACGAGTTGTGACCTCAATCTGTGTATTGTAAGAGTACTGAGCAATGAAGGCTTCGGCCATCTCCTCCCAATTTTGTTTGATGGAATCTTCCAACTTAGCATACCAAATGGTCGCTATACCCGACATTGTGCGACCAAAGAGAGATAGCTTCTATGGTCTAGTTAAGCCTATCGGCCGCAAGATATCAGAAAACAATCGCAAGTGGACCATCGGATCCCCGGAGCTGTTAAAACGATCAACGTGCGGCATCTTAAACTGATCTGGCAGTGTAACTGCAGAATCAGTGTATCCATCCTTTATGTCTGGGATGGAGTTAACCCTTTGTGCTCTTTTGAACAACTTCTCCAATTTGTTGACTTTGAGCGCAGTTGGATCGACTTCGAATTCAAATGGTGCCTCGATATGATAAATCGGTGCTTTGGAAGCTTGTGATAGGATTGGCTTTGTTGGATTGCCCAGGTTTTCTTGGACATTGGCAGTATTAGCAGTGGCGCTAGGCACAGGGATAGCTACGGTGGGCACATGGGATGCAAAGGCTGGTGTTGGCTGCGGTTGTTGTTGCTGTAGCCTGGTTATAACCTTGGTCTGAAGGGGCCATAACCTCGGCTTGACAGACTGCGTCATACTGTAGTGTCTTGACTGTTTGTTGTAGGTGGTGTATCAGTTCTTCCATACTGGCCAGGGGATACTGTGCCATTGGAATAAGTGATTGGTCTCGTGCTGGGTTGGGAGTGGATGACTGTTCCCAAAGTGGATTGGACACAGGTGAGTGGAGGGATGATCGTTGTAGGAACTGGATTGGCGAATTCTGTCTAATCCTCTTTCACCTTGTAACCGGCGACAGTGAAACAAACACTGGCCTGAACTAGGTCCTCGACCTTAAAAAGTCTGTTGACACGAAAAAGTCTATTGACACGAGTCCAGAGTACCTGGGGGATATCGGAGCCTTCTGAAGCTATGGTTCCAGGATTGCCTAGCAAAAGAGAAAACAACTAGCACCTCAGCCCAATTTCACTAGAACAGATATGATCACAGCTGAGTGAATGCACTCCCCACTGAATTCTGCCCCACAAACTAACACCAACTGTACCATTGATATGAAGCACCCCTATACAATTTCACTGTAAAGCACATACCAGTTAAAAGAGGGCCAAAGCACCCCTATGAGGGGGTAGGGTTACCCTGTCCTAGTTTTGTCATGGTCTAGGATTCACTATTTTAATCAAGCGGTTTCACACAATCCTGAATTTGGGTAAGCATCATGTCCTAGTTTGGAACAGTCATTATGGCTTCACTATATGTAGCTAAGCCAAATGGTCAAAAGGGGTACCTCAACAAGACTACCTAATATACCTCTCACACCTAACACTGAGAAGTGAAAGGAGGATCAAACGGTATAGCGGTAGTCTAGATCCAAGGGTTGTGTTCCCATCATGGCAGAGCCCACAACCGGTCAGCCTTTTGGTAAGCTTTTGGGCAAGCCTTTGGCAAATCGTCCAGAAATAGCAGATGGCAAACACAGTGACTTAAGCTCACCAATGCAAATGCAATGCAAAGAATATATAAGTGCAGATAAAATTTCACATCATGAAGTTCGAGTCAAGTTCTCTAAATCCCTAGCAGAGTCGCCAGAAATTGTAGCTCGACTTTTTGCGCTCTTTTTAGAAGACGAATAAGCCCTACAGTATCGGACTCCCGCGGTTCTGAATTTGATCTCACAAGTGCAATGTAAAATAGATAAACACCAAAGAGTTCAAATCTGACAAATCTTTTTGGAAAATCGATTTTGAATCAAAAAGCCAAAAATGGACTGCTTTGCTAGATATAGAGTCGCCACCTAAATATTTTTGAAAAATTTAGGAAACCCATGACTCGTGCCAAAGGCCACGTGTTCATCATCACCAAGATTGTCTCGGCTCGGGAACTTAGGTACGAGAGGGGAAGGTCAAGAATTGAGTACCCCCACTCGCCCGATTAAAGATTGGCCTCTACTAATCATGATGTGAATTTTATTTACATTATATGTTCTTGTTCCGATTATGAGGCTAGCATTACTATGTGATGCGCACACACACAAGTATAGACTAACTTGCAAAAATTGGAACACTTGATTCATGTTTGTTTTTGAAAATTGTTTCGAATATGTATCACTTAAAAAAGTGATCGCATATGAACATTACTCAAATTATTCCAATTTAAGCAATTAGCCTTCATCCATAAGAATTCAAGCAAATATATCAATTAAGCACTTAGCCTCATGGCAAAGATGCTAAACATGGCAACACTCACATTCGTGCAATATGCTAAAGCACAAAAGAGCTCACCTAGTACTCCAAGGCAAGCCAAAAGAAAAGAGTTAGAAAAATGCATGCTTTAACTAATGCAATATGACTAATGCAACACATGCGAAAATGCAACTAATAGGCTCGGCTACTAATATGACATATGAATCAATTTGATAGCATGCGGTCTAAACATGTATTCAAAGAAGCGTTAAACTAACAATGCAAGTTAGCATAATGAGCCGAGCCTCAATGTATGCAATACAAGTGGATGCAAGGCATGAGAGATGCTAAACAAAACATGATGCCCTAAACTAACTATCATAAGTAGTTAAATAAAAGGGAGAAAGACGGGGGGTTGGAAGACATACACATTATTACAAGTTTGCGCCCTCATGCTGGAGGGTCTGAATGAATAAACTAGCTAAACTAATTAACTAGCTATTACAAAACGAAATGAATAAATTAGCTAAGCTACTTAACTAATTATTACAACAACAAATTAATAAACTATTCTAGCTAATTAACTAATGATTACAAGACAAAATTAAATAACTAGTCTAGCTAACTAATTATTTACAACACTTTACAAAATCAACTAGCTATAACTAATTAATTACAACAAATATCTAAGCTAAGTAATTAAACTATATAGCCTCGGAAAGCGAGGAGTGCTCATGCATGCGCGCGGATTTCCATTCGAAAAAGCCACCGTTCTGCTGCTAGGAAGCCTCTGTTACACAGCTAGAACACTTGTATTGTTTTTCACCTCAAAACCAACTTTGTTCCATTTCAAAAAGCCACTACTGGGTTTTGCAAAAGTGGCCGGCAGGCCAAAAGTAGTGGCCTGCCGTCCACAAAAGATGGTCTGCCAGCCACAAAAAGTGGCCTGCCGGCCACTGATTCTTTGTTCTTCCCACTGCAACAGAGAGCAAATAGAGGAAGAACAAGATATTCTCAAGGGTTGTTTGCACAACTTAACCCTCCTTATCATCAAACAGCTCAAAAGAGTAGTAAATTGATTCACAAACCATCAATCGATGCAATTTCATTGCATGATGGCCTATGAACCAAAGGGTACAATTTCAATAAATGCAACAATAAAAGACTCTCAAACCTCCTCCTTATCATGGATTGATTAAGGGAAGTGGTCGACAATGACTGCTGAACCATTTACATCACTAACAAGTATGAAACGATTTAAGATTCAAGGGTTCAATTAATGTCCGATTGAACCCAAACCAAGTTATTATCTTGCATCATTTTAGTCTCAATTTTATTACTCTATTTTAATTACCAACCATTCCTTAGTAAATTAAGTCCAAAGGTGAGCTTTAAGTCCTCTAATGGAAAGGAGCACCAAACCAAGAGCTGTTTTAGTCATCAGAGAAGTGTCATGTCGTTGGTAATGAACCCCCAAAGGGATTAAACCATTAAGCACAAGACCTTAATCTCACGCTTTAAACAAGAAACTAGTTTGAACCAACTTTCAAAGCAAAGCAAAGCAAAAGCTAAGAAAGGAGGGAGCTTGCAGAAGTGATTAGGGGTGAAAACAAGTATGGAAAGCTATAAACCAATGCTATCAATTCAAATAGGTTGGTGGCTAAGGCCTAAACCACCAAGCCTATGAGGACAATTACACTACAAACATGCAATACAAGGCTCAAATCCAATGAACACTTAAAAACAGTCCTAAAACAGTGCTAAAATAGTCCTAAAACATGCTAGAATTAAGATAGAAATAACTAGAACAATAAGCTAAAACATGGAGCTATGCAAGCTAGTAAACAAAGCATAAGAAGGGGAGGCTACCCCCTCCATTTTTGGATTTCAAGACATGATTTTAGCCACTAAAATAACTCTGAAAATCAGTGGTAAAAAGCTCAAAAAAAGTTGAGGAAGAGATGGGAAACACAAGTGTAAAGGCTTAGGAGACAAGGTGTAAAGAAGGGTGGTTAACCCCTCTACCTTTAATAGCCTTAAACCACAAGTTTCAGCCTATAAAAATAGTCCAAAAATAGTTCAAAAATAGCAAGAAAAGATGAGAGAGAAGTAGTGTAGAGATACTCAAAATTATACCTCTTGAAGTAAGGTTACTCTTTTGTTCATAAACCCCAAAGCTTACACTCTCAAGGGCTGAAATTTGGACTCAATAATCTCAGCAATGAGAGCTCCAACATTGGTTTAGGAAGTGTGGAGAGAGAGTGTGTAGGTTACAAGATAGAGATAGGGAGAGAATTTCAAGTTTTGGTCCCTCTGGAAATTTTTGTTACCTAAAAACATGAGGGAAGGTCAAATATATATAGAAAAAATAGCCTCTCAGTCGAAAATATCTATATAGGAATAGCTGGAGCTTTTGAGGGATAGCTGGCACAAAATATTTGGGCTTTCCACAAGTGGCCGGCAGGCCAAAAGTAGTGGCCTGCCATCCACAAGTAGTAGCCTGCTGGCCACAAAAATCTGCTTCCAGGTCCAACTTCAAGCGGGTATATCTCCTTTATAAAAACTTGATTTTAGGTCATTCTTGAGTCTAAAATGAAGCCCCAGAAGTCTACTTTCCAATGGTGGTGGCCTCACATCTAAATTGTAAGTGTGCAAAGACATATGCCTATTTTAGTGAAGGATTCTCATTTCTATCTTAATCGGATGGATGCCTAACTTCAAATGGCCATATCTCCCTCATCCGGACTCGGCTTTAGGAGATTCTTGAGTCTAAATTGAAGCCTTGGAAGTCCACTTTCCAATGGTGGTGGCCTCATAGCTAAAGTCTAAGTGTACAAAGGGATATGCCTAATTTAGTGAAGGCTGCTCAGTTATCTCTTAACGGTTTGATGCCCAACTTTTTCACCAACTAGTTTTCTTCCCTCCCCTTTTATTTTCTTCCAAATAAGAGGTTTTAAAGATTTTTCAAAGAGTTCACCTCTCTTCCATTTATTTCCACTTTGTCTTTGCTCAGTTTATTGAAAAGTGCAACTTTTAAACGAAATGCGAGCCTCGGAACACCGTAGAAGCATTTGGTAAAATATTTTGAAAGAGAGGGTTTGAAAGTCTAAAAAAGTTTTGGTCAAAATAGTTTTGGTCAAAATAGTTTTGGTCCAAAATGGGGTGTAAGGTTGGGATTTAGATGCTCTTCTTGCTGAAGAAATCGAACATTTTCACAGCCTGACTTTCATCATCGAGTGATCAACCATTGACACCCAAGTCTTAAGGGCAGTCAAAAATGGGGTGTCTACACACCTTATGGTTGAATTCGTGAATGACAGGTACAAAATCAGCGGTTTTCCCAGTTCTGGCGGTGATAACACAGGCAGATTCTACAGGTACTGCTTAACCTGTTCAAAAGTGAACTGATAGCGATCATCCCATTGGAATTTCTTTCCTTTCTTCAGGAGACCAAATAGTGGTTCACAAGTCAAGGTTAGTTTGGAAATAAACCGTCTTATGAATTGCACTTTACCCAGAAAGCCGCGCACCTCCTTTCCAGTCTTTGGTGGTGGCATTTCTAAGATGGCCTTGATTTTGAAAGGATTCACCTCAATTCTTCTCTGTATGATCAGAAATCCTAGCATTTTTCCTGTTGTTACGCCAAAGGTGCATTTTTGCGGGTTCAACCTTAATCTATACTCTCTGATCCACTGAAAGAATTTCTCCAAGGCGGTATAGTGGCCCTTTCTATCTTTGGACTTGACAATCATATTATCCACATACACCTCAACCTCTTTGTGGATCATGTCATGCAGAATGGTAATTGCAGTCCTTTGATAAGTGGCCCCAGCATTTTTAAACCCAAACGACATGACTTAGTAACAATGAGTGCCCTATGGAGTAGTGAAAGCGGCCTTCTCCCTATCGTCGGGCGCCATCAGAATCTGGTTATACCCAGAAAATCCATCCATGAACGAGAGCAATGCATGACCCGCGGTGAAGTCTACCAATTCATCAATATGCGGCAGAGGAAAGTCATCCTTTAGACTAGCCTTATTTAGATCCCTGAAGTCGACACAGACTCTGATTCTACCATCCTTCTTTGGGACTGGAACAATATTGGCCAACCATGTCAGATAGTCAGATACAAGTAAGAACCCTACCTCGATCTGTTTGATAACTTCTTCCTTGATCTTCAAAGTCCAATCTGGGCAAACTCTGTGCAGCTTTTGCTTAACTAGCCGGGCCTCAGGGTCAAGAGGGATCCGGTGTTGTACAATCTCATGATTGATTCTAGGCATGTCTTCGTAGGACCACGCGAAAACATCTTTGAAATTTTTTAATAAAGTGATTAAATGCTCACGTTCCTCCGAAGACAACGTGGACTCGATCTGGACCAAGCGAGGATCTTCCTTAGTACCCACGTTAATTGATACAATTTCATCTGTATAGGGCTTAACATGCTTCTCCTTCTCATGATCAATCAAAATTTTCAAAACATGAGGAATTTCTTCATTTTCGTTTATGTCAAAATTTTGAAAATTAAGATTAGTACAACAAACCAAAGGCACAGAGAAGTAGGCAAAGTCCACAACATTCCCATTCAAAAAGTTTGGATCTTTGATTACAGTAGACTCGAAAGAAAAGCTAAAAGATGACCTAGACAGGACTTTGGTATCCTGGTTACCACTCCCAGAAGTACTAGACTCAGAGGAACTCGAATTTGACTCCGACTCCACAGACATAGTGGAATCAGATCCGGACTCACTATCCGATCCAGAACCATTGATGATGCCTTCCTCAAACTTCCAAACCAGGCGTGGAGACTCAGACACATCACCAATAAGATTGGAGAAATCCGCTGCTGGGTTATCCCCGATTATTGAGATAGTAAAACTATCCCCCAAGTTAGTGGTCTCAGCTCCAGCAGTAGAACTTGTCAGTAGGTCAGCTAGTGGTTTTCCCAATAGCTCTTCCTCTTTGATGTCCAGGTTCGCAGTCTCGGTTTGATTTGTGCTAGGGCTTAGGTCTACTTGTTCATCTTCCTCTTTTTGTAGCTGGTGTCTGAAAAAGATCTCGAACCCCGAATACCTTGTTTTTGTTTCCTAATCATACCGGGGCTCTGGGAATCCACAAAAGGGGAAATCTTCCCCTTGGAGAACAAAACGTCCGTTCAAGGTCCCCTGTATTGGTTTGTGGACCAACTCATACTGCTTCCTAGTCCTCTTTGCTTTTAGCCTTTCTCTCAACTCCTCTCATTTTCTTTGCCAATCTGCAACGGTAGGCTTGTATCCCAGCCTGAAAGTGGGGGGGGGGGGGGGGGGGGGTTATAACTCATCTCCTTAGCAATAGTACCTCCTTGCCTGCCATTTCGGCCTAGTCCTGATCCTAGCATATGCCTCTGTTTATTCATCATGTAAATAGATTGCACACTTAAGTAATTCCCATCACCCTCCGCCATGATGGTTTGGACTAATCGGGCTTCTGCTAGAGAGAAGCCAGAAAGGAACACGTCTTCTTCCCCATGCATGATTTCCAATAAGGGCGCAGTGTTTCCCTGGGGCTGATGGATCGCAGAGTTACCATACAGAGTGGCAATCCTGCCTTTGAAGGGGTACTTTACTAACTGGTGGATTGTTGATGATACAGCCCTCATCTAATGTAGCCAGGGCCTTTCCAGTAGTAGATTAAAAGTGGCTAGAACGTCCATGACATGGAATTCCACCTCATGCTCAAACGGGCAGATTAGGATATGGCTTTTGAACATTTCCATGACATCCCGACTTGTATTGTCATAAGCCCAGACAGCTTGGGTCGTGGGTATAAAGTCAATCGGCCTCAAACCGATGGCATAGGAAGTCCTCATTGGGCACACATTAATCATTGATCTGGTATCTACTAACACTACCAGAATCCACTTTTTTTGGCTTTCCAGGGTTACATATAAGGGACAGTTATGGTTGGCACCCTCAGGTGGTAACTCTTTATCTGTAAAAGATATCATCGGCGAAACGTCCCCAGATGTAACCAACGATACCAATTGGTTTGCAATGGTATCGATAGGTAGTTTAGTCCAGTTCATTACCTCTAACAGTGCCTGCCTATGCTCCCGAGATGCCATTATTTGCCCCCAGATTGATATATCAGCCTGAATCTTCTTGAGCTATTTCAAGACCAGGTTTTCTTTAACATCCTTATCTTTTGATCTCTCAGCCTCCTTTCCAGAGGTCTCTAGTTTTTCTAATGTTGCGGGTTTGAAGTACCGACCACTCTGGGTCATATGATTGATCTCGTTGGTATACTAGGTGTCATTCGGGGTATCAACTTTCCAACTTTCATCAGTGTATGCATGATTTAGGTCATTGTTTTCCCACCACTCTCTTGCAGTCATGGCCAGACTAGCATCGGGTTTTATCCGGAGCATGTTAACATCACACACCCCATCATCATACCATTCTTCCTCCACCACAATCTTGGTTTCTGAATCCCGATATTTTTTGAGCTTCCTCAGCATCTTTTTTTGGTCGCTAGGGTCCCATTCGACCTTTTTCGTAGTTTGGACATCACCCATCGTTGTCTCGGGTTCTTCTTCTCTTTTTCTTTGTCTTGCTCTAGAGTTATCTTTGTTTGGATCTCTTCTATCCTTTCCCTTTGAAATTGTTCTAGCGCTTGTTCTTTCTCAGTTAGAGGTACAGTCTCAGCCTTGCCACTAGCAACAATTTCCTTTTCCTACCCAGTCTCTCCTATCTGTTCCTTAACATATGACTCTTCCTCACTCAACCATCCATTGCTTGTTTCTAGCTCGCTCGGGTCCCAGCATCCCACCTGAACACTGCTTGTTTCATCCTCTTTGAAGAAGTACAAATCCTTCAGATCCTCCTTTAGATCAGCCAAATCTTCTTCTAAGTCAGCCAAGTCATTCAGGCCTTGTTCGGGCTGATCATTTTGATGTTGCCCTAACTGGCCTTCCCCGATAGCATTAATGCTGAGAAAGTCTGGCAGTATGACTACTAGCTTCGGCTGATCGATGGCCACAATGTATAAACTGGAATTGTACTCCTCTGTGAGTGAGACCCCATTCTCTATGACACGAGTATCAGACCACCCTGTCTTCAGTACATTTTTCTCTTTCTCTGTTTTTATTGCCACGGGTCTGGATTGGATTTGTGGTGTTAAATCCATCATGCATATGTCTGTGCCTTATGGAATGACCACCTCCAGTTTTGGTAGGTGGGATGAGGTAATGTATGTGCTAGGGTTGAAGGTGGGTGGTAGTGTATGGATGTGGTTAATGTTTCTGGGTAGGGAAATTTGGTTATGTGTAGGAAGTAGGTTGGTTGTTACGTTGGGTTTAGAAGGTGGGGTGATGACTTTGTTGTCAATGAGATCTTAGATCTCATGACATAAACCGTAACACATGTTCGTGGGATGGCCATGTTGTTGGTGGAAGATGCAATACTGGGTGGGGTCATGTTTAGGTGGCAATGGGTTCGGAAGTGGATGAGGATCGAGAGGATTGAGATGCCCCTTTTCTATTAATAGTTTGACGGCGTGGGCTGAGCTCATATAGAGGGGAGTAAAAACTCTTCGATTCTGGGGTGGGTCGGTGTTTTGTGAAGGTTGTGAGGTTGTGGCAGTAGCAAAGGGATTAGCCATCTTGGCTATTGAAACAATAATACTGGCATCCGCAGGTCGTGGAATAGTGCTATTGCTAGCATTGGTATTCCGAGAGAATAGCCTTCTTGCTGGTTTACTTGTTCTATGGATGATACCCTTTTTGAATGCACTCTCAATTTGGACCCCCAGGTCGTGTAAGGAAGCAAATGTGGACAACGGTGCCACTATCATCCTTTGCAACATGTCTGGCTCAAGGTTCTGGACCACTAGCTTGACTTACTCTATTTCAACAGGCCTATTTGTCATTCGGGCTGCCTTAGCTTTCCATCGGACAACAAAATCAATGAAGGATTCTTTGGGGTTTTGGGTAGTAGCCTCCAGCTCACTAATGGTTACTTCTATTTGGGTGTTATATGAATACTGATTGACAAATGCCTCAGATAGCTCCTTCCAATTCCGCTTTGTTGAGTCTTCCAATTTAGCGTACCAGATGGCCGCCACATCAGATAAGGTTCTCCAAAACAAGGAAAGCTTCTGTGCCCTAGACAAACCCATGGGCCTCAATACATCTGAAAACAACCGGATATGCACAATCGGATCCCCACTCCCATCGAATCTGTCGATGTGGGGTATCTTAAATTTCTTCGGTAATCTGACCGAAGCCTTAGTGTACCCATCTTCGATATCTGGAATGGAGTTGAAGCGTTGAGATTTCTTCAACGCTTTCTCCAATCTAGCAATCTTGACTAAGGCCGAGATCAATTTCATTGATATCAAAAGGAAAGATTCCTGTGGACGGTTGAACCGGAGGCCTATAAGCCGGAGTCGGGGGAAACATTTCTTGAAGATCTAGGACTTGGAGATTTTTTACTGGTGGCGGTAGATCCGGGTTTGGCTGAGGATGCATGGTTGATGCGGATGCCCCAGATGTGCATCGTAGATTGGCAATAATTTCATCTTGTGCAGCCATCCTCTGGTTTACAGTGTCCATGGTTCTTTGGAAAGCCGCCATCATGGTAACAAATTCCTCTGCGTTCTGTGCTGTATTCTGTGCCATTGCTGGTCTAGGTGAACTAGATGTTGGTGAACTGATTTATTGTGAACGGATAGGTGTTTGCAGAGTGCTTTGTATTGATGCTACTGATTGTTTGTTCCTTCTTCGTCGGGTGACTGGCGGAAGTGAGACTAACATTGGCTGGCCACCAACAAGGTCTTGAGCTTTTCAAAGCCTGCCAAAGTGAGTCCACACAACTTGGGGAATATTGGGTCTTTCTGAAGCTATGATGGTAAGTTACCTAGCAAAAAGAAAGAAAGAAAAACATAATCAAAATTGGACAGCACTTCGGCCCCAATTCACAATAGTCATAACACACAGCTGAATTGTAATCCTCACTGAACTCTGCTGTTAAACTCATACTAATATGAACCACCCTGTACAGTTTCACTGTAAAAGCACATACCAAGTAAAAGAACCAAAACACCCTTATGAGGGGGTAGGGTTACCTTGTACTAGATTTTTGGCATGATCTAGGCTGCACTATTTCAAACAACGAGTTTCAAAACATCTTGCAAATGGGTGGCATCCCGTCCTAAGTTGGAATAGTCACTATAGCTTCACTATATGTAACTAGGTCGAATGGTCGACAAGGTACCTCAGCAAGATTACCTAATATACCTCTCACACCTAACACCGAGAAGTGAAAGAAGGATCAAGTGGTACAATGGTAATCCAGATCCAAGGGTTGTGTTTCCAACATGGCAGAGCGCATGATCGGTCAGCCTTTTGGCAAGCCTTTTGGGCAAGCATTCGGCAAACTGTCTAAGAATAGCAAATGGAAAACACAGTGACTAAAAGTAACCATCCAAATGCAATGCAAAAAACATATAAGTGTAGATAAAATTTTACATCATGAAGTTCAAGTCAAGTTCTCTAAGTCCCTAGCAGAGTCGCCAGAAACTGTGGCTTGACTTTTCGTCCTCCTTTCAGATACGACTAGCCCCACAGTTCGGACTCCCATGGTTCTGAATCTGATTTCACAAAGTGCAATGTGAAATAGCGAAAACACAAAAGAGTCCAAATCCTACAAGTTTTTTGGAAAAACGATGTTTGAATCAAATGCAAAAAATGGACTACTTTACTAGATTTCAGAGTCGCCACCTAAATATTTTTGAAAAATTTAGGAAACCCGAGACTCGTGCTAAAGGCCACTTATCCGTCATCACCAAAGTGTTTCGGCTCAGGAACTTAGGTACGAAAGGGGAAGGTCAAGAATTGAGTACCCCACTCGCCCGATCAAAGATCGGCCTCTAATCATGATGTAATTTTTATTTACGTTATATGCTCTTGTTTTGATTTATTAGCTATTTTTACTATGCGATGCACACAAGTATAGACTAATTTACAAGAATTGGAACATTTGATTTTATGTTTTATTTGAAAAATTGTTTTGTGAATATGCCACTTGAAAAAGTGGGCTTAAAATGGACATTAATCAAACTATCCCAATTCAAGCAACTGGCATTCATCCACAAACATTCAAACAGTTAAATCATTTAAGCAATTAGCCTCATGGAAGTATGCTTAGACCCGGTAACAACCATACTCATACGATATGCTAAAACTCAAAATTGCTCACCTAGTATTCTGAGCCAAAACAAAGCAAATTAATTAGAAAATATGCATGTTCCTAATTAATGCAATACGACTAATGCAACACATACATTATGTAATTTGTAGGCTCGGCTATGAGCATGGCATACAATTTCATTCAAGACATGCGATAAAGCACGTATTCAGGCAATGAATTTGAACATTTGATATTGGGTTAGTATGATAAGCCAAGCCTTGGATGCATGCAAGGCAATGTATGCAAAGCATAAGAATGCTAATTTAAAAATGATGTTCCTATACTAACCATCGTAAGCAAGTCAGTACAAGGGAGAAAGACGTAGGGTTGGAAGACATACAACTTATTACATAATTGCCCTCTTGTAAGAGGATGTGAATCAAAGTCCGAAAGTCCGAATTAAACTAATTATTACAAAACCAAATGAATGAATAAACAAAGAATTAACTAGCTAACTACTCTATTACAATAAGGATAATAATGAGAATGAGAAACAAACTAGCTATTTAAGCTAACTAGATATAACAATGACAAATAAACAATAGTAATGATTATAACACCAATAATTAACAAGATTAATAATAATAATAATAATAATAATAATAATAATAATAATAATAATAATAATAATAATAATAATAATAATAATAATAATAATAATAATAATAAATTAATTAATTACAACAATACTCGGAGCATTAATTTATAATAATGATGTAAGCAAGGATGCATAGGGGTTGTATGCATAGTGTCCAAGAACAGCTCTGTTTGCCTAGGCTTGCTTTGTTTCACCTTTAGCCACTGCCTTCTGTTTTCTGCAAAATGCATTACTAACCAAACATTGATGACCAACAGTCCTTCAATGAAGCCTGGCTGGGCCTAAAGAAGGGCGGTCGTGCCTTAATTTTATGCACAATTCTATTTTGTGCTCTGAAATGAAAATAGTGCAGACAAAGTTGTTCTGAACTTTGTTTGTCCCTCTCACACTTCTCTGTCATGGGAAAGCCTCGAGAGAAGGTTAGAATTGTTTCCAAAACCATCAATGAGCAAGTTGATTGCTTGATGATTTTCGATACAATTTGGACAAAAATCAATAAATGAAAGGAACTACAACCACCTTTCCCTTCTATCATAGAGTGAACTCAAAGAGGGAGGTAGAGACCCTTCGAGGTTCATCAAAACATCATGAATTGATGTAAGACAACCCTTGACACAACAGATTCGGCATAACGTCCAGCCGAACCCAAGTAATATAACTCATTTTCTTTATATGGGTTGGTTCATTTTAAGCCAAATTCATTAGTCTTGGCCATCCTTTAATCCATTAAGTCCAAGATGATTGTTACATCCACTAAGTGAGAAATATGTCAAACGGGAGGTGATTCTCAACATGAAAAAGAGACTACACCATTGACAATGAACCTTCGCAGAGATTAAGCCATTAAGCATAAATCGCTAGTTCACGTTTTGAATAATCGTCAACTGATTGAAACAACTCTCAAATGAAAGAAATGAATGACAAGTTGATTTATTAAAATGAAGTTCTTAAACATGGAAGTTAGTTAAAGAAAAGCTAAGAACAATATTCAACAAGCTATGTATGCAAACTTATGAGACAACAATCAAGCTAATCAAAGCATGAACCATTTAAACAACCTAGAACAACCCTAAAATAGCCCTAAAACAGCCCTTAATGGGTGAAAAACAGTGGCTCAAAGTGCATGAAAAGAGCCTAAAAAGCTAATCAACAAAGAGAGAAAACAAGGCTAGTAAGCAAGAACAAGGAGGGGTGGCTAACCCCTCCACTTTTGAAACTTAAAAGCATGATTTTTAGCCTCTTTTTAACTTTGAAAATCAATTTAGAAAACAAAGAAAAAGAGTGTAAAAGCAAGGGTTTGAGCTATAGGTAAAGGTGTAAGAAAGAGTGTAAACTCTTTCTACCCTTTTGGTAGCTCTGCAAACCCAAACTTAGACACTTGAAAGGAGATCATAAGAACACAAAACTACAAGAACTAGATAGTAAATGATAGAAATGAAAGCAAGAGAGTAAATAGCAAGCTTATACCTCTTGACAAAGGTAACTCTTTGTTTGTGGATCAAACTAAGTCCAAACACACTCTCAAGCTTGAATTGTGATGCTCAAGGCTCAACCAAGGTTCCTAGGCTAAGGTGTGAAGGTGTATATGGTGTATGGATATAGGTTCAAGGTAGTAAGCTTGCTCAAAAGATTACTTACAAAAGAAGAATGAGCTCTCAAGAAGGTGTAGAAGCTTTTTAGAAATTCTTCAACCCTCAAAACAGAGATACAACTTCGTTTTTATAGAATTTGAGCAAGAGAGGTCATAAATATCTTCAAAAATGGATAGTTGGCGGGCTCCCACCCAGAACGATGTTTCTTGCTACTAAGGCATAGCTGGCCATCAATAGCCATAGTCGGCCCTCAATGAGGCACGTCCAGACCTCAATGTGTTCCCCTATTTTTCTGCTTCAGACTCAGCATAGGGTGGCACAATGTGTAAAAAAGGATTTCTTGGGTATAATCAGTGGAAATATGGGAGGTTTGGTATTGTTTTGAAGCTTAAACATGGCCCCTTTGTTGAGACCTCGAACCACGCACAACACCACTTCCATCATCGAGTGTACTGGGCAAAGCGCTCTAGCCTTGCGGGCGGTCAAAAATGGGGAGTCTACAGTCATAAACTGGTGGTTTTGATATACTTAATCACATTAATGAGAAGATGACATGGATGGTTTGAGTAGGCTCTCTTGGGCCCACTCGCTTGTGGTATCTTGCTCTCATGTGAATATGTAACTTTGTTCTCAATGGTTGGGCACTAGTAAGTAAGAAAGCCGCAGAAGAGCATATGTATTAGCGCATTTAGTCCACTATGATATTTGTGACTAGATATGTGTAAGGGTATGATAGCTAGCCCCAATCTCGACACATTTATGGATTACGATACGCATCTTAGTCAAGACTATTTGATCTCCCATCAGTCAAAAGTTTTGAGATGATTTTTGACATTGCACATATGAGGTTGAGATCAATTAGATAAAAACTTTGGTGCTTTTAGTTTTAACAGAGGTAACGAGTATCTATTTGAGTTATTTTTTAGAAAACTTTGTGAAGAGAAATGGATGCTTAGAAAATTGATTATTCATAGTACTCAGCAATACAATGGTGTAGTAGAGATAAGGAATTAAGTATTGTTTATGTTAGGTGGATGATGGCGCAATATTTTTTCCAATTGGGAATTGCACTTTAGTTTGTTGCCTATGTCCCTAATTAAATGCCCGCCATATCAGATTTTACATTTGTAACATGCCCGCGGGGGACCTCGCTACAGTTCGGACTTCCTTTTGTTTTTGCGGTTCTTAATCTGAACCAAAGAGTCCAAATCTGGCAAATCGTTTTGAGAAACAGATTTTTGAAAAGAAGTGCCAAACATGGACTGCTTTGCCAGATACAGAGTCGCCACCTAAATATTTTTTATGGGGGAATTTAGGAAACCCTGACTCGGTGCCAAAGGCCACGTGTCCGTCATTACCAAAGTTGTCTTGGCTCGGGAGCTTGGGTACGATCGGGGAAGGTCAGCTATGAGCACCCCCTTTCGCCCGGTCCGAAGATCGGCCTCTACTAACCGTGATATCCGATTTTGAAAACATTACATGTTCTTACTCCGGTTATTAGCCTAGAATTACTATGTTATGCGCACAGCAAACAAGTATAGACTAGATCGCCTAATTTGGAAACAAGCATTGCATATCCGTTTGTTTTGAAAATGCTTTGGAATTTGCTACTCGCAAGTAGGCTAAAACACGGATTTCAACGAGTTTTTCCAACTCAAACAATCCAACCTTCACCCACAGGCATTCAAACAGTTTATCTCATATAAGCACTTAGCTACATGGTAAGCATACTGTCATGGTAACATTCACACGCATGCGATATGCTAAAGCATAAATACTTACATCGTACTCCGTGCCAAAAACAATAAACTAGTTAGTGATCATGCATGATCCTAGTTCATGTTAGAGTGACTAATGCACCGCATGCAATGGTGTAATCTAGACAGGCTCGGCTATCCTAAGCATGGCATGTGAAATGCTACAAGTAACAAGTATTCAATTTGGAAATTGAAATACAATGCAGTTAGCGTGATGTACCGAGCCCGGTGCATGTAAGACAAATGCATGGATGCACGCATGCCATCATACTGTATGCTAATTTAAATATGCCCTAATCTACCATCGTAAGCAGGTAAATAAAAGGGAAGAAAGAAATGGGGATTGGAAGACATACACACACTTATTACAAATACGCCCTCACTCGGAGGGACCAAAAGAATATACAGCCCGAATAATAAATAAATAAATTATTACAAAATTCCTAATTACTTAGTAAATAAATGGAAAAGGAAAGGAGGCCACGGCCTCCCGCCTCGGGATACGCGAATGATGCATGCTCGGATCCGACTCGCCCGGGAAACCCGTACCATGCCACTGCTGCTTCTGTTTTTACTGCCCTGTCTCTCCAAAAATTGCCAAAGTCCTAGAACACCTTCCTTGCATACTGCTGTACACCACCGGCTGGAGGAAGTGCCCACCGGCCAGCTAAAATTTCCATCGGCTTCTTAGGGGGTTATCGGCCACCCATATAGTGCCGGTCGGCACTCTCTACTGCCGGTCGGCATAAAATTCCTGCAGAAGACAGTTTTGACAGCAACAGCAGACAGACAGTGCATGGTATGGGATTTTGAGCATATGTAAGCATGGCCAATGTTTCCTATCATGCATGGGACTCAAGGAAGCATGACCCTTGGTTCTTGGGCCATCAATTACGCATCTTGGTGCATGATAGCCTAAGGAACCAAGATTGCATTTCAATGTCAATATGCATGCAACACACAAATGAGACCAAGACCCTATCATGTATAAATCAAGGGCCTTAGTGACCAAGAGTTGAGACAAGTTGCACCACTTGTAGTGTGAACTTCTCTTAACCCTTACACTTGGTTTGACACCCCAAACCAAGACATGGAATGCATGTATACAACATGGCTCAAATGATGCAATATGACATGAAGTGCAAGACATACCAAATGCAATGCAACATGTTATAGCAAGTGTGCAATACTAGGCATGCAAGATGCAAAGTATAATGTGAACATGGACAATTCTTGTACAAGAATTAGCATATAACAAGGCTTTGCTAATTAAGCATGCAACAAACATGATTCAAGCAAGCAATAGTAGACTTAAACCATAATGGGGCAGCCCTCAAACCTTCCCAAAACAGTGGCAAAAAGTGCCCAAAATGATGGACCACTACTCATGCAAACATGCAAGCAAATGGGCCCAAAACCAAGGCATAAACAAGGGGCTTTCCACTACCACTAATAAGACCATTTATGGCATGAATCAAGCAACCCAAAACAGATTTCTAGCATGCAAAAATACCCCCCAAAACCCCTTGATATGGCAACCCAAATGCCTAGAACATACAAGTATGCATAAGGCCTATTCCTAGGCATAAAAGGACACATCCTCAAAGCATGAAATAGGTCACATATGTAAACATACAAACATGATTTATGGACTAAAATATGATCCTAAATGATGCCAAATCATGAGGATGGACTAAGGTGAGCATGCTAGAGGCCAAAACACTCAAGGCTTGCAAGCCTAAAATGCACAACAACCACATCAAGCATGCCAAACATGGCAAAATCAGTGGCTCACAGCCCTTACACATGACAAAATGAGGCTAATATCTTCATGGAGTTAAGCTAACATATGCAAGAATCATGGCCTAATCACAAGATGCATTTCTATGCCAAATAGAGGAATGCTAAGCAAGTATAATATGCGTGAAAGAGGCCAACAAACCACCATTAGATAAAGGTAAAACATGTTCCAAAACACCCAAATAAACTCTGAAATGAAGCCAAATGCAAGTACTCACACATGCTAATCTTTAGGCCAAAAAAACAAAGGCAAAAGAGGGACAAAGGGGAGAGGGGTGTCCCTCCCCTACACAAGACTATAAACCACCTTCCTCACCACTAAAAACTCACTGGTTTTCAGTGGTGAGAAGAGCAAAACACCCAAGTAAACCAAGCCTCAAGAAAAGGCACCAAAAGGGCCAAAATAAGGCCTAAGAGGGTGAGTTTGCACTCAAACCACAAAGTGACCTTAATGAAAGTTCAAAACCAAGAAAATCTAAGACTTTTTTTAGTTATATACAAAGCTCAAAACACAAAGCAAGATAGGTAAAAACTTGTTGCAAAAAAGGGGAATCTAAAGTAAAGTGCTCACCCTTGAAGAACACTTGAAGAACAGGTGGTGCAGCCCTTCTCTATTGATCAAAACCAGTCCAAAAACTCAACAAACAACCCTCCAAGTCTCCCAATCTCGAGCTAGGGTGTAATGGTGTGTGTATTGGTGCAAAAGTAAGGTAAAACCACACTTTTAGGCCTAAAAACACACACACAAGAGGAGAGAGAGGGAAAATGTAGAGGGAGAGAGATATATGGCAGATATATAGATACACAAGCTCTGGTTTTTGATTAAAAATGGCTAACCCCCCTCAAAGGGAGAGAGATGGTGTTTATATAGGCCAAGACCAAGCCAAATAACTTAATGGCTAAGCAAAGAGAAAGGTTCAAAGGGGGCAAAAGAGTCTAGGCTTCTTAGGGAAGCTAAGACAGCTGGCCAAGCTTCTCCAAGAAGCTTGGCCAAAGGTTCAAGCTTCTAGAAGCTTAGAGGGTTCAAAGGTGCAAAGTGGTCACACTTATGCACGGGGGAATGTGATGGTGCATTCCAGCTGGCACAGCTGGCATGCACCATGCCTCAGGGGTTCAAAGGGTGCACGCCGGCCAACCAAAGGGATCATCGGCACAAAAAAGTGCCGGTCGGCAACATACAGTGCCGACCGGCCAAATATTTTGAGAAAATAATGCCGGTGGCTCTAATGTGTAGCCGGTGATGGTAGGGGAGGGCCGGTGGTGTGTGTGGATGGCTAATAAGCCATTCCCTGCCCTTCCAAGGCAAAACACAAGTGTTTGGTGCAAAACCAGACACAAAACAGTCGAGTTCGGAGATCTTGAGGTAAGGCGTGTAGCCGAGACCCTCGGGAACTCCAAACGAACACAAACATGGATGATCACCGGGTGTTCAAACGGTGACGTCCAAGTCTTGAGGACGGTAAAAAATGGGGTGTCTACAACATTCCATTTGAGTAATGGGTTAGCGAAGAGCCATTTGTGGGCAGTTTGTAACCATCAAGCAGCTTATCTTTATTTTACTTCTCATAAGGTTGCGAAGTTAAGACCTAGAGTTTTATAACGCATTATTGTATGCTGTCTTGTAAACGCTTAGGGTCATGTGGCACATTATTATATGCTATCATGTAAACCCTCTGAGTCATGTGCTCATAGGTACGCAGCTTTGTGGGAGTGTAACTAAGTCACATAAAGTTTTCTTAGTAAAAGTGACGTGAATAGAGTTTTAGAACTCTATAAAATAGAGAATTCTAAGTATGTCTCTTTATGTAGCCTAGTTGAGAATGGAAAGAAATTTTCAATATCCTAGGGATAGTGGAAGCGACATGCTTACTAGTGGATTAATCCATTAGAGAAGAATACTCTACATTCTTAGTTGCGTGTTAACGAATGTGAAAATTTTTCACATCATCATTGGGTGATTGAGAGGGAAACATTCATGATTGTTTTGCAAGATGATAAAGAGACTAGGATAATGCCAAAGGCTCTCTAGTCTTGTACTTTTAGAAAAGTGGATCAAAGTTGTGCATTTTAAGACAGTTTTTGAGGATTAATCATTTCTAGGATTTGGTTGACTTTCCGCTATGACGCAAAACTGTTCTAAAGTTATGCGCGATTTGGGTAGTCATTTTTTGAGGCATAAGGCTCGCTAGATACCGAAAAGTCGCACCATTGAGGAAGGTGTAGACCATGAGAAGACTTTCTCTTGGGGAGTGAGGTTACTTCGACTTAGGCTATGATTGACATGAGTTCGAAACTTTGATTTGTGGACATTGTGACCCAACTTGTCGTTGGGGAATTGGATAAGTAGATCCATAGGGGTTTACCTTCTACTTTTATGGTAAAAAGTTAGGAGCGCAAAAGATTGCTAGTTCCAATAAATCTTTTACGACCTAAAACAGTTATCCAAATAGTGGTTCTTAGATTTCGTCGAGCCATGATAGGCCAACGATGATCGATGAAGACCACTGAGGAATGATCAATGGTCCAAAAGATTTTTTCCTTACTTAGTCATTATGGGCAGGAATTTATAAGGTTGTTGCCACCTAGGGTTGGTAGTCTTTTGTTTTAAACATGATAGACATGGGTGATATAATTTATATGCTCGGATGTAAGCTCCTTAGAGATTGTTTTAGGAGAATTCTCGGTTTGTCTTTGATGACTTACATAAGGAATATCCTAGAATGATTCCAGATGCGAAATTGCAAACCCTTGACTTATCCATTGGTAAAAGCTAGAGCCTTAGCTATTGAGTGAATCCTCAGATTGTTTTTGAGAGAAACAGATGACGCATATTCCTTGATCTTTTGTTGTGGGATCCTGAAGTACGCTACGTGGGCATATCTGGCATGATGAGTGCTATCTTTTGTAAATGGTCAACTGAGTAGTTTAGACCTTGACCTTGCTCATTAGACTGTGGATATGATGCTTTATTGGTAGTGTATAAATTTGTCCCTTGTAAGATTCAATGTACTTGTTGGACACATCTTGAATGAAAGCAAATTGGTCACCAAAATATCTTTAGAGAGGTAATTGCACAAGAGGTAGTGATCTTGAACCACTTCATGTGAGGCACACAAAGTGGATTCCGTTGTATATGCTTATCGCAAGAGGTGCTGATAAGACTTATGTTGGGAATCTAGAATTGTGCAAACTGTGGTTGTGTTTTTTCAATCAATCACTTATTTGTTGTGAGATTATGGGATATTGATACTATTATGCTTTGTGTCATAATGATTAGTAGATGATAATGTCAGCAGGCAAGATTGGCTCATTCACACGAGCAATCGCCATTGGCGCTTGGCAGCGAGCAAGGATAAGACTAGTGGTTTATTTTATTTAGAGCTAAGAGAGGCTTAAATTATCCACTATGTATGTCGCCTTGGTTACAACCAAGATGAGGTTGTGTTAAAGACCAAACATGGATGTTAGTATCCACTTTCCATGTTATGCCTGTTATGATTAGCTAGATGCGAGATCTCATTTGGCGCCTAGAAGGTGAGTAAATAGAGAATTCTGGTTAGGCGCTAGAAAGCGACTAGATTAAGATCTGTACGGTGTATCGAATATGATGTCACTCTTTGGAAGAGTTACTCCATTGTAACATTTATTCATATTACATGTGCTTGGCGACCGAGTAATGAGGTGAGAGAATAGATCCATGTTTCCTCATCGTGTGAGTCTTACATGTTATTATTTATATGACTTTTACTTATGTACCCTTTTGTGACCTTTGACTATGTTATAAGGTAAGGGGTTGAAATTCTGTTACTTTGGTATGTTGTCTGCGGTCATATATGATTCGGCCTTAAGGGACATCACTGGGAATAGCGGTCAATCCTAAACTAAATGGCATGAGGGCAAAGGCTAGATCATCTAGTATTACACCACTGTTGTTTATTTACTGCCGGCAACTCACATCGCTCTGTATGAGAGGTGGATTAAGTGTGAATATATTGCAAGAATTGAGAGGGTCAAACATGCTCTTTTGAGGGATTAGAGATTTTTTTGGACTGGTGTAATTAGATGGGCCTGAGGTATATAAGACACTATTTTTATTTTCAAGTTGATATCTCTATGTTGGTTCTTTTTGAGTTTCTAGTGTAGAGCTTCCACATACAGGTGTTCTCAGTGGTCGCACAGTCTATTGGCTAGTATGATTGTGTTTATTGGGTAGATTGAGATACAAACGGCGCGGTGTCATGCCAACACATGTTCAAGTGGGAGATGTTGGAAAATGGGTTGGGTTTAGAACCTGGACCCAATTGGGTCGCCCATGGTGGCATGACCCGATTAGGAGAGATCTAAATAAAATAATGGATTATATTTCAAGATATGAGATAATCTTGATATGAATATTTGTTAATATATTAGTTGATAATTATTAATTAGATATTGTTGATATGAGATAGGCATTGTCTGGGATAATACATCTATCTTATGGATCTCCTAACTCTCTTATATAAACAAAACTTGGGTTCTGTATTTGACACAATAAAAAATGATACGTTCTCTCTTCCCATAAACTATTATGCCTTTGTACTGTGAATAGCGTGAGTAGTTTTTTAATAGTTCTACTCCACTACTGGGAATTATTCGAAGATATCAATGGAGGCACGTGATTCACCTACATGATCCATAAATTCAGTTTAAGCGTGAAAGGTATGCCCGAATCCATTTTTTTTCGCTATGTATATAGTATACTAATTTCTACAGTAGTAAGTCATGAATATTCATAAAAGTAATATATATTTGTGGCCAACTTTGATTTTCCTTGTGATGTGTGCCATTTTAAAAGTAAGCGAGCGTGTAAAGTGTTACATAACTGGTCTTTCTGTAGTCTCTTGGCCTTGACTACGATTTGTCTACGAGTTTCATTTGTTTCTGCAGAATATACTGCAGTCACTCGGAGCCAAAACAGAAAAAGTTGAAAGCCATTATTATTGTGCACACTTATTTTAGTTTAGTACGACAGTAGGTTGTGCAGTTTTGAACTGATTGCAACAACTGTAGGGCAGTTGCAATTACATAGAGTCAAGCAAGAGTCCGGTTCTGAAAGGCTCCTGGTTGTTGCAGTCAAGGTTGTCACCGGTGCTAACATCAAATATTTCATCACTACAGTACCTTTTATAGAACCCCATGCGATCCTCAACCCTTGAATCCTGGCCACGACCACAATCAAGACCTCCATTTATGATGTTTGTGATGACGCCATATCCGGGAACCCGACTTGTCGCTTGGTCATCAGGCGTTGGTGTCCAATTTCCAATGATGACATCGTGGCACGAAGGCTTCGGCGATTGTGTGGTTATCCAGAACCATAGAGCTGTCTCGAATGAGATGACTGGGTTAGTTTTTACTAGATCTGAGTTGTTCAGGAGGTCCAATTCCAAGGCCTCTCCTGCTTGTCCATAATTGTAATTGTTGAAATTAATATATATGAAAACATAAAGTCAAAGTATTTCCATGATTAAAAGCAAAAGCAAGCACTTGACTTATTACTAGGAAAGTTGGATTGGCCTCGGCTACTTACCAATTAGTCTTATTAACTAGACTTATTTACCTACAGGTCCTAACTAATAAATTTAATACTATAAAAATAAGAGAGTGATAAATTTATCACTAAAAATTTATTCATAAAAACAAAGAGACTGATAAATTTATCACTATAAATTTATTCATAAAAATAAAAGACTGATAAATTTATCACTTAATAAATTTATCAATAGGACTTAATGGGTAATAAGTCTCCAAAGTAGGACCTATTGGTAGTTTACCCTTGGGCCTCGGCCATAATATTGCTTGCCAGGAGCACAGGGCCATTGAGTTTCAGATTCTTGACCGCAGTAGTCACCTATGGGGAGTACTTCTTTCACACGGCAGTATTCCCACAAGAAACGCCCACCTGGTGCAGCGTTCCAGCCACCTAATAATATCATACACATACATTAACCAATCCATATTCATCGCTCATTCAGGATGGAACTAGGGATTTATTTGTGGAGCAAAGACATGAACAATTTTTTTTATATGAATTAATATAAATTATTATTTTTTTAAATTTCAATTTTGAATTTTTTATTATATTTCAATCCGAAAAAATAATTTTTTTATTATATTTCAATTTTCATCTTGGTTCCATAATGGGAAAAGCTGGGGCAATTATAGGTTGTTTTGAGAAGTAGGTTAAAAATTAATTTTTTGATTTTTTTTGAAAAAATATGTAAAAAAAATAGAAAAATGATGTGATCAAAAGAGGTCTGCTAAAAGAAGCTTATAGATCAGGGTAATCTTAGGAATACCAAATTTATGTTAATTTCATACTCATGTAAGATATTTAATTATTTATTTGGTATAGCATTTTCCATATATTAGTTTCACCAGTACTATATATATATATATATTTTAAAACAGAAGTTTTTTTCTTTGTGTGTGTGTGTATGATGGCAACGGGAAGGGAGTGAGGATGGACTAACTAACAAGTAGTTTGATGGGAAGTTTGGCCAAAGAAAGCTGCAAGCTCCCTTTTACATGTATCGGTGTCGCCAGTAGTGACAAAGGTGGGAAAGGACTTGGCGGCAGTTATGAAGGCATCGTAGGTGTAGAAGTCCTCAATACCGCAACCAGTGTAGTTCCGATTTGGAAACATTACATCAGACATAGAACTAGTAATGAGATTGGTGATATCCCCACCACCTGGTAGGGAAGGAGTGGCAGCAGGAGGAGGAGGAGGAGGAGGAGGAGTGGTGGAGCATTGGCTTTGGCACAGCGCACCCCTGCTTGACTACCACATTGCTCAGGTGAGCCTTTTGTTATTAGTAACGTGGCCAACAAACAGAGCATTGTCAAGGCCCAAGACCTCATTTTCATTTCTGTTTCTGATCTAAGTTTATGTTAAGGTAAGTAGTAGGGGTTGTCTGTTTGCATAGGGTAGTCCTAGGAGGGTTTACAATTAACGGTTAGATGATCACAATTTTTTATTATATTTTACTTTATCATCTCAACTTCTGATCTAATAATTCATGCATAATTTTAATATAATATTAATATATGAAATAATAAAGAGTAATGATATGCTTTATTAAAATATATATATATATATATATATCATAAAAATTTTATGAAAAATTTTCATTCTTTAATTAATTTGTGATATTTTATTATATTATATGTATAATCTAAGAATAAATAATTTTTATAAAATTTTTCATCATATTTTTTTTTATAAAACTTAACCTTAGTAATAAATATGAATAATGTTACAATCACACTCATTTACACATCTAAATACACAGCTATCGAAATAAGTGCAGCATTACTTTATTAATTTTTATTTTTTATTTATTTTTATTATTTTTTTTGTTATAGGAAAATCCTCTCACTTGCTCGCAGGTCTAAGACAGCGCCCCTTACAGAGATCACTAATCCAGGAACTTGCCTCGATCTCACAAGACAAGTTCTGCTTAAGTCAGGACTCGCACACGGGAGAGCATTGAGCCCACACCAAGTACGATGAAACTGCTTGAGGCTAACCTCCTAACCAACTGTGTTACGCCCAAGAGATTAGCCCAAGAGATTAACCCAAGGGGATTTTGAACTTGAGACCTGGGAGCTTAATCCCCAAGCCTTTGCCAAGTTGCCAACCACCCTTGGGTTACTTTGTCAAATTTTATTTTTGTTTGTAGTGGTTTTTTAACTTAGCACGCAATGTGCACGGAGACACAAGTGGCTTGTGGAAGTACAATTATGAGGACTTTAAAATGTTGAGCAGTTTTGCATTCAACAATTCTTCAAAGGCAGTAGCTTCACTCTAGTCCCAAATCGGACTAGAGGGTATTGTTGGGCCCGTGAGGGCCACCATGGGTCCCTTTTTGATTATTCGAACCGTTCAATGTATAGAACTCGTCGAGTACTATATGCTTGTAAAAAATCACGTTGATCGGATATCGATAGCTATCTCATTGTATCAATTTTCTATTAACTATTTATTTTTTCATTGTCCATTTTTTTTTTAATGCAAAACTTATTTGATCACGTAGCTATCGATATCTGATCAATATGATTTTTTACAAGCATATAGTACTCGACGAGTCCTACACATTGAACGATACATATTATCAAAATGGGACCCGTGGTGGGCCTCCACGGGCCCAACAGCAGCCTCCAGTCTGATCTGGGACTGGAGGGAAGCTAGGCCCCTCTTTAAAATATAATAATTTTAGTACATGTTTTAATTAATGTAAATACTTTGAGATAGAAATACTCAACTTGCATGGTTTTCTATAATAACAGTCTTTCATACATTTTTCTTCATTCTTTTTTTATTTTTTTCTTTTTAGAAGTTTTGTTTTGTTTTTTTTTTTTTTTATTTTTTTTTATGTTCATTACTGTTTTCAGAATATGAACACACATATATTTATATATATTGTATTATATAACTTGTGGGTGTTGATTTCTAACCACATAACCAAAAGGGAAACTCAGTTGGAGAACACTGGCAGAATAAAATGAACCAACTATCTACTAACAAAGAGATGAGAATTCTATGGTGGTTTGTCCACCTGGGGGCACTCCGACGATCAAGTCAGTAAACTTTATTTCTCACAGATATCAAAATAGTACTTAAACTTCCAAGAAAAAACTTACCTCAGATCCACGAGGGTGCCTCACTTTTATAACCAACAGTGACCTGATCACCTAGAAGACTTACTTTATTGGACTTAGGCTCAATGCTCATCCTGGACTCTTGGCTAGATAGGGATAAACTCTTCATGAGCCTTATCCTTATCCAAACGGTGATCATCTCCTGTTCTAGGACTCTTGTTGCTTATTCGGATACCTCAGGATTCCGGCATTACCGTAGAACATCTCAGCAACGCCATGATCACCTCGGTAACATGACTCATCTACGTGGCACCTTAGTCGACATCTCAAGCTATCTTGGCCACGTGGCTTCATTTGCAAACTTCTTCCTCAGCAACCTGAGGTGATGGAACCTATATCGTTTGTCCAACCAACATGCCGGCTCAAAACTCAGATACTACTCTGACCGAGATCATGACTCATTGGCTTAAAGTAACTAAGATTCAGTTGCCCACTTTATCAAGAATCAAGAACCAAGAACCAAGTTCTTTTAAGCATTTTAATTGAGCTCGACCTCCAGCTGAGGTTCCTACCCCATTATTTCAAGAATTTCAAGAGTTTTAACTGCGTATGAGCTGCCATGCACAGTCATTTCAACCATTTCCTGCACGTGTCCCATCTTTACTGGCTCGTACCTGACACGTGTTATCGAATCGCGTCGTTTCTATTCACGTCGCTTGATAGGCACGTCATCCAAGGTACTTTCATTACATTTTTCAGCCTTTTCAGTTTTTGACAAAACTCTCTCTTTCTCTCTTTGCCTTCTCACTTTTGCAAATTCAATTTCTCTTTCTCTCTCTATCAAACCTCTCTCAAACCGCCATTGCTATTCCTTCGAGCTTCTAGCAGCCATCTGTTCATCACCTTCGGCAATCTTCTCATTGCTCCGTCACCACCTGACTCCGGCGATTACGAATCCAGTGACCATTTCTTCGATTCCATTTTGTAAGTCTTCGATTTCCTCTTTTTCATTTTTTGTTCTCTACTATTCTTGAGTTTCTGTTCTTCAATATTTTTCGCTTTTGAATTTGCCACATGCCTTAAATTGTATTTTTAATCACTTCTGTGTTGCTATTGAATTTGTATTCATGCTTGTACTTTGTTTTTCTTCATTGTTCCTGTACACTCCCTTGTACTCATTCGTTAAATGTCATGAATTGATGCTCACAAATTTGACAATGCCTCTAGTTTTGCGCTTCTTGATTCTGAATCGTGTCTTTCTTCGAATTTGGTCGTGTTCTTGAACCATTGCTCCATGCCACTGCACTTGTCACATTGTTATTTTTCTCTATCTTTTTCTGAATCATGCTTATTTTATGCTTTTCTTGCTTTGTTTCCAGATTCTGCCTTCGAATATTGTTGACTTGCATGGATTCTAGGTTTGGGTTTTGACTTAGAAATCATATACTTAGGAAAACTGAAACAAATCCTCCCTTAGATCTTTAAGAACCCTTACCCTAGTGCTCATTAGGGTCTTGCCGAGGTCTTTGAACCCACATTAAACCCTTTTTACACAGACAACCGTACCCAAATCACCCCTAGCTGAGATCATGGGTATGTTAAGTGGAGAATAGATTCACCGACCAAACTTGAGTATTTTCGCCAGGAGTTCTCTATCCCAGCCGATGTTCATCTCAAGTTAGTTGGCAAAGAGGACTCCATGATGCCAAGAGAGGCCTTCTACTCCTTTCCAATAGTCTCCATTATCAAGGGTGGAATCAGAGTCCCCCTTGACATCTTATTTAGAGAAGTCCTTCACTTCTATAAACTAAACCCCATGCAGTTAGCAGTCAACACTTTTAGGGTCATCAACGGTGTTGCTGAGCTAGCACGCCGAGAAAAGGCTAGGATAACTCTGTCTGACCTCCAATATTGTTACACCATGTGTGGCCTTAAATCCAAAAGTGACTATACTTACTACTTGAAGCCCAGATCCACCAAGTACAAGCTCATAGCCGACCTTTCCGACTCCAATAAAGGTGCTGGAGATGATTATTTGATTGTCTCGAGAAACTACTAGTTCGCATCGAATGACAATCTTCATCTCTTCCCACTACGTCGCAGAGTTTTTAGGGAAGATGAGGGTAAGAACTTAGTCACCCCACAATTCTATTTCTGTTAACACTTAGTAATTTATTTCTATTAAATATACTAATGTTTTCTCATTGTTTCTGCAACTCTTCCCCAACCATCAAAGAATTTTCGCCAAGAGTATATCCCAAGCTGAGATCTTATTGGCTTCTAGGTCTACCAATTGAAAAATGCAAGGCCTCTATTCTGTTGAACTATATACTGATATACTGGTCCCGCAGCTCCCAACGTCCCAGAAGAAGCCAACTCTGTCTTTCGCGTCCACTCCCACTAATTATCAACTTCAAACCCAGAGTACTGCAGGCATGCGTCAAATGTGCTTGTTGAGGACCCCTTCACTAGACCATCTTCTTATGTTCAACCTCACACATCCATTACTAATCAACTGCATCTCCAAGCGCACTTAACCCAATGTTGAATCACCGTTGTAAGTTGGGTCACAACGGGGCCAGACAGGCATCTAGTTCGGATCTTGTTGAACAGCTCTCACCCGCAGTAACCCAACTCATTCTATCATTCCAGCGCTAACGCCAATGTGAATTTCACACGGTCCTGCCGGTCGAACTCCAGAGTGACCATTGCCACCACCGTTGAGGAGATGGGTCGCAAACCAACAGTTGCGGAGGACCTACTGGCCAATTTACCCGACATTGTATCTATGCAGTCCACACTACATTCTCAACCGAAGCCGAAGCCAAAACGTGTAAAGAAGGCCAAGGCAAAGGCTACTATTACCCACATTCCTTCTGATTCTGAAAAGGATCTAGAAGACTCTATCCAAATATCCAAATTGCCCGATACTGAGAAAGGGCCAGCTGAGGCTGAATCATTTGATGCACCGTAGCTGAAGAAGAAGAGATCGGAGAGCCCAGGGGTTGGAAGTAGTTTCCACCCCGACGATACATGGGTGCCCGAGGTCCTTGTCGGTGATAGGTCCCTTAAGGCCAGCGATAACGCAGTGGAAAGCCTGGAAATTGGCGTTGCGTTGTCCACAGTCGTTCTCATACTGGCCGACATGAACCAAGTCGCCGAGTTCAATCAATATGAAAACTTCGCGATGATGATGCGCCATTCAGTCTTGGTAAGTTTCTTAACTTCTTCCTTGCTATTTTCACTTTTCAGTTCCTTTACTTAGCTAAATTTTCTAACTTGTTCCTTTTCTTACAGGCCATCCAGTATGCCCACTCCCACGCAATCAAGGCCGAGATAGGGAAGAAGGACCTCATCAAAAAGACGCAGGAAGCTACACGTCTCCTTGCATCACTCAATGAAGCTGAAACCTGCATATGGAGCCTGTTGGACAAAACAAAACTGCCAAAAATGCTTAGAACAGAACTGAGGTTAAAACTAAAGCCGCGGATGCCGCCACCAAAGTTGCCAAGACCGATGCCAAGGCCGTTGAGGCCAAAGCAACAGAAGCCGATGCCAAACTCAAAGAGGCCATTGAGTCAACGGAGGCCGACGTAATGGTGGCCAATGAGAAGGCGTTCAAGAAAGAATAAGCCGCCGTGCGTGACCAGTACAAGGCCCAAGTCAATCTGGCTTGCAATAAAGGCTATTACCTTAGCTGGATGGCAACACTCAAGGAGCTATCAATGCTCGATGACTCGTCTCTCCAAGACATCAGCCGATTCAACGTGCCCTTTCCCCCCTCGCCTGACCAGTCAGAGGCCGAAGAAGAGGCCGCTTCTGAAGATGATGACGCCGAGGCTGAAGAAGCCAGTGTGGTTGAGGTCGCTGCTAGAGCCAAGTCTCCCCAACTCTTAATGATCAAGTCCTGGACTTGACCGAAGATGAGAAAGACAAGGTCTCCAAAGGCACCTCCACCAAGAAGGCTACCCTTGTGGCAAAGATCCAATCTGTCGAGAAGAGTCTAGACCAGAGCCTGTTTGAGATCGACGCCAAGATCGCAAGCGAAAAGTCTGCTTAACCATTTGCCGAGGCCGAAACAATGCCAATTGCAGAGGCAGCACAATCTGAAAAAGATGCTGAAGACCCTTAGGATTTTTTTCTTTTCTTGGACCTTTTGTAACTTTGTTGTTTTGGAATCCTTTGTGTTTGAACAATTTTCTGTTTTGTCGGGCCGTAGTTCCATCTATTGTAACTAAACAAGTTATCTTTTATGCCAGGCCGATGTGCCTTTTTTGTGTTTGAACAAGTTGTTTTATGTGAATGAAAATCTTCTTTTTTCTTCTAAGTGCTGGATGCTTTCCATATATGCTCACTACATTTGCTTTATGCCTTGCATATTGTTTCATACTTAGAATTTTTTTAATCTTTCCAAGTTTGACAACTGGGCTCCTCGGATACATCCATATGTCGGATTTAGAACTGCTTAATTATCTTAGACAACCACACTTTTGTTATTTATCTCGGCCAAACAACACTTATAAAATTTTTCCAACAAACTTTTCACAAGTGTTGTTTTTTCACTGGTACTAACTATCTTCTGGCAAGACTTCACCCTTCCAATTCTAACAACCTGACTGGGTAT
Source organism: Camellia japonica (assembly GCA_030407325.1). NCBI lineage: Eukaryota > Viridiplantae > Streptophyta > Magnoliopsida > Ericales > Theaceae > Camellia > Camellia japonica. The sequence continues at coordinate 193,275,140 of JAPPVO010000019.1, forward strand.
CTCAAAAAACTACACTTCGGGTACAGTACAGTATTTTCATCTCGGATAATATCACTTGTCAATGATCTCGGATAACTTCAACTTGAAAAATTTCTCAAAAAATTCCACAAGTGTTATGCTCATTCCCACTTCTTGCCCCCTAATGTGAACCTAAGTACCACTTATGTTCATATTAAGGACGCATCGCATGGTTATTGCTTAAGTCTTCCGTAGACATTCTTGGCTGAGGTCAGCATGCTTGGCTCACCCAAACGAAGCACTTAAGGCTTAACCTTAGTGCACCAAGAGTACCATACTCCTCGGCTTTCCAAACTGACCAAGTCATGGACCTTGTTGAAACATCGAAAACTTAGTTAAACCCTACCATCGTAGCAAGTCTAAGTTATTCGTCATGTTCCATGTCGAAACATCGTAAACTTTTCAACTCTATCATCATGGAAAGTTTAAGTTATTCGTCATGTTTCATGCCGAAACATCGCAAACTCAGTTCAATTCTACCAATGTGGCAAGTCTAAGTTATTCGTCATGTTTCATACCAAAACATTGTAAACTTAGTTCAACTCTACCGAGATGGCAAGTGTAAGTTATTCGTTAGGTTCACCATGGGAACATCGTTATAAGACTATTTAGTCCTATCGCACAAGTTTCAACAATATTTCATAAAAACAAAATCGAGCTAGCATTTTATTAATACTTCAGCTAATAAAATCTTTACATAAATCTCAAAAAATAGAAATTAATGGTAGAAATACTTTAAATTTCTTGTGTTCCAGGGTCTTGGCAACTCCTTTCCATCAGTGTCTTCCAGCCAGTAGGCGATATTGTTGGTGACCAAGACGATTCGATATGGTCCTTCCCAGTTTGGGCCAAGCTTGCCCTTCTTGGGATCCTTCTTATTGCCGACAACCTTTCTAAGGACGAGATACCCAATCTGAAACTCTCTGGGATTGACCTTTTTGTTGTATGCCCTAGCAAGTTGCTACTGGTATGCCCATAGCCAAATTGTTGCTCTCTCTCCTCTTTCTTTTATTAGATCAAGATCTCAGGCAAGAAATGCCTTGTTCGTTCCATTCTCCACTCCATGGGTTTTGATTCCAAGGATGCCAACCTCTAAGGGGATAACTGCTTCGGTGCCATATGCCATGGCAAAGGGTGATTCTCCAGTAGATCTTCTTGGCGTAGTCCGATATGCCCATAGCACATTAGGCAATTTCTCCACCCACTTACCCTTAGCAGCTTTTAGCCTTTTCTTGATTCCATCCAAGATGGTTTTGTTGGACGCCTCTACTTGTCCATTGCTCTAGGGAAAGCTAGGAGTAGAATAATAGTTCTTAATCTTGTATTTCGCATAGAAGTTTTTAATTAACTTGCTATCGAATTGAGTGCCATTTTCTAATACTATGGCTCTTCAGATTTCAAATCTGGTGATTATGTTTTTCCAGATGAAATTCTTCACCTCCACATCTTGAATTTTGGCTAAGGGTTTTTCCTTTACCCACTTCATGAAGTAGTCAGTTGCTATCAGTAGGAACTTCCTTTGACCAGTGGCCTGGGGAAATTGCCTAACAAGATCCATGCCTCATTGGGCAAATGGCAAGGGACTGGAAACTAGATTCAGATCTACAGCTGACTGGTGTATCAATGGTGCAAACCTTTAACACTTCTCACATTTCCTCACATAGGCTTTAGCATCCTTCTGCATGTAGAGCCACTAGTATCCCTGAGATATGGCCCTATAAGCAAGTGATTTGCCCCCAACATGGCTTCCACATACACCCTCATGGATCTCGTACAGAAAGTCCTCAACTTGGGATGGATGCACACATCTTAGAAGGGGTCCAATGAAAGACGTTCTGTATAGATGGCCTTCTACCGATAGGCAGAACGTGACCGACTTCAATCTAGTCTTGTGCTTTTCTTTTTGGTTTGTTGAGAGCTTGCCATCCTTGAGGAACACAACCATGGCGTCCATCTAGCTCGGACCTATCTCCTCGCACATTGCTTCGTACTCTGTTATTAGGGGCACTATACTTGGGCCTGGCAAATAATCAACCATTATTGTCCTTGCCTTACCCGACTTCATTGCGCTGGCGAGGTTAGCCAGTGTGTCGGTATGGCGGTCATCATCTCGACTAACCTGTTGTAACCGACAGTTTTGAAAACATATTAGCAACTTGACAACATCCTTGACATAGGCTATCATCCTCTCATCCCGGGCTGCGTATTCACCTGTCCCTTGATTCACAATGAGCTGGGAGCCACAAAAGACTACCACCTCGTTGGCTTCCACAGTCGCTGCCCATTTCAGTCCAGCAATCAGCGCCTCATAATCTGTTTCGTTATTTAAAGACTTGAACCCTAAATGAATGGATTGTTCTATCATTTGCCTATTTGGTGATACCAAAACTACTCTTGCCTCTGCCCTTGCCCCTTGTTGGTTTGAGCTGCCATTGACAAAGAGGCGGAAGGAGTCACCGATGTAAATGTCATAGGGTTTTAGCCCTTCCTCTGTCTTTTTCTGTTTTGCTGATGTGGGGTTCCATGGCCCCAGTTGGTTTTCCTCTTCCTCTCCTAGACATCCTAGGCCGCGGCTCATTGGTGCCCGCCTTGGGATCACACCAGAAGAAAATTCTTCCACAAAGTTGGCCAAAACTTGGCCCTTGATTGCTGTTCTCGGCTTGAATTCTAAGTCATACTAGCCTAGAACTACTGCCCATCAAGCTACCTTGCGTGTCAGGTCTCCATGCTGCAATAGGGACTTTAGTAGATGTTCAGTTAGCACTACAATCTTATAGGCTTGAAAGTAGTGGTTCAACTTTTTTGAGGCCATTACCAAGGCCAATGTCAACTTCTCTAGAGGCAGGTATCTGGTTTCCGCACTTGCTAGGGTCTTGCTGACATAATACACTGCCTTTTGCTCACCTCTTTCTTCTCGAATTACCATTGCACTCACGGTGTGGTCTGAAACTGCTAGGTACAAAAATAATTCCTCTCCTAGTGCCGGGTTCGACAACATTGGTGGGGTTGTCAAGTACCTCTTCAAGTTGGCCAAGGCGACTTTACCTCTCCGATGGCCTGTGCCTCTAGTAGCTTGTCTACTTCTTCCTCGACTGCCTACAAAAGTATCAATGTCGTTCTTCTTGCTTGCTGAACGATAGGTTTTGTTGACCTGTCCACGTTAAGTTTGCGACAGGTGACCTCGGGGCTGATCCCCTGCATCTCATAAGGTATCCAGGCAAACACATTTACGTTCTCTCTCAAGAAAGCCTCCAGATCTCTTTTTTCTTCCTTGGCTAAACCATAGCCGAGAAGGAAGAATCGTTCATTATCTCCTTTCTACACCAGAACCTTTTTCAGTGGTTCTTCACTCTTCTCGGCAGGTTCTTTGTTGAAATCATCCAAGACCTCATGGTCTTCGCTTTTAATTTATGCACTCTCTGCTTCCTTTACACTACAGGTGTACTTCATTGCCGCAATGGAGCAATTTTTCGCTTGTACTTGGTCCCTCCATTACTTCTTTGATCCCCTAATCAGTTGGGAATCGCAACAATTAGTGCAACGTTGAGGAAACAACTCTCATCACATGCAACCAAGGTCATCCTAAAATGATATTGTACGGGGAAGGAGTAACTATCATAGTAAACTCCGTTATTACCTTCTTGCTCCCTTCACACACCTCTAGATTCGTGGCTCCGAGAGGCCATGTCAGCGTCCTATTGAATTCAACCATAGGGCTGTCAGATTGCTTTAAATCATCTAGGTGGAGGCCGAGCTCCTTGTAATATCTAATATACATGATGTCACAAAAGCTGCCTTCGTCAATTAGTATACACCTCACCTACCAATCTCCAATCTTCAGAGTTACCACCAGGGCATCATTGTGAGGATGCCACATTATATCCAAGTCGGCCTCAGTAAAAGAAATTATCAGTCCTTGGTATTCATTTGTTCTGGGTGTCTTTTACTGAACCTGATATACATGTTGCAGGTGCCTTACTCTCTGGGTTTCCCCTCGAACTTCATTCTCATTGACCTTCAAGTGAATCACATTTATTACCCGAGGTCCCTCTGCTTACTGTAGTGGTGGTGGTAGAGGTGGTGCTGTTGGTGCCTAGGGTAGCCTCGCATGCTCTTCTCTTGTCTTCACCTCATCCACTAGGTTTCTCAGGTGACCTTGTCTGACTAGATCCTCCAAGTGTGACTTCAGAGCCCGACATCCTTGAGTCAGGTGCCCATTCTCATTATGGTAAGCACAATGCTTCCAAGTGTTCCTGCCCATAAACTTGCCAGGGATCTTCTCCGGTGCTCTGTAGTATGGCTGATTCCTAATCCTCTCCAAGACTTTATAGATTGAGATCTGGAATACCATACTGATTGCCTGCATAGCCCTCGCTCTTGTTTCCTGCCTTTCAGCACCGATATTCCCCCGGCCTCGCTTTGGTGAGCTGTTTTTCTTTTCTTGTTTTGGAGTCCTTGCTCCTTGTGTGTCTTCCTCTACTCTGGCATACTTCTCAGTTTGTGCTATGAGCTCTTCCATGCTCTTTGGTAAGGTTTTTGCAAATGATTTCCAAAGCGAGCATTTATCATCCAAGCCATTTTTGAAAGACACGACCGCTAGCTCCTGGTTACAAGCCGGAATTCTATTGTATACCTCATAGTATCTCTTGGTGTAAGCCCTGAGGCTTTCGCTATCGCTAATCTTTAAAGCCAATAGGGAATCTACCCTCAGTGGTTGTGACTTGTTCGTAACAAACTTGGCCACAAACATCTCGGTTAGGCCTTCCCAACTCTTCACAGTTTCTTTCGGCAACTTATGGAACCAATCTGATGATATCTCCCCAAATGATGAGGGGAATACTTTGCATAGCAGCTGCTCATTCCCGCTCTATAAAGCTATTGAATTTAAATACAAACCAACATGAAAGTTTGGATCAGACTTACCATCATAGATTTGAAATCTCAGCATGTTGAATCTCTTTGGGGCCTCAAACGTATCCAACTCCATCGAGAATGGCATCCTCGGCATGACGGTGGATGTGATCTCGGTGTTGAGTCTCTTTCTCTGCTGGTAGTCTTTCAAATCCTCATTCATCTTACCGGGAGCTCGGCTATCAATAGATTTCAGCTTCTTTGGCGTGCTACTCCCAGTGTAATTGTGCGTCCTCTTGGACTTCCCTTCGTCCACTGCATCAAAATAGAGTCCCTTACCTTGGATCTGCCGAGATTCTTTGACATAGGTCCTCTTGGTTCATGGTGTCCTCTGTGACTCACTTCGTACTGACTCTGTTCGCCCGACATCCCGTGACGGCCGATGTGAGTGCTCATGTCCCTTGCTATGCTATGGGACCACTAGGACTGTCTTCTGTTCTCCTTTCTAGGCATCAGTTTTGACTACTGGTGCCGGTGTGTCCTGCAATGGTAATGGTGGTTGCATTACGTTGTTTTACATCATAAAGTTGACCACTGTCTGTAGGTTTGCCAACTTGTTTGCCATCATTTTATCTTCCCATCCCTCCTTAGACATATATCCTTCCATACATGGAAGTCGCTTTCATTGCAATATTCATCTTGGCCTCCCTTCGTCGGGACGTTATGCTCCTTGCCAGTATCATTTTCCCTAAGATTTGGTTCCTGTACTCCTTCATTACAATTTTCTTCTCTAGCATTAGGATCCACTTGCTCCTCCCCCTCACTATGGATGTTGTCCCCAATCTTTTCTTCTTACCTGTTGTTGGCCATCTATTCTCCTTAAGTTCCCACATGCGATGCCAAATTGTGGGTGTTAATTTCTGACCATACAACCAAAAAGAGAACTCAGCTGGAGAGTATTGGCAGAAGAAAATAAACCAACTACTTGCCAACAAGGAGATGAGAATTCTACGGTGGTTCGTCCATCTGGGGCCACTCCGACAATCAAGTCAGTAAACTTTATCTCTCACAGATATCAAATAGTACTTAAACTCCCAAGAAAAAACTTACCTTAAACCCACGAGGGTGCCTCACTTTTATTACCAGTAGTGACCTGATCACCTAGAAGCCTTACTTCATTGGACTTAGGCTCAATGCTCATCATGGATTCTTGGCTAGATAAAGATAAACTCTTCATGAGCCTTATCCTTATCCAGACTGTGATTCTAAGATTCTTGTCCCTTATCTGGATACCTCGGGATTCTAGCATTACCGTAGAACATCTCGGTAACGCCATAATCACCTCGGCAACATGACTTATCCACGTGGCACCTTAGCCGACATCTCGGGCTATCTTGGCCACGTGACGTCATTCGCAAAATTCTTCCCCACATAACTTTTATATATTTTCTACGTGGGACGAAGTGTGTATTAACGGAAAATGAGAACAAATTTTTTTCCTTACCCTCATTTCGTAAGAAATTGACACTTAATCAGAAATACAATAAGTTGACTGTTATAATTTCATGTATAATGACCAAAATGAAATTTGATGTAAAGTATAGAGATGCAAATTATTATTTATCCAAATTTGTACAATATAATTTGAATTAACAATATCACCTACTACTAAGTTATAAAAATATTGTGGATATAAACTGCAGGAACCACCTCATTGTATGATAGGAACCACCTCATTGTATGACATTAGTCTATTTTGAAAAGTGGATTAAAAGTTACTTTCCAACTTTTAACTCACTTTCTTCTCGCATAAAAAAGCCAAAAAGAGTCAAAAAGTAACTTTTAACCATCTTTCTAAAATAAGCATACGGTGGTCCTATGCAGTGACATTATTTAAATTTTTTAAAAACTAAAAAAATTATTTAAAAGATTAAAAAATTTAGTAAAAGGAAAAAAAATATAAAAAAAAAAAAATTTCATTTTAAAAAAAATTAAAATCAAATAAAGCGATTGATTAATTCTTTTCACTTTCGAATTTTAAGTTCTTTGAATGGATGCAAAGGAAGAACTCTGTAAAATATAGTTCAGGATTTAAAAATTGGAAAAAAAACATGTTACACGACATGAATGACTAAAAGTTGAAACCATTAATGACTAAAAGGTAAAATCATTGACATGAATGACTAAAATCGTTAACATGAATGACTAAAAGTTGAAATCATTAACACGCCCAATTAGGTGAAATCAATCACAAAAAGTTGAGCAGTTGCTTTCAATAATGCTAACATACAAAATAAAATAAAAAATTTAGGGAGGCATTTCAGAGTGGTTGGGTGGTTGTGGGCTCATTGTAAAGCACGTATTGATAATTAGTATGGTTGAATATGTAGAGTTTGTCAAGTATTTTATTTTTATAAAAAATTATGTTAATTGGATAATAATTATTATTTGATTAAATTATATTTGTGTCAACGGTAAATATAATTTTAAAAATAAATTGTTGACACAAATGTCATCTATTGAAGTGACTATTAATATTCGATCAATGTAATTTTTTGTAAAGATAAAAGAATCGACGAGCTGTACATATTTAACAGTTCAGATTATCGATGTGGCCTCCATGATGGGCCCACAGAGACCTAACAATACCCTCCAATAGAGAACCCAAATCCAAAAATTATACACAAAAAATCATTTAAAATAATGTGATAATGATATTTATATAATTACTCCCTCCGTCCTTGTAACAACCTAGACCTTTGATTAACGTTAATCCATGATTAAATAAGCCTAATAAGTAATTAAGATGAAATCCTGAGTTAATTACTTGTGCGTTACATTATTTGTGTTTCTGTTTTAGTTTACAAATTGAAGGCCTTATCGGCAATCGATCGCAAAATTGGCTTGATTTATGTGTTATTTAAGATTTTTAGAAAATTATGGTAGGTTTAATTAAAATTCGGTTTGGAACGATTAAATTAGAATAATTTAATGTCCAATTGATTAGTTGATCAACAATTTAATTAAACCATTAACTAAGCCTATATAAGGCTCCCATATGTGCCTCCACTCAATTCTTTTCTTCATTTCAACTCATCTTTGAGCTTATGTACACACACACCCAACATGAGAGAGAGGGAGAGTGAGAAGTAGTTGTGTTCAAGCTTGATTTGGGAGAGGATTGAAGAGGAATCAAATGAATTGAACTCCTACTTGAAGAATTTGAGTCTTAGGTAAGAATTCAACTCATTTATGTAACCTTAAACTCATTTTCTTGAAGAATCAAAGAAAATTAAGTTGTGTCAAACAAAAATTGAGCGGGGAAGGAAGAAAATTGAGCAATTCATGCATGCATGCATATATTGTAGCATTTTGAGTTTGAATTTCACTCAAGTCATACATGCATGTGTCCTTTTTGACTTGGCTTTGAGAATTCATCACATTTCTTACCATTTGACCTTAATTGATCATGTTTTGGAGAGTCTAAGTTCATATCAATTCATGCATGTTATCTTCAAGTTATGTTCTTTAAGATTCAAGCTTGATTTTGTATAATTGGCTTACCTTTGGGCCTTGATTTTGTGAATTGATTTTGAATTCAAGTTGATTGCATGTTTACACTAGTTTCCTTCAGTTTTTGGCCCAAAGTATCATGAATTTCAGTTTAGAATTGGAGTTTTGAGCTTGGGAGCAAATCTGGAAATTCCAGAATTCTCCTCCTACGCTCAAGCGACCACTCTGAGTGTGTGCACTTCCGCTCGAATGACCTAAAGTTGGCTCGAGCGTGAAATGCATGCTCCCAAAAGTTTACCATTTTTGCAGACCGCTCGAGCGACAAGAGTTGCGCTCGAGCGAGAACCTTAGTCTCACGCTTGAGTGACCGTCACGCGGCTATCGAGCGAAAATTTCACACAACCAGTACTTTTGCAGAGTTTACAGACCGCTCGAGCGGCAGAAGTTGCGCTCAAGCGACCAATCACATTTTGCATGTCTGCTCGAGCGAAGGAAGTTGCGCTTGAGCGAGAGCCCTGTTTTCAGCAAGTTTTGTTAAGTATTTTCAAGTGCACTTTTGCATCCTCATTGCATCCAAGGCATTTCTAGGCCAATGTTAAGACACAATAATGAGGTTAAAGGCTAGAGACACACTAAGAACGAATGAAATGAATTAAGTATTATTTGGATGTGTGTTTCAAGTATTTATCTGTTATATTTGTCTAGGTCATGCGCCGTAAGCTCTTTGGTGTGTCTGCTCTGTCTGTTTATCTCTGGAGCCATTTGTGAGTGGTAACTTAGTAAAGTTATGTTCAACTTTATTTATCTTCAGTATGACGTAATATGATCTGGTTACTGAAATGCTATTTGTGAATCATAAATGAATGTCCATCTTTCTGAAATATATTTGTGGCATCCTTATGTTCATGTGGCCCTCTCTCGGGCGTAACAATACTGTGGCCAATATGCACGTGACCCTCGCCCGGGCGTAACAATATCGTGGCCAATATGCACGTGACCCTCACCCGGGGGTAACAATACCGTGGTTTATGTTCATGTGGCCCTTGTCCGGGGGTAACAATACCAAGGTCTTTATTCACATGGACCTCACTTGGGGGTAACAATACCATGGCTACTTGTGCACAAGATATTGACCTTTATGGTCGTCGGTATCGATTATGCAAATTTGATACGTCATGATAGTTAAATAGATGTACCACAAATATCTGCTTGTGACTTCTGGTTAAGTATGTGAATATGAATCTGTTTTTGATTTGAAATCTGATATAGGACATCATTCATTAAACTCTTTACTTTGTTATTATTTACTAGGCTTTGCTCATCATTTATTTATATATGTAGGTGATCAGGCGCGTGGCTAGGCTCAGTGATGATCGCCCGGAGAGTTTTTGTCAGCCAGCCTTTGTGCCTCCTGAGGAGGTTCCGCACGTCTTGTGGTCATGTTTTGTGAACATAAAAAGCTCCGTTTTCTTTTGAGTTATGAACAAGTTTTCTGTTATCTGTATATTGGGGCTAAGTCCCTTTTGGTTATATTTGTAATGAATATGACGTAAGACTACTGCATTATGATGTCACGTATATGTTTATAAAGGCTTAAAATTTCTGTCCCATGTATGTCTCTACAGCTCAATGGACTATGTATGTTTTTATATTTGCTTTCGCAGCCCCTAATTATAAGTTATTTTGTTCAGAGGCCTTAGGTAATCTAAGGATTACTAGTCGGTTACGATGTTAAACCTATAGGGGCGTGTCTGGGTCGTGACAGTCCTATATTGATAGTTTCTTTTAAAAATTTTAAACTTTTTAAAGAAACATAATCATTATATTTTGAATTCAAATTTTAAAAAATTAATTCCAAAAATACAATATTCTTATTTTTAAATATTTTATAATTACTTTACAAGGGGTAATTTTGAATACTTCTAAATTTAAAATTTTGATTTTTTAAAGTAGACATGTATTTTGGAATAACAAAAAAATGAAATAATGGCCAACAAAATGAGATGAAAGGAATATAATTTATAGTTGTAGACTTTTCGATTTAAAAAATTATTACACAAATGGGAAAATTACATTTCATAGACTTTTTTTTATAAAAAATTATCATAAATTCATGAAAAAAATTATAATTTTTTTAATATTTGTAAAATTTATCACTAATTTAAAAATATTTTGTTAAATATATACTAAAATAAAATTATCCCAATAAAAATTTTGTTGGTATAAAATTGCTCGTATGATAGGTAAAAATTATTCTTGGACCACACGTTTTTAAAAAGCAGGAATTCTACCTCTGAAGAACGAAGGTGAGGCAAATAAAGTTAGAAAAAAGCTATGGATATTAACATATTTACTAACAATTTTGGGGTGTCCTAAATAAGTGTACTTTTTGTCTTTTTGAACTAAAAAATTGAGGAAGAAAATATGGATGTTTGGGTTAACTTTTTGACTTTTTATAGAAAAATATGTAATAAAAAATTGTAAAAATTGATTTGTAGGGAAAAATTAGGATTATGAGTTGTGCAGCCGTAATTGTTGACTTTTGGTGAATAGTGTTAACTTTTTAACTTTTTGAGTAACTTTTTGACTTTTTGACTTTTTTACAATATGCCAAACTTGGCCTTACTAACACACTTATAAGTTGACGTGAATTCCGGACCCATGTCAACTTATGAGTGTATTAGTAAAATTGTTAGTAAATGTATTAGTATCCCTAACATTGTTGATCAAGTAAAGTAAAACAGCAAACTATAATTTTTTTATTTATAATAAATAAATTTAAGAACACAAAATTAATCATAAAATTAAATACAAAATGCATATGGATAATAAGGTTTTTAAAAGTGAAATTCATATATTAATAATTATGTAAAAAATTATCTATGCATATATATACTATATTTATTTTGTGTATTGGCAATTTTTCTTGTTCAATGAATGAAGTCACGATATAAGGAGAGAGGACCACAAGGGTGGCTCTTGGCTTCATAGTCATTGGTGCTATCCTGGCTAAAATTTGTAAGCGATGTGAAGAATTATAGCATGAGGAACACACCACATTTTTTTTTTTTTTTTTATGGATTTAATTTTTCTCATGTTTGCATCTTAATATAAAAAAATTTGAGGAGTTTGGAGCTTACCACAAATTCCATTTTGATGATTTAAATCATTTATTTTGCAAGACTCTCAATGTATATCATTCATAAAAAATTAGATCAATCTAATAATAATATTTTCCAGTTTTTGTATTTGACTCTAAAAAAAATGAATAGTTTATTTTAAAAATATATTTGGTATCTATTTTTTCAAAGAGAATTATGCACTACTAGAAAAAGGAGCATTTGACACGGAACTATTTGCGACGGTTTAAGTGCCGTCGCCAAAAACGAGTTTTTGCGACGGCACTTAATGACGTCGCGAAATTATTTTTGTTGCGACGGAAAAACTAAACCCGTGGCAAAAAGTAAGGTTTTATGCGACGGCACGTTAAACGTCGCAAAACATTTATGGTTTAATTTTTTTTTTTTTTTGCGACGCTATTTTGTCAATCCGTCGCAAAATATTTTTTTTTTTCATTCACTCGCGACGGGCGGTAATATCGTCGCAAATAGTTATTCCTAAATTGGCGCCAAGACTCCTCTTCCACTCTCCCTCTCCCTCTTTCCCCTTATCTCTAAATTCTCCGTAATATGTTAGGATCAAAAACAACAAAAAACCCTTCCTCTATCGCACTGCTCTCTCCCTTCGATACTCTACCCTAATCTCACCTAATCTCACTGCTCTCACCCTCCCTCTCACCCAGTCGTCACTCTATCTTTGTTGCAGCGGCAACATCAGCGTCTAGGTAACCCTCTTGTTTTCTCTTCTATTGCTCACGCAGATCCTCCCTCTCACCCAGTCGTCGTTATGTCTCTCTTGCAGCGGCAACAACAACGTCTGTAGCAGCGGCAACAACAGCGTCTGCAGCACCATCTCTCTTGCAGCGGCAACAACAGGGTCACTCTGGTTCTCCCTCCGGCATCCAGGTATAGCCTTCCTTTGCTTTCCTCTGCTCTCCTCTGCTCTCCTCTGGCCTTCTATCGTCTGTTTCTCATTTTGGCAGAGTTAATATATTGTTTTCTGTTTTGTGGTACAAGAAAAACTGCAGTTCGAATGAGAATAGATAGGTAATGCATATATAAATTAAAAGTAGACTTAAAAGTAGGGCTAATAGTGTTCAAATTGAAACAATGTATACTAAAGTGAATTTTGTATCAAACTACAAAAATATGGAATTTACCCTAACGAGGGTGTGTGAAATTTAACCACAAGAGAAGAACTAGAGACAAGTGTGAAATTGAAAGAGGGTGTAATAAGGAGGGGAACAGAGGAATTACTAAAAATTATAGTACCAAACATAAATATAAAAGAGTGTAAGGGCACTAATGTAAAAAATGAAAAAAAAAATTGATTTCCCTCTATGAAACCCTAGTTTTCCATCACCAGTGAAGTGTCTGGTCACCGTGTGCTGCGACATTCACAGCCAATTCCATGATTTTCTTGAGCTTATACGCATCGGCGACAGTGCTCCAAACACTATACCTTTTCATAGGAGATTACATGTTGGTTATTAGTTGACATAGATGCTAGTTCTACTTCAAATGCTTACTGCCATCTCCAACCCTTACTCATTCTTTTTACTCAAATTGAGTAGAAGATCAAGAGTAAAAAGTTTCATTTGATATGAAACACTCCAATGGATAAACCTAAATTTGAGATGCTAGTAGTTGAAGTAAAGGAGAATTTGGAAAATCTGGGTAGATGCACTCATGCTTCAAGTTGTGATTGGATAGAAATTTGAGTAAATGAAATGAGTCTCCCTTGATTTGAGTAAAACTCAATTTGATATAGGTTTGAGTAAATAAATGGAGGAGATTTTAATGGGTTTTTACTCAAATTTAAGTTTTAGTCAATATTTGGGTAAGGGTTGGAGATGCCTAACTCATACCCTCGTGGATATGAGACTGACGTCCTCTCTATTATATGGTTGTAATGGAAGATTTTCATTATATTATCTAAGGATTGTGAAATAATTATGAGAATTTATCACTATTTTCAATCATTACAAGTAATAGAGATCTTCTATTACAACTTTGGAATGGAGAGGATCATAAAAGCACTCTTAGTGTAAAGGCAATAACATTTTCTAGGCCCTGTTCTTCCAGCTCGGCCAGCTCGTTGCTTGGCTGACGCTTGTGAAATAGGAGTTATGATCAACGAATCAAGCCCTTGTTTAGGATTGTAAACATTTTGCTTTGCGAAACCCGAATCAATCACATAATATATCCCATCAATGGTCAAAGATGCTTCCGCAATATTGGTTGCTACAACCACTTTCCTCTTTCCTGGAGGGGTAGGACCAAAGATTCTGGATTGCATTTCACTTGGAAGAGCACTGTAGACTGGTAAAATAATTAATTCAGGAACATTTTTACCCAACCCTTTCATCCTCTCATAAAGAGACTGGCATGCATGATCAATCTCTTCCTGACCAGTCAAGAAGAGGAGAACATCACCCTCGGGTTCTGCCAAGTGAATCTGTAAAACAGTAATTAGGGATGCATCTAGGTAGTCACTTTCTGGCTGTTTGGTGTAGAGTATCTCAACGGGATAAGTTCTTCCAGGAATTGTGAAAATATTGCAGTTAAAGAAATACCCAGAAAATTTTTCCGCGTCTAATGTGGCAGATGTGACAATCAAACGAAGGTCATGTCTCCTCTTCACAAGCTGCTTCAATAGTCCAAAAAGGACATCAGTATGATTTGTCCTCTCATGAGCTTCATCAAGCATTACGACTGAATACTGAGATAAACTCTCGTCAACCAAACTCTCTCTCAGAAGCATACCGTTAGTCATATACTTAATCACTGTATCTGGTCCGGTACAATCCTCAAAACGAATGGCATACCCAACTTCCTCACCTAAACGGCAGCCAAACTCTTCAGCAACTCTCTTGGCCACAGACATTGCAGCCACCCTACGGGGCTGAGTACATCCAATCTTGCCCTTGGTAGTGTACCCTGCTTCAGCTAGATACTGAGTCGTCTGTGTTGTCTTGCCTGAACCTGTCTCACCAATTACCACGAGAACCTGATTATCATGCACAGCCTGAATCAATTCATTCTTCAATTTGTAAATAGGCAAGCTGTGCCTCTGATCCTGGATAGAAAGCTTTGATCTCTGCCCAAAAGTCAGGGCTTTCCCAAAAGCATCCTTTTTCCAATCGGGCATGTCATATGCTGATAAACCAACTCCCCTAAGCTCCTGTGCAAGATGCCTCTCATTTGTCTCTGGCATTGGGTCTTCCCACGGACGATTGAGATCTTTCGGGATAGAGTCAAGCATTGTTCTTTGCTGCTGTTCCCTTACTTCTCTCCGCTCTTTTATGAGAGCAGATTGAAGGGCTGCTGCCCGACTCAAAGACCCTTCCGGATTCTTGAAAATCTTAACAGGTGACATGTCTAGAGAGTATCGGCTCTGTCCTTGCAAGAAGGCTGGTTCATCTTCATTTAGCTCAATTTCAAGCTCTTCCTCAGCACCCTCTTCTTGATAGAGAAACCCATCTCCATCTTCATCATACATGGGATTCTCCCTAACATCTATAACACCCGCAGCAATCAGCTGCTTAGCTTCCCATTTTTCCGGTGAACTCATTCTCTTCAGTGGCCGGTGTGATGGGATAGCATCATCCTCTTCAACGATTCTAATCCCTGAGAGACCCGTCCTAGTTGTTGGGCCCCGATTATTCACTCCTGAAGGGTTTGTCCGAAAAGCATCATCATCCGAGCTCTTCTTCAATGGAAGTAAATCTTTACCACTATTTTGATCAACATCCCGCATTGAAAGACTCAACTTCTGACCTGACACTGATATCACTTTCACATAAACTTCCTGATCACGTTTTACAAAATCCTTGCTATTGCTAATCCTTCGATTCGCGATTTGTGAAACATGGACCAGACCTTCTTTTCCCCTAAAATCAGTGAGCTGAACAAAGCAACCAGTGTCCATCACTCTTGACACTCTGCCCTTGTAAACCTGATGCGACTCAGGTTCATCCGAGTGATACCTATTGTTCCTTCGAATGAGTCCAAACGTGTTGAACACGAGCTGCTCAAAAACAACTTAGTTCGTTTGTCACCTGATGTCCTCTCACATGCCTCCTAAGCATGACACTTTAACTGCTCAAAAGGTTTGAAATCTTGAGCCATTCAATTCTTTGATCTGGTCTACAGTATGGACTGCACATATCCTACCTTTTTAGATTTAGTTTAAGCACTTATCCTACCTTTTTAGTTAACTTTAGTCATATATAAAAGCGCAATCTCATATTGAATAACATGGACCAGCAGTGTTTCTGCTGATTGCAGACATAACATGGCTGAAAAAGGTTGCCATGGACTGCATAAAAGGTAAATCTTAACCAAGCTGAACACATTTTAAGCAATCACAAGGAACCCAAAAAACAACAATCAAACAGGATCCATTCCTTATTTCCCACAGTTAAACAGTGAGTTCAATAAAAATTGAAAGCAAAACCTTCCCTAATTGAGTTCAATAACAAAATTAAAGTGTTATTCAAGGGTTGAAAGGAATGTAGGGCTTTAAACCTTCACTAATTTTGTATAACCTATATCAGCTTTGAGAATCAATTAATTAATAGAGTGCCACTATGTAGCTAGAAATGTGATGGCTCGAAATGGCTCGAATTTGGTTTTGTACTCAACTTGCTGCTATTGTGCAATACACCCACACTTTTCATTTCAAAAACAAATTATCACATTGAAGACTAGAGCTACCATCCAAAAAAATTATCACATTGAGCATTAATTTCTTAGGTTAATTTTTAGTTAATTTCTTAGAAATTATCACATTTGTAGTTAATTTCTACATTTGAAAACATATTTGTAAGAATTTTGATTGTGATGATCCAATACTATTCTTGACAGTTCTTCAAGAATTAACTTCACTATGTCTTGTATTTAACATATTAAAATCTCTTCTATATTTCCTTAGTTTGATAACACATAAATTCATGCATTATGGCCTCTATATGTAGTTGAGGTTGGAACTGATCACTCATACTGAAATTTATTTTCTAAAATTGATATCTCAAGAACCCCATATTTGCTTGCAAAAACTGTTGTACTACAATACTACTAAAGACATCATTTCTCCAAAAACAGCTATGCTATGTGCACAGAGAGAAAGAAACACAGAATGCACATATATGAGCCAAAAAATATAGTTTACAGTTTATGTTTACAGTTTTATGCTTCTATGTTTACGAAAGAAATTGAAAATAATGAACAAGAACTCATTTAGTGTCTATTTATGTTTATAAAAACAATGTAAATAGTGAAAACTAAGAAAGTGTCTATTTATGTTTATTATCAATTTTTGTAATATGTGTTTTTTTTTCCATTAATCCTCACGTGCCCTACAGGTTCTTTATCTTCCCCTCGAGGTCGAGGATTTGCGAAAGGCATTAAAGATTGGGGTACGGGCAAGAAGTTGGCCATTGATTTCGACGCCAACTTCAATCCTACTGGAGATAATGAGTCTAAGTTAACTAGCCAACTTGGGTTCATGGTACGTAATGGGAACATTGTTTCTCTTACGTACGTTGATTGGACCGAAGTGCCTATTGATGTTCTTGAGTCAATATGGGCGGATGTTAAGGTAAAAGCATATTTACTAAATTGTTCAATTATATTATTATTTGAACTAATGATTTAAATTGTACTGTAGGATAATTTACAAATTTGTCCGGAGGGGTACAAACCACGTTGCTTGAAAAAGTGCAATGAGTTGTGGAAGGATCACAAAAGCAAGATCAAGAATAAGTATTTTAAGCCTAACAAGGATCATACTAATATCAAAGACATGGTGCCTCCGCAAATTGTTCCAGAACAGTGGTATGATCTTGTTGATTATTGGAAGACTAAGAAAGTAGAGGTATATAAAATAAGTTAATTACAAAGCACGTATCTTTAGAAAAATTATTAACTTTGTATACTTGCGACTTACATTTATGCAAACTTTATAGGACATTGCAGTCCACAATGCTGGAAGTCGTTCTTTTCATTATATTAATCATACGACAGGGCGTACTTCATTCACTCAGATTCGAAGGAAGGTATATATTATTTAGGTAGATATCAATATGAATGTAAATTACTGCGATAATAATTAATTTTTGAATTTTCAGATGGTTGCTGAAGGGTTGCCCACGGATAAAATGAGTGTTTGGAAATATACACGCAATCAAACTGACCCTGATGTTAGGCAAACCATGGTATTTTCAAATCCTAAAATTTTTATTTATATTTGATTTTGTTTGAACTACTTAATTATATTTACTTGTTATTTTAATTTATAGGATGAGTTTGAGCGCCAATTGTCCATGTTGCCTGAAGATTACCGCACTACCGAAGATGCTCGAGACAGAGTTTTCCACGACGTGGTCGGTGAAGATGGGCATGGATATTGTCGTACTTACGGCAAGGATGTGCCTTGGAGCATGGTGTATGGAGATAAATCTAAGTCATCACAGTTGGGATCTCAGTCATCGATTGTTGCCGAGATCACAAAGCAGGTTCGTACGGAGTTGAGACAAGAGCTGAGAGATGAGATTAGAGAGGAATTGAGGGAGGAGATGCGAACAGAGCTTTTGACACAGATACAAGAAATGAAAGCTGAAATGTTGGCTATTGTGTCCCACGAAGGGAGTACAAATCACAACAAACAGGTTCGGTATAAATAAATGTTTTATAAATATCTAATTATAGCACAATTGTATCATTGAATATAAATACGATTAACAAAGAATACCATGAATATCATAGGTACCGGATGCATTGAGTGGACACCGTGAACCTACGGATTATGACGCCGATGAGAACCCACATACACCACCACCAAATGATGAGGTAAACTTTCAAACAATTTGAAAACTTGTCGTTTGTCAAAATTTGTTGTTTTGTAACTTTTTTTCCAAACTGGTTGACACACTAAAATGCTTAAACGGGTTCGGATATCAATGAAACTTGACACGCACAACATACTAGGCACACATGACTTGTAGGAGAAGGATAAAGCTTGGGTGGAAAGGTTTGTGAGCATTATAATAGGTATGGCAACTAGCAGCTTTGATTGTGGGAAGTATGGTAGGCACATGAAGAGGTAAGGAACGGGTGCCCTCTGTAGTGGCTACATTTACAAACTTTTCTTGCGGCCACACACATGAAGAGGTAAGGAACACACCACATGTTTGTCATGATTTGGAGTATGTCTTCTAGTGGTTTGTCACCCTAAACTGTTCAATGCATTAGTGCAAGTCCCTCAAGAGAAATGAACACACTGTCAAATCCTCAACTTGAGACCTCCAAAAAATTGGGAACGAACCTATTCCCAATAAATATGTCTCGTCATCAGAAAAGATCTTCTAATACTTTTCTCCACAAGAACTTAGTATAAAATGTTCTATTCTATGCATGTGTTCCATTGCTTCAATTAAAAGAAAGTTCCCTCACATTTAATTTTTCATAATTCATGTTGCTATAGTACCTGGTTTATCTTGAACTAATTTTTCCATCAGCTTATTTGTAATATCTGGGTTACTTTTGTTTGTTTAGCAGCATCCTTTCCAAGTTAGTTTGACTAAAGACATAAATGCTTTTTATTTTTCTTTCAGAGACAACCACAGAATTCTGGAATAAATAACTTAATAACAGTTCAATGTGAGCCTGTGCAGCTAAACGTAACATTAAAAGACCACAAACCATTAATACTTCATAATTGTTTATTTTGTCAATCAGATTTGGTTTCATCACAAGCAAGCTATCCAATGAAACCAACAAAAAGAATCGATCACTTCAAATGCTAACAAAAGAAGTAAACTAATCCTTCACATATATTTGCCTGGATGGATGGTCACTAATCACTATTATTCAAATTAACTTCATTAACAGTAGTATTTTGCTTCGCTGCATTAGTCTACATCTCACTATAAAGTGTAATATGATGAACAACACATTTCATGATTACTTTTCATATTTGCTACTAACTCTCATATTTGCTGCATTAGTCTACATCTCATATTTGCTGTCTGCATTAGTCTTGTAGATTTTGAGGATTAATTCACTTCTGTGCTAAACCTAACATGCATTCAGTGCCTGATAACTGGTGTTCCCAATGAAGTGCATGATTTTTATAAAATATGAATTGAATAGAATTAGGAAATATACGTACATGGGAGCTGTTTTTCTGTGCCCTGCTCCTTATTTTTCTTGGGCCTTTCCTGCTGCATATGGAAATGATTTTCTCAAGACTATGCATGTGCCCATCATACCAGACTATCTTAGAAATTTGACCTTCTAAATTCATCATCACTGTTTACCATAGTTGGTACTTCTGTTGACCACATACGTGTAGTCAGTCATACACTTGAGAGAGAGAGAGAGAGAGAGAGAACAAATAAAAGAAACAATATATATGTAACTATCTATTCATGTTTTTCAAAACTAATAGTAATGCATTACTGATAGCCTCTTGGTGATGATTGTGATTTGTCCCTTGTAAAGTTTTGTTGTTTTTAATTTTTTTACTTTCAATCCAGTTCCAGGAACTGTATAAGACATATTCATGGAGTTGCTACTTGATTGTTTCATCACTTTTCTCTTCTTCTTCTTCTTATGGAAAACATCTTTAGTATTTGATGATGTGGCCATATCAAGAAAAACAGGTATTGTATTCATGCAATTGGACTGAAAAAGTACATGGAATTTTAGAATTAGTCCCTTGGATTTCAATTGATTGGTGATCAAACATGACAGATTCTGTTTAGCATATCTGTCATGTTCAAATTCTCATACATGGTTAAATTCAGCTTTGTAAGGTGGTCTGAAATCATCCATGAAGTGGTGGACAAGTTTTTCTTGCTCTGTTCAAGTAGTCTTTGATAAGTATATATTGTTTCCGTTAATGAAAACTTATTACTTAATAACTCTTTTTCAAACCGGATGACGCACTAAAATGCTCAAATGGGTTCGGACGTTAACGAAACTTGACACGCACAACATACTAGGCACACATGACTTGTAGGAGAAGACGGAACTCAAAACCGATTCCCGGTTTTCAATCTAGAGCCTAATTTCCGTTAATGAAAACTTATTACTTAATAACTCTTTTTCAAACTGGATGACGCACTAAAATGCTCAAACGGGTTCGGATGTTAACGAAACTTGACACTCACAACATACTAGGCACACATGACTTGTAGGAGAAGACGGAACTCAAAACTGATTCCCGGTTTTCAATCTAGAGCCTAATTTCCGTTAATGAAAACTTATTACTTAATGACTCTTTTTCAAACCGGTTGACACACTAAAATGCTCAAACGGGTTCGGATGTCAACGAAACTTGACACACACAACATACTAGGCACACATGACTTGTAGGAGAAGACGGAACTCAAAACCGATTCCCGGTTTTCAATCTAGAGCCTAATTTCCGTTAATGAAAACTTATTACTTAATGACTCTTTTTCAAACCGGTTGACACACTAAAATGCTCAAACGGGTTCGGATGTCAACGAAACTTGACACGCACAACATACTAGGCACACATGACTTGTAGGATAAGACGGAACTCGAAACTGATTCCCGGTTTTCAATCTAGAGCCTAATTTCCGTTAATGAAAACTTGTTACTTAATAACTCTTTTTCAAACCGGTTGACACACTAAAATGCTCAAACGGGTTCGGATTTGAACGAAACTTGACACGCACAACATACTAGGCACACATGACTTGTAGGATAAGACGGAACTTGAAACCGATTCCCGGTTTTCAATCTAGAGCCTAATTTCCGTTAATGAAAACTTGTTACTTAATAACTCTTTTTCAAACCGGTTGACACACTAAAATGCTCAAACGGGTTCGGATGTCAACGAAACTTGACACGCACAACATACTAGGCACACATGAGTTGTAGGATAAGACGGAACTCGAAATCGATTCCTGGTTTTGAATCTAGAACCTAATTTCCGTTTATGAAAACTTGTTACTTATTAACTCTAAACCGGTTGACACACGAAAATGCTCAAACGGGTTCGGATGTCAACGAAACTTCACACGCACAACATACTAGCCACACATGACTTGTAGGATAAGACGGAACTCGAAATCGATTCCTGGTTTTGAATCTAAAGCCTAATTTCCGTTAATGAAAATTTATTACTTAATAACTCTAAACCAGTTGACATACTAAATGCTCAAACGGGTTCGGATGTCAACGAAACTTGACACGCGCAACATACTTGGCACACATGACTTGTAGGAGAAGACGGAACTCGATCAATACTTTTTCTTTACAAACTCTTTTTGTGTTTATTCGATTATTGTTATAGATTATAGCTCATTGTATACAATCATTGCCTATTTTTAATAGTATTATCATCATTGTAGGATGTAATTAAAGTTTCTTTGGAGAGTTCTGTAATACCAAGAATCCAATTGGCGGAGGGACTTCTTATTAGTGTTGATCCGTTGTGTGAAATTGATGGAGTTCCAATTGGACCTGGATTTTGCAAAGTTTTTGTTTTAAAAGCGAACAAGCCGAACGCTGTTTTGGAAACAACTTGCCGATGTCTAAGAACAGTTGGAGAAGCTGTGGGAAGATACATTGTGTGGCGCTCGATTCATGTATATGTTACAATCTTATTTATTTATTTATTGAAATAAATATAAATGTTTTGCATTTTCTGTAAACTTGAAATTAATTATATTGTAAATGATTTTTTTTTTTTTTTTTTTTGCAGGTGCAACCCTTTTGAGTACGTGATGATATCTTCGCATATCGATATTAGAGTTTACAATCTTATTTATTTATTTATTTTTTTAAAAAAATATCAAATGTTTTACATTTTCTGTAAGCTTGAAAATAATTATGTTGTAAATGATGATTTTTTTTTTCTTTTTTGTTTTTTTTTTGCAGATGCAAACCTTTTGAGTACGTGATATCTTCGCATATCGATATGGGAGCTTACTATTGACATCAAAACAAGCTACATTATATCTGTTTTTATTTTTTTATTTTTTTATTTCTATTGTCGATACTAAAAATTTAAGTTCTTGAATTTTTAAAATTATTAGTATTGTTAGAAGTTATTTTATATATTTTTGTAAATAAATATTTGATTGACAATTGTTACAAGGTACATATATTATTCTTGGTATATATGATTTTTTGAATGTGAATTTGGATGTGGATGTGGATGTGGATGTATTTTTAAAAATATTAATAATTTGTATAGGAAATATTTAATAAAAAATGATTTTATAAAAAATAATTTTGTTGCGACAATGATAAACCGTCGCTAATGTAATTCTCATTTCCTTATATTTTATTAGCGACGGGTTAACCTGTCGCATATACATAATAGTTCCAATCTTTTGCGACGGTTTCAACTGTCACAAATAAATCTTTTGCGATGGTTTAAACTGTTGCCAATATGGTATTAACTTAATACTACTTTTTAGGCGACGTTTTAGACCGTCGCTAATAATACCTTTTGCGACGGCAAATACCATCGCTAAAAAAGGTTTTTTGCGACGGCAATCAATATCGTCACTAAAAATGTCATTTTTCTCCCTTTTTTGGTGTCAGGCGAAACCGTCGCAAAAACTGTTGATTATCCGTCGCAACAAGAATGCGACGGTTTGTAACCGTCGCAAATACTTTTTGTCACGCCCCTTTCCGCCACCCCCCATTTTCCGTCGCTGCTCCGTCGCAAAAAGTCTTTTGCGACGATATATGGACCTTTTGCGACGTTTGAGACCGTCGCAAAAAGCCAAGTTTTTAGTAGTGATGGTAAAATGAAAAGCTTACAATTATTAGATCAAACTAGTTTTTTTCATGGATGATATATATTGAGTCTTATAAAATGAACAATATGAATTATTGAAACGGGACCTATGGTAGACCTCAAGGGTCCCTCAAGTCGTTTCATATTGAGATGTGAATATGAGAGAAACTTAACCTTTTTTCATCTAACAAAAATGTTTTATGAATTTTTGTCACCGATTCATATTATCACTTAGAGCTTGTTTGAAGACTAACTATTCTAGTGATTTTTTTAAAAATTTTTTATGAAAAAAATATACACAAAAATAGAACGAATAATTTGACAACTTGTAATGACTTTTAGCTAAAATTTGCTTCCCAAATAATACCTAAGTAGGACTCATGTGATTGGTAATGTTTTTTAAATAATAATCTTAGACAAACACACATACTCCATGGTATATAACACTCGGACCCACAAACATATGTAACAAGTGTGTCTAATATATAATGTTTGAAACTCATAGCTACCCGAAAGTGTAAGATAGTAAATGAAAAGCAAATCTAATATAAGTTTGATATGGGCAGCTGGAAACCTTCTTTCAACCCTAATAGCAAGTATTCAAAAGAGTGGAATGGAATTGTTGCAATTATAAGCAGAGACCTAGATTGTATAATTTGTATTTGAATAACTTTCAACTCAGTGTTAGGGATGGCAGTAGCATTAGCTTTTGGAATGACGGTGTCACGACCCAAATCTGTCACTATAGGTTTAGTGTTGTAACCGGCTAGTAATTCGTGATTAACAAAGGCCTGGTGTAGACACTCCATTTTTGGCCGACCTTAAGACTCAGACGTCATCGATTGAGCGCTCGGTGATAGTGCATGTTGTGCTCGTTTCGAGTTTCCGGAGCTTTGGTCGAGAGCCTTGCCTCCGGGCCTCTGAACTTTTGTGCTTCGGCTCGGTTTGTGGACCAAGCCTTGTTTTCCTTGCCTGAGGGAAGGAGAGGTCTTGTAAACCCCTTTTTGTGGTCGTAGACCACTTTTTGTGGTCGTAGGCCACTTTTCCCATTTGGAGACCAGTTTCCGATTTTCGAAGCCTTCGGCCGCGCGCCTTGTCTCGGGACCGCTTAATGTTCTTCGTTTGGCGTGGTTTTTGAACCACACCTTGTTTCCTTGGCCTAGAGGGCCACTGTGGTTTGGGAGACCACTTTTGTGGTCGCAAACCACTTTTGGTGCTTGTTAGCTAGTTTTCGAGGCTCTCGGTTGCGCGCTTTGCCTCCCGAACTTTCGTCTTGCATCCGTTTTGGTTTGTTTTTGGTACAAACCTTGTTTTCCTTGTTTGGAAGGTGGTACAAGGGTGGGAGACCAGTTTCTCTCCCTGCAAACCACTTTTCTTCCTGCCAGCCAGTTTTCTGGTCTGACAACTGGTCTCCCTGATCTTTGGACCATCAAAAGTGGTCGGCCACCACACCATTTGCTTGTTTTCATGCTTTAGACTCTCTCCCACCATGGCCGACTAGTTTTTGTTCTGGGAGACCACTTAAAGTGGTCCCCTGCTTTTTGTCACCTTTTTGGAGATATTTTTGGCTAGCTGGCACAGTTGGAGAGCACAAGAACCATCCTCCATACACGTGTATGGAGGGATGGCCTTGAGCCTTAGCTTCTTCAAGAAGCTTGTGCTTTTGCTCTCTATAAGAGGGAGGCTCTCCCTCCCTCCTTTAGGATTAGAAAATTGCCATATTGCTCTTCTTCTTTATTTTTGTGCCTTAAAGTGTCATTTTGTCTCACTTTTGCACACAAACACACACTCAAACACCATCCCTTTGTTGCTGAGGTGCTTAGGAGTTGTTTTTGGAGTTCTTGGACTGGTTTGAGCTTAAAGAAGCTGCTGGAGTTGATGTAATAACCCACACTCATGTCTTAGTCATGTTCATATGCATTTTCATGATTTTGTCTTGTTAAGCTTGCATTTGTAGACTTAGACTTGTTTTGCCTAGGTAGAGGTTCTTGTCTTGTCTTGATGCTATCATGTTTTGCCTAAGTGTTGTATGCATGCTTCGTTCCTTCCTTGCTGTCTCAAGCCTAGGTCATGTTAAGCCTAGGTCATGCCAAGCCTAGGTCATGTCAAGCCTAGGTCATGTTAAGCCTAAGTCATGTCAAGCCTAGGTCACACCTTTGAACCTCTTACACCTTGGACCATCTTGGAACCACTTTGGTTGACCTCCACCATCACCTAGGCATATTGGCCGAGATGTTATCATCTAGGCGTCCGAGATCCTTAATCCTTGCACCTAGTGATCTTGTTCTGGGACTGGAACGACCTAGACCGAAGTGTGGCACATCTAGGCCGAGGTGTGGCACAGCTTGGCCAAGTGTTATCTTTCCTAGCCGAGATCATTGAGACCTTATTTGCCGAAGCCTATGTCCTTAGCCGAGATCATTACCTGCCGGAGTGCCCATGTCACCTAGCTTGTTGGATACACTTTGTCTTACACATGTCTTGTCACTTAGTCACCTTTTTGAGGAGAACTAATCCGGTAGTGCCACGTGTCCCAGCAGAGAGTTAAATCAGCCGGTAGAGAGAGAAAACCTATCATTTCTATATCTTTGTTTTAGGTAGAGAGAGAAGCTCTAGGAAGAGGAAGAGCAGTTCTTGAGAGAGGAGTAGATTTCCAAGCTTGATCCCTAGAGATCGAACCGTTAGATCTGTGTTTTAAGGTTAGATTCGTGATCTACTCTTCTTATTCTTTATGTTGATCTAATTACATTGCATGATCCAGCATGATTCATGAGCCATGCATTGATTTAAAGTTCGGTTTTAGAAAAAGAAAGTGATGTTCATGTGTTCTTGAGGAAAAAACCATGTTTTGATCCGAAAGTTTGTATCAAGATCCATGTTTTCGTGTTTGTTTTCATATGATCTTCAAGTATGGGTACCAAGGTCCGTGTTTTTGAACTCATAACATGAAATCCCAAATTTTTGTAATAACAAGTTATGATTTTAGCATTCATGTTCTTCATGTTCATGTTCTTCATGTCCTTCAAGGAGGAAATCCAGATTTCCAAACCTCATTTCCCTAGGTGTGATCACTGAGACCACTCTTGCCTAGATCCCACACATAGGCCAAGCATCGTATCTCACCTTGGCCTACCTTGCATGATCACTTACACCTTAGTCTATCTTGCATGTACACCTAGGCTAACCACTACATCACCTAGGCCGAGATGTTCATCATCTAGGCCGACCATGGTACACCCTTGCCGGCATCTTGTAACACCTCGGCAGAGAGCTGCACACCGAAGCCTAGGTAACCACACCTCGGCCAAGAGGTGTGGGACCTCGGCCAAGACCTCCTGAGTTCACTCAGCTGGGTCATTTTTGCCTAGATCATTTTTGTGCTTCCATTCCAAGACCTGGTTGATACCCAGCATGTTTTCCCTAGATGTTTACCAGCATGTTTTCCCTAGATGTTTACCAGCATGTTTTCCCTAGATGTTTTCCAGCATGTTTTCCCTAGATCATTTGCATTCATGTGAAGCTTGTTTTTAAGAGTGCATTCAATAGGCTTTGCCATGTGTTTGTAGGACTTGGACCTTTGCCTTGATCCCGACGTCCCAAGAACTATGTGAGTGGTATTTTTAATAAAGCTATGTTATAACGTTTTGTTAAAGCTTCGCCTTGCTTGTTTTGAAAAGTATTGTTAAGCATGAATGATGATCCCTATTTTGAATATCAAGTATTATCTCGTTTTGATGACATTCTTGGAAAGTCCTTAGTGCCAGGGGACTATAATGCAACTGCACATCTTGTCTTGAAAGTCCTTAGTGCCAGGGGACTATAATGCAACTGCACATCTTGTCTTGAAAGTCCTTAGTGTCGGGGACTATAATGCAACGACACCCTTGTCTTGAAAGTCCTTAGTGCCGGGGACTATAATGCAACGGTACCCTTGCTTGAGAGATCTTTGCCATTGACGGTTTGTGAATGGATGGCCCCACCGACGGTCTAGGATACGGGTGGATTTGTCTAATCGATTCCGGGTCGATTATTCCCTTGTTTTGTCCGGAATGTCATCACCCCAAGTATTAAGTAGATGTTATTAAACATCCTAGCAAGATTTGAAAGCTCAAGTACATGTTTTGATTCAAGTTATGCCAAATACATGTTTTGAACAAGCTATGATATATGTATTGTTTTGACAAGGACCTCGGGAATCATTCATTTAACCCTTTATTACTTGTACCATTCACCGAGTATCCAAGCTCACCCTCTATATATATATATGTAGGTAACAAGCATGAAGGCGGTGACGCCGAGATGTGTTATTTTCAAGATGATGTTTGATGCATGTTACGTCGGCAATATTTATGTCGGCAATCTTGAAGATTATGCTTCTTGACTTGTACTTCATGTATTTTGTTATGTCGGCTCGAGAAGCCTTTTGATCAAGATGAAAATTGTATTTTTGTACTTCATTTTGTTTGTATTCAAGTTGTAAAGCTATGAAAAGATGTATGCCATTCCATTTGACTTATGCACAGCTCTTATGGACTAATTAGATTTATATATATTGCTTCCGCACTTGTGAGCCCCATATATTTATACTCTGATTATGTGTGAATTTTGAAAGTTGGCCTTCGGTAATCTTGGATTACTGTCCATCACGGCACCATTCTTCTAGGGGTGGAATGGGGTCGTGACAGTTGCAGTCTTGAAGAGGTTCTACAAGGGTGAGCTTTTAACCTTTTAAACCCCTATTCTTGCTTAAGCTTTTGGACCCTTTTGCATGCTGTTTTAAGACTAACTCTTAACTAAAAAAAGTTCTGAATTTTGGTGTTTAAGATCTTTGTTTAAGGTCACTTTTGTATTTGGGGTTGTTTACCCCTTCTTAGGCCTTGTTAGGCCTTGTTTTGAGCCATCCCTCTAGGCTCTTGTTGTAGTCTTTGCATGACCTTTCTACCACTGAAATACAGAGGATTTTCAGTGGTGGAAAGGTGGTTTTGGAGCCCCAAATAGGAGAGGGTCATCCCCTCTCCTTGTGTCTTCAATACTTGCTTTGAATGCCTCATGTTTGAGCATGTTTGTTAAGCTTGTGTTGGCTTGTTCTTAGCATGTCTTTGGGGTTATTTCAGCATGTCATACCACTATTTTGGTTTGGTTTGGTCACCCTTTGCATGCCTTATACACTTGTAGTGTAAATCTCATAAACTAGCTTTGTATGCTTCATGAAGTAGCATGTCATTCTAGCTTGCCTTGAGTCCATTTCAGCATGTTTTTGGTGATGTTTTGCCATATCATACCTCTGTTAGGGTTTGGTTTGGTCACCTCTTGCATGCTCCATGCACTTGTAGTGCATTTCCATGAATTAGCCTAACATGCATCATGCTTTAACATGTCATTTTAGCATGCTTTAGGCTTAACTTCAAGAAGCTTTTGTCCATGTTTTAACATGCTTTAGCTCTGATTTTGGTTGTTTTGGTCATGCATGCCTTGCTTTGTATAGCTATAGTGCATTCTAGCTTGTTAGCTTTGTGTATCAAGTCCACTAGCATGCATTACTTGGACTATTTGAATGATTTGGCATCATTTATAATGTGATTTCAGTCCATATTTCATGGTCATGCACTTGCATTTTTTGCTCTTTCAATGCGTTGGAGGGTTTGCCCCTTTATGCCTTTAACATGAACCATTGCGTATGCCTTCATGCCTTAGCTCGCGAGCCATCATTTCAATGTATTTTTGGGGTTATCTTTCCATGATATAACTCTGATTTTTGTTGGTTAAGTCATCCCATGTTTGGTCTTAATAGGTGTAGTGTAATCCACCTTATTTGCCTTGTATGCATCATGCCTTATGCCCTTCATGCTAGCTTATTTTGGCTTCCTTCCATGCATGTTTTAGTATCATCTTGAGATGTTCTAGGACTGTTTTGGGTTGCCTTTTCCATATCCTTCATGCTTTGTATAGCTGTAGTGCAATTGGCCTTGTTAGCTTTGTGTTTTGTTGACTCATGCATGCTATCTTTGAGCTATTTAGATGATTTGGCATCATTTAGCCTGTGTTTGGGAAGGGCTCCCAGGCTCTTTGAGCCACTAAATGCCAAAAGAGGCTCAAAGAGCCACTAAAAGACAAAAGCCAAAATCTTGCTGGGCAAGTTCCAACGCCAAGCTCAATTTACAGAACTACCCCTCATCAAAGAGGGGCATGCGGCAGCACCCAAAAAAAAAAAAAAAAAAAAAAAATTCCCAAAAAACACATTTATTACATGAGTGGTTACGATTTGAGTGTAGAGTTGTGAAAGTAGTATGGAGTTTCAAGTTATGTGTTTGGTTATGAGTTTTAAAAATAATTTATTACGTGAGTTTTATTTTATGTGTTTGGTTATGATTTGAGTATAGAGTTGTGAAAGTAGTATGGAGTTTCAAGTTATGTGTTTGGTTATGAGTTTTAAAAATAATTTATTACTTGAGTTTTATTTTATGTGTTTGGTTACGATTTGAGTGTAGAGTTCTTTTTAAATTTAAAATATTAACATTTTAAACTATTTAAATTGTTTGAATATTTAAATTATTTAAATTTCTTTGTTAAAATAATTTTTTTAATATTTAAATTATTTAAATTTTTACGATTTAAATTTTTTGAATATTTATTTTAACTTTTTACTTTTGAAAGAATTTTTAGATTATTTACATTATTTAAATACTTAAACTAAAATTAAAATAAATATAAAAATTAAAACACAAATTAAAATAAACATAAAAATAAATATTTAAAATTAAATTAAAATTAAATTATTTAATTTAAAAAAAACGTAAATTAATAACATTAATAACATTTTAAAATAATTTACAAAAAAAATAATAACATTTTAAATTAATAAAAATGACAAAAACGTAAATTACAAATAAAAAAACGACAAAACCGTAAATTAGTAATTAATAAAAAAAATTACAAATAAAAAAAAATTTATTAAGCCAAAAATAAATCCAAAATAAAATAAAATAAACAAAAAGATAAATTTTTTCCGAAAATAAGCCAAAATAAAAAAATAAAATAAAGTATAAAAAAATTAAATAAACAAAAACATAAATTTTTTTAAAAAAAAAGTTAAGCAAAACACGCCAAATCCAAAATAAAAAATATATATATTTTACCAAAATAAGCCAAAATAAAACCCAAAGTAATAAAATAATAAATTTTTAAAAAATACGCCAAATCCAAAAAAAAAAAAAATTATTTTACCAAAATAAGCCAAAATAAAACCCAAAATAATAAAATAAAAAATAATAAAATTTCAACAAAATACAAAAAACGTAAATTTGCCAAATCAAAACCAAAAAAAAAAAAATTAAGCAAAAAACGCCACATCCAAACCCAAAATTAAAATAAATAAATAAATAAAAAATTAAGCAAAATATGGGAAATCCAAACCCAAAATAAAAATCAAAATAAAAAACAAAAGCAAAAAAGGGCAGTTTGGTAATTTATCAGGATGACACCTCACCAAAAAGCCAAAAAAGCCAAAAAAGCCAAAAAGTCATTCCCAAACCAGGTTTTTGAGCCCAGGCTCATATAGTCAAAAAAGCCAAAAAGCCAAAAAGCCAACCCACTTCCCAAACGGAGGCTTAATACTTTATTTCAGAGCTTATAGCATTGCCATGTTCCCACTTCTTTCATGCTTTGAATGCCTTTAAGTGTTGTGCATTGTTGCCTTACTTATGGCCTAGCATGTATGCCATCTTGCCTAGGTTTTTGAGCCTCCATCTTAGCATGTTTTGGTCATTGTTTTGACCTATTTTAGCTCTGTCCGTGGTTGGTTCATGCACTTGTGCCATATATTGCATGCCCCCTTTGTAGTCCTCTTTACGAGCTTCATGCTTTAAGGACCTTCGCATGCTATGCTTGAGTTGTTTGAATGATTTGGTATCATTTCTTACTTAATTTCAGTGCATTTAGTGTTGTTACACTTCCGCATTTATCACTCCTTGAGCCTTCTTGAGGGTTGTGCTCTTAGGCCTACTTGGTTGGCCAATGCATTGTGCATGCATGTCTTGTCTTTTGGTGCCTTTGTTTTGGTGTTATGGCCACTGATTTGGGCATGACTGAGGTCTGTCCATTTTGGTTTAAGTCCATTGAGCATGTTGGTTTTCATGTTGTTAGCATTGTGCATGCTTATTATTCATTGCCTTGAGTATACCATCTTACATTGCATTGTGTATGCCATGTAGTTCATCGCATTGTGTATGCTATGTTGTTTCATTACATTAGTGTATACCATGTTCATTGCATTGCATGTGCTAGTTGTCATTTAGCATTGTGTATGCTAGTTGTTGTTCTTAGCATTGCGCATTATGCATGTCATTAGCCTTGTTAGGTTGTTCATGTTGCATTGCATGTTTGCATGCTCAAGTCATATTGCATATTTGTATGCTTGTGTTGCATTGCATTTTTGCATGCTCCATGTTACATAGCATTGTGCATGCCATGTTATGTGTTGCATTGTGTTTGGAATAGGTGTTAGTCCAAACACGGGAAATGAGAGACGTTTCATACTTGAAGTGATGAAACGCGCCTCAATTCTCGGTCGCCGATGCTCTTGATCATACATGATAGAGTTATAGGCCTTATGTGTTTACTTGTGCATTCATTTTACATTGAATTGTGCAACTTCGCCTCTCGGCCATCATGCATTGAAATGCGCGATTGGTGGCCCGAGGGTCGAGAACCACACTCCCTTAAGCTCATGAAATGATAGGGAGGGTGGTTGTGCACACATACCTTGCAAATACATTGCCATGCCCTTTCTTGCTCTCTGTTACAGAAAACTGGAGTTTGGCAGCAACAACTGGTCGGCCAGCCAGAAAAACTAGCTGGCCGACCACTTTTTCTGGTTTTCAGCACAGAAAGTGGTCAGCAGGTGGCTGTAGACACCCCTAGCTGGTCGGCCACCCTCCCACAGGTCCCCAAGGTGAGTTAGAAGCTTTTTGGAGCTTGGTGCAAGTTTCTGAGAGCATTTGCAAACAGAGGCAACTCGGGGCATCGTGACGGATTTCCGAACGAGGTGACCAGGCATGCATGCATTCTTCCCTTTGAGGGCACCTCTGTTTACTGCTTTACTTAGCTAATGTGATTAGCTAGTTTATGCTTTGGCTTGTAATTTGAGTAGTTAATGCGTTTAGCTGCTTAATTGTTTTGTAATAGTTAGTTAACTAGGGTTAGTTAATTAGCTTCGTTGTGATGTAATAAGTAGTTTAATTAGCTTAGATTAGCTAGTTAGCTCTTTATTCGGACTCTCCCTCGAGAGGGCCAACTATTGTAATAAGCGTGCATGTGTGTGATGCATGTCTTCCAACCCCCATTTCTTTCTCCCTTTTACTTAACCGCTTACGATGGTTAGTTTTAGGGCATATTTCGTTTAGCATACCATATGCTTGCATGCGTGCATCCATTCATCTGTTTTGCATGCACCGGGCTCGGCGTATCATACAAACCAGCATTGTATTTTCAATACACTTACTTGAATACGTGTTCAAACAGTATGTTATCGAGTTGCATTTCACATGACATTCTAAATAACCGAGCCTATCTAAGTTGCATTTTCGCATATGTTGCATTAGCCATCTTAACATGAACTAGGGTCATGCCTTATTTCTAACTAGTTCTTTGTTTTGGCTCAGAGTACACTGTGAATGTTTACGCTTTAGCATACTGCATGTGTGTTATTGATTACCATGAAAACATGCTTGCCATGAGGCTAACTGCTTATTTGATATAACTGCCTGAATGCCTGTGGGTGAAGGTTGGATTACTTGAATTGGAACAATTCATTGAATCCCGAATTTAGCCTACTTGCGAGTAGCAAATTTCAAACCATTTTCACAAATGAATATGCAATGTTTTGTTCCAAATTAGGCGATCTAGTCTATACTTGTATGCTGTACGTATCACGTAGTAAGATTAGCTAATTAACCGGAATAAGAGCACATGTGTTTTCAAAAACAAAATATCATGCTTAGTACAGACCGATCTTTGATCGGGCGAGCGGGGGTGCTCATTGCATGACCTTCCTCTCTTGTACCCAAGTTCCCGAGCCGAGGCAACTTTGGTGATGATGGACACGTGGCTTTAGGCACGAGTCAGGGTTTCCTAAATCCCCCCAAAATAAAATATTTAGGTGGCGACTCTGTATCTGGCAAAGCAGTCCATGTTTGGCACTTCTTTATTACAATTAGTTTTCCAAAAACGATTTGTCGGATTTGGACTCTTTGGTGATTTATTGGTCTTGCATTGCACTTTGCGAGATTAGATTTAGAACCGTGACATTGAGTCCGAACTGTAGTAGCTCGGAACAAAACGAGATTCGTGCCCCTCGCGCGTGTGGATATCGGAGAGTTCCCGGGAGCGCGTCTACACCTGGTTAACAGTAATATAGTAAAAAGGGCTAGCGGAAGCCAATAAGTCATATAATATATCGTCCAATGAGCTGTGAGAAGCTACATGAACAAACAAACTTAATACAATATATACACACATTCACTTAAGTCCATGTCACACTTATACACAAATATAAAAACATGAGTTAGGAAAATATATCCCATTACCAAACGCAATATTAACAAAAGTCATAAAACATTCGTATCGCTTGAATACAGTTTCAAAAGGGTGAATTCTGAACCACCCAAAACCTTGCGGTGAGGCACGGTAGTTGTAACGGCCCAACCCTTCACATGTCATCGATATTGTCCACTTTGGGCCACGCCCACACGGATTTGTTCTTCCCAGTGGGTCACCCATCCTAGAACTACTCTAGCCTAAGCACGCTTAATTGGGAAGTTCTGCCAGGGATGTCACCACCTGGGAAAAGGCCTCGATGCTATATAATGGTCTAGGTTTTTACTTTTATAGCCCAGGAACTCCTCCTCCATTCCCGATGTAGGACACCGGGATCTTACAGTAGTTGGCTTGACAAAACGAGGTTTAGGTCGATGCTGCTAAGTTCGGTCTGGTGCCTGATCACCTACATACACATATAAACAAATAGTGAGTTAAAGCCTAGTGAATAATCTTAATGTAAACAGGTTAATTGAATGAGATTCATAGCTCATAACAATATAAGGTTCTTGGCATAATTCAAGCATCCTTCAAAAACGTATAATGGCAGATATGGATCATTAAACCTTTCTTAGCTTACCCAATAATTATCAAACCTTGACGGGACACCACACAGAACGTTTACAGCAGAACGAATCAGTAATTAGATATATGTATATTTAAAGTACATACAACTCATCAAACCTTCAACAAACCTTTTATAATTTTACACATAGTGTGGTACGTTTCGAAAAGCATTATTAAACCTTTGACAAAATGTCACACAGAACGTTCATAATGAAACGAAGCAATCGGAACACCCTCAATGGACGGCCACGTACAAAACGTCCATATAGGACGACCTCATACAAAATGTCCTTATTGGATGACTTATGCAAAACGTCCACTTGGGACGACTTGGTACAAAACGTTCATTTGGACTCACGTTATGACGACCTTATCACGTATTGTCATGACCCAAACCCGCCCCTATAGATTTAGCGTAATAACTGGCCAGTAATCCTGGGATTACCAAAGGCCTCTAACTTGAATATCATAATAATGGAGGGGCTACGGAAGCAAATATACAAAATACAACGTCCATTGAGCTGTACAGACATACATGGGACAAAAATTTTAAACTCAAACATATACCTATAACGTATAAGTCTTGCAACATCTTACAGATAGTATCATAAGAGACTTAATCCAGTGTACAAATTGACAAAAACAAAATTACAAAACATCCATAACATGATTTACAAAACTTGACTTCTTAGACGGGAACCTCCCCGGGAGGCACAATGGCTGGCTGGCTGGCTGACCCAAAAACTCTCCAGGCAGCTGCTTAGGCCTGGTCATGCGCCTGCTCACCTACATACATGATTTAAATAGTGAGCGAAAGCCTAGTGAATAATAACAGAGTAAAGGGTTTAAGGAATGATGTCCCATAACAGATTCAGAAAGTAGAAATAGATTCATATTCTTATTTAGAGTTCCGAAATATGTACTTATTCAATTTCACAGAAGATCAAACGTGGTACACCCATTAGCGCTAACAGATCATATACAGAGTATTAAAGGTCATACTTGACCAGTTCCATAAAGGAACCTCCGGTACCGGGAACTTGTAACATGCTTATGCCACGGCATTGTTACCCCCAGGCGAGGGCCATGAGACCACTGTATTATTACCCCTGGGCAAGGGCCTTATGCTCATAGACCACAGTATTGTTACCCCCGGGCTAGGGCCTTGTGCTAAGGACGCCACGAGTACTTGTCAGAAATTGGACAATTATTCATCGTACATAATATAACATTTCATCATACAGAAAGTAAATAAAGTTGAACATAGCTTTACTAAGTTATTACTCACAGATGGTTTCAAAGTAACATACAGAGTAGACAAATTAGATAACTTGCGGCACGTGACCTACACAGATACAGAACGAATACGTACTGAATTACACACCCGGAATCATTAACTTAGTTCTTTCTTATCTCGGTGTGTTTCTACATCTTATCCCCATTATTATGTCTTAACTATGGCCTAGGAATGTCTAGGATGCAATGATGATGCCAAAATGCACTTTGAAACACTTAATAAAATTTGCTGAAAATAAGGCCTTCGTTCGAGCACAACTTCCCTTGCTCGAGCGGAGGCTCAAAGATGTGAGTGGTTGCTCGAGCGCAACTTCGGTCGCTCGAGTGGTCTGTAAACTCTGCAAAAGTACTAGTTGCTTGATTTTTTTGCTCGACCCACGCTCGACAGTCGCTTAAGCGTGAGACTGAGGTCCTCGCTCGATTGGTCTGCAAAAATGGCAAAATTCTGGGAGCATGCATTCTACACTCGAGCCAACTTTTATCGCTCGAGCGAGAGTTCCAAAGAAAGAGTGGTCACTCGAGTGCAAGTTCTATCGCTCAAGCGAAGAGCCGAATTCTGGAATTTCCAGATTGTACTCCCAAGATCAAAACTCGAATTCAAAGCCTTCAAATACAACTTTTGAGCCCCAAAACTTTAGAAAACATAACTAAACTTGTAAAACATCAAGGATTAAGAATCATTTCACAAAATCAAGGCTCAAGAGTAAGTCGATTGTTCAAAATCAAGCTTGGAATATTGAAAACATTACATGCATGTAAATTCCTTGAACTTAACCTTTCAAATCATGCTCAAACAAGATAAAGTAATGGAAAACATGATGAATTCTTAGAACAAAGCCAAATTGAGGACATGCAAGAGGAAATTCTTTGAATTCAACTTCAAAATTATGAGAATTATGCATTCATGCCTGATACACTCCCATAGTCATCTATCCAAACTCAATTCTTTTCTTAATATAGAATTTCTTTTGAACTCATGTGTTAGTTAACTTAATTACATCATTAAAAACTTGAATTCTCACCTAAACTTCCCAATTGAGCTTTAAGTAGTCCAATTCTTGAGTGATCAAGCTAATTCTCCTTAGTTCCCTTCAATTCTCTAGCAAGTCACTTTGGTTGAACTCAATTCTTACTTTATCTCTCTCTCTCTCTCTCTCTCTCTCTCACGTTCAGTTTTCAAAGATGAGGGATTGAGAGTGTAAAGTGTATAAAAGGTGTTGGGAGTGGCCTTATATAGGCTCATTAATGAGTCTTAATTAAACTTGGCTTAAGCTAAGCAAATGGGCATTATTTATTCTAATTATTTTGTTCTGGATCGAATTCCAAGTAACACATAAATCAAGTTAAATCAAGCGCAACTTAGGTCGCTCGAGTAGTCTATAAACTCTGCAAAATTATTGATTGCTTGATTTTTCCACTTGACCCACACTCGACAGTTGCTTGAGTGTGAGATTGAGGTCCTCTCTCGAGCGTAACTCTTGTCGCTCAAATGGTCTGCAAAATGGTAAACTTTTGGGAGCATGCATTTTACGCTCGAGCCAACTTTTTGTCGCTCGAGCAGGAGTGCCAAAGAAAGAGTGGTCGCTCAAGTGCAAGTTCTGTCGCTCTAGCGGAGAGTAGAATTCTAGAATTTCTAGATTGCACACCCAAGTTCAAAACTTGAATTCAAAGCCTTCAAATACAACTTTTGAGCCCCATAACTTGAGAAAACATGACTAAACTTGTAAAATATCAAGGATTAAGAATCATTTCACAAAATCAAGGCTCAAGAGTAAGTCGATTGTTCAAAATCAAGCTTGGAATATTGAAAACATTACATGCATGTAAATTCCTTGAACTAAACCTTTCAAATCATGCTCAAGCAAGATGAAGTAATGGAAAACATGATGAATCCTTAGAACAAAGCCAAATTGAGGACATGCAAGAGGAAATTCTTTGAATTCAACTTCAAAATTATGAGAATTATGCATGCATGCATGATACACTCCCATAGCAATCTATCCAAGCTCAATTCTTGTCTTAATATAGAATTTCTTTTGAACTCATGTGTTAGCTAACTTAATTACATCATCAAAAGCTTGAATTCTCACCTAAACTTCCCAATTGAGCTTTAAGTAGTTCAATTCTTGAGTGATGAAGCTAATTCTCCTTAGTTCCCTTCAATTCTCTAGCAAGTCACTTTGGTTGAACTCAATTCTTACTTTATCTCTCTCTCTCTCTCTCTCTCTCTCTCTCTCTCTCTCACGTTTAGTCTTCAAAGATGAGGGATTGAGAGTGTAAAGTGTATAAAAGGTGTTGGGAGTGGCCTTATATAGGCTCATTAATGAGTCTTAATTAAACTTGGCTTAAGCTAAGCAAATGGGCATTATTTATTCTAATTATTTTGTTCTGGATCGAATTCCAAGTAACACATAAATCAAGTTAAATCAAGCGCAACTTAGGTCGCTCGAGCAGTCTATAAACTCTGCAAAAGTATTGGTTGCTTGATTTTTCCGCTTGACGCACACTCGACAGTCGCTTGAGCGTGAGACTGAGGTCCTCTCTCGAGCGTAACTCTTGTCGCTCGAATGGTCTGCAAAATGGTAAACTTTCAGGAGCATGCATTTTACGCTCGAGCCAACTTTTTGTCGCTCGAGCGGGAGTGCCAAAGAAAGAGTGGTCGCTCGAGTGCAAGTTCTATCACTCTAGCGGAGAGCAGAATTCTGGAATTTCTAGATTGCACATCCAAGTTCAAAACTCGAATTCAAAGCCTTCAAATACAACTTTTGAGCCCCATAACTTGAGAAAACATGACTAAACTTGTAAATATCAAGGATTAAGAATCATTTCACAAAATCAAGGCTCAAGAGTAAGTTGATTGTTCAAAATGAAGCTTGGAATATTGAAAACATTACATGCATGTAAATTCCTTGAACTTAACCTTTCAAATCATGCTCAAACAAGATGAAGTAATGGAAAACGTGATGAATCCTTAGAACAAAGCCAAATTGAGGACATGCAAGAGGAAATTCTTTGAATTCAACTTCAAAATTATGAGAATTATGCATGCATGCATGATACACTCACATAGCAATCTATCCAAGCTCAATTCTTGTCTTAATATAGAATTTCTTTTGAACTCATGTGTTAGCTAACTTAATTACATCATCGAAAGCTTGAATTCTCACCTAAACTTCCCAATTAAGCTTTAGGTAGTTCAATTTTTGAGTGATCAAGCTAATTCTCTTTAGTTCCCTTCAATTCTCTAGCAAGTCCCTTTGGTTGAACTCAATTCTTTCTTTATCTCTCTCTCTCTCTCTCTCTCTCTCTCTCTCTTACGTTTAGTCTTCAAAGATGAGGGATTGAGAGTGTAAAGTGTATAAAAGGTGTTGGGAGCCTTATATAGGCTCATTAATGAGTCTTAATTAAACTTGGCTTAAGCTAATCAAATAGGCATTATTTATTCTAATTATTTCGTTTCAAATCGAATTTTAATTCGACCTACCATAAATTCCTAAAAATTCCAAGCAACACATAAATCAAGTTAATTCAATGTTCTGTGGCCGATAAGGCCTTCAATTCGCGGAACAAAACAAAAACACAAATAGATATTTCTATGATAGATAGATAGAAACACAAATAATGCAACACATATGCAAGTAATTCAAAATTCCATCTTAATTACTGATTAGGTACTCTTAATCATGGTTTAACAGTTAATCATAGGTCGAGGTTGTTACACATACAATAACTAACACTGAATTAATTAAGGAGATTTGAACTTTAGTTGCCTATGATTTGGATTTAATTTGGGATTTGTGAAAATCGTGGAGACTGATTCGTATAGGATCCTATTGAGGATTTATTTTGAAATTAGAAATTGAAAACCTAAATGGCTTCAGAGGGTATAATTGGTGAATTGAATTATTTTAATTTCGAGTATCGAGCCATATGGGAGTTTAAATTAAATATTCGATTCAGTTTTGTAAATGGAGATTTG
Source organism: Camellia japonica (assembly GCA_030407325.1). Classification (NCBI taxonomy): domain Eukaryota; kingdom Viridiplantae; phylum Streptophyta; class Magnoliopsida; order Ericales; family Theaceae; genus Camellia; species Camellia japonica. The sequence goes on from JAPPVO010000019.1 coordinate 193,314,864, forward strand.
ATTAATTGGATCCGAATTGGAGTTAATTAAGTTATATGAATTGAGAATTAAGATTATTATAAATTAAATTTACTTATGAGGGTCCAATTTGAATATGTAAATTACTGAGAGGAATTTTGAATTTGATCAGAAATTGAAGGCTTTAATGATTTGGGAAACCAAGATTGATGATGGAAATGAGTTTAATTTAATATTTGGAGCCTTTTGAGGATTTGATTAAAAATCTGATTCAGATCGACAAATTTAATTATGATTGATTGGGCTTTAATGGAGGTCAAATTAGATTAATTAATGTGGAACTTGTGATTAGAGTTGATTAATTAAATTATACACTAATCAAGATTTATTAAAAATTAAGTAGTGTTTAATTAAACTAATATGTGATTAGTATACTAAATTAGTACTACTCAATTAATTAATACTTTGGTGAGCTTTGAGAGAATTCTAGAACATGGGAGCCTTTTATCTATATGTATATGAATATAGAGTGGGTGTTCAATCTATTACTTTGGCTGGAGCATAAGCCGAGAAAGAGAGAGAGAGAGAGAGAGAGTAGGATCGAGAGAGAGAGAAATAGTTCAAGTCATCACATTGCTGGAAATGGAGAAGAGCTCAAGGAAAAAGCTATGGATTAAAGAAAGAAATGAAGAAAAGAAAAGAGGAAGTAGAGGAGAATCAACCAAATATACTGAAATTAAAGTTTAAGGTATGAAATCTATGTTTGATTTTGTAGAATCCTTATGTTACACTTGAAATTAAAGATGAGTTTGGGTTCAATTTCATATAAATTGGAAGAAATTAGAAAACAAAGATGAAGGGATTAAGCTAGGTTCATGATTATGAAACTTAATTATTTTTGGTTTGATGCTGTGATCTTGCATGAAAATAAGCCTCATTGTTACATGCATGAGCAAATTAATACTCTAATTACAACATGCATCATGGATTTTAAAGAATTTAAGATAATCAATTTCATGTTTTGAAGCGAAGAAGGAAGAAATTTTATAAAAATCAAGTTTATGGAAATTTGGGATAAATCCTAAAGTTAAACAAGGTTTTGATTTTATTATGAATGATAAGAATTGGTTTAATTTTAATTTTGAATCCATGCATGTAATTCAATTTAAAAGTTTTATTCAAATTAAACATATTTTGAAACATCTGTAATTAAGTTTTGGATTAAAAAGTATGAGTTTATAAAGAATGAGCTTTAATTTTATATTAAAGGAGTTTTGATGTCAATGGTTTAAAATTGATCAAATTTTCTTAATTATTTAAGAGTTTGTATATTTCTAGACAAGCCATGTTTAAACCTAAGTTTTGGAATTATATTTTGAAAGCATAATTCATATTTTAGAACTTATGAGTTTGAAGTTAGGTTTGATATGGATGAAATGAATTACGTTCAAATTAGGACAAATTAAGAATGTTTTTGTATTAAGATTTGGAAATTAGTCATGTGTTCATTTTTATTAATGACATTACATGTTTAAATTGAGTCATGCATGAATCTAAATTTGAAATGAAATTTGGAAGCTAAATCTTCAGTTTTGTAACTCAGAAAATTTACAGACTGCTTGAGCGATCAATTGGTGGCTCGAGCGAACATTACGAGTTTCCAGTATTTTTACAGATAGTATAGTCCGCTCAAGAGACCAAGTGGTGGCTTGAGCGGTCAGGCTATTTTCTGTATGTTTTGAAAGATCACACTTTGTTTATATTTTCATCTCATCTCCTCCCAAAGCATTCTAGACATGATTTATTACTCAATAAAGATTAATAAGGCAACAATCAAGATAACTTAGTTGGTTAAGGAATAAGTCATTAATTTAATAATAATTGATTAAGATGCCATGTAAGAAATCGGTCTATTGAAAAAAGACTTAGTAATAGAATAATATGTGAAATGAGAACCTGATTCATTTGAATAAAGAGAGAATACGCATGGTAGAACCTTGGATTACATGGACAGAAAAAAGACAAGAGAAGTCAAGTTTGATCAAGAAGTTATATTGTATTTCAATGTGTATATGTTATGTGTTTGTGTAGGTCACGCGCTATCGTTTGTCTGATCCGTCTGTTCTGCTTTTGGAGCTATCTGTGAGTAATAATTTAGTAAAGTTATGTTGAATTTTATTTATTTTCTGTATGATGAAATTAGATATGTTTTCTGAAATGTAATATTTTGTACAATGAATGTTTGTCCAATTTTTGACAAGTATTCGTGGCATCCTTAGCATATTTGTTAGCTGTTACCCGGTATCGGAGGTTCCATCATGGAACTTAGTATATCTGTTATCTGTTACCCGTACTCGAGGCTCCATCATGGAGCTTAGCATATCTGTTATCTGTTACCCGAATCTGGAGGTTCCTTTATGGAATTGATTACTTATAACCACCATCTATTTTGTATCTGTTATGTATCTGTTCTGTTAGCGCTAATATATGTACCATGTATGATTAAGTATGAACTCTGATTTCTGTATATAATTTGAACAAGAATATGAATATGAATATGGATCTGCTTCTGAAATAAAAATGAATCTGTTTTCCGAATTTGATATAGGACATCATTCATTTAAACCCTTTTACTTTGTTATTATTCACTGGGCTCCAACTCACTGTATTATTTATTTATGCTGGTGATTAGGCGCGTGACTAGGCCTAGAGCTTTTGCCTGGACTCTATCTTGTTAGCCGACCTATGTCAAGTGGTCATGGCTATGTGATTACAGTTTAAGTTTTTGTTTATTCTGTAATTAAGGCTAAGTCCCTTTTTGTCTTATCCATATAAATGTGATGATGTAAGGGTGATGTATGATATATGTATATAAAGTTTAAAATTTTTCTATCCCATATATGTCTGTAGAGCTCAATAGACATTGTATATTTGTTATCTGCTTCCGCTAGCCCCTAATATTATGTTTTCTGTCTATGAGGCCTTTGGTAATCTACTGATTACTGGCCGCTTATGATGCTAAACCTATAGGGGTGGGTTTGGGTCGTGACTAAGTGGTATCAGAGCATGAGTTAATATCTCACACACGTGTCCATCGAGCATTAGAATGTCTAAAACGGATTTAAGTTTCATGCATATAATAAGTAAGTAAGAAGTTGTGCATTCAGAAATCTGTATATATGGTATTGAAGCTAAGAAGTAAGAGCTACTGTGAAATTTTGATAATTATAAGGAAACTTGAATGTGTTTAATCAATTTAGCAATGAGGCTAAAAGCTAATAATTATTGTGAAATTTCTAATGTTATAAGGATATCTATAGACGCCTCATTTTTGACCATCCTCAAGACTTGGACGTCATCGTTTGAACACTCGATGATCATCCATGTTCGTGTTCGTCTTGAGTTCTCGGAGGACTCGGCCGTGCGCCTTGCCTTAGGATCTCTCAACCTGATTGTTTTGTCTTTGGTTGTGCACCAAGGACTTGTGTTTTGTGCTTCTGAATGTGGGAAGTGGCTTTTTAGCCATCCCTAAAACCCATCGGCTATGGCATGATGCCACTGGCCATGTATTATTGCTATCGGCCAAGTGTTTGGCCGACTGGCACCATTTTGTGGTCGGCCGGCCTTTGTTTTGGTCGATCGACCCCTTTTCTGGCCGAGACCTTTTCTTTGCCTTTTTCAGGCATTGTGCATGCCAGCTGTGCCAGCTGGTGAGCACAGACTCTACCCTCCATATACGTGTATGGAGGGATTACATCCTTGTCTAGCTTCCTTTGGAAGCTTTGCAAATTGGTTTTTCTATAAAAGGAGGGCCTCCCTTCCCTTTCCAGGGGTTGCATGATCTGATATACAACTTATATATCTATATCTCTCTCTATCTCTCTCTCTATATAGTTGTGTGTGTAATAGTGTTCTAAAGGGGCTTTTGTTCTTAGTTTTGCACTAAGACACCTAGTGTTACACTATACTTTGGTTGCTGAGGTTCTAAGGGGTTGATTTCAGAGTTTTGAGTTGGTTTTTGATCAAAAGGAGGTGCTGAAGTTGGTGTTCTTGAGGTGTTCTTCAAGGGTGAAAACTTACCCTTTTATTCCCCATTTTTGCTTAAGGTTTTAGACCTATTTGCATATTGTTTCGAGTTTAGTGTATAACTGATAAAAATTCTGTATTTTCATGCTTAAGATGTTTCATTAAGGTCACTTTTGTGTTGGGGGTCGTCCACCCCCTCTTAGGCCTTGTTTGGTCTCTTTTGTGCCTTTCTCTTTGGGCTTTGTAACCCTTTTGTCTTGGCCTTCTCACCACTGAAATCCAGAGGATTTTCAATGGTAAAGAAGTGGTTTTGAGGTCTTGTATAGAGGAGGGACACCCCTCTCCCTTTGTGTCTTATATGCTTGCATTATTGGCTTGTAAAGGTAACATGTTGGCTTAAGGTGTTTTGACTTCATTTCAGTAGGTATTTGATGTCATTTGGTCATATTATACCTCTGTTTTTGGTTGATTTAGTGGTCTCTTGCATGCATCATATGCTTGTCTTGTAATGCTATTATTTGCCTTAACATGTATCATGCATTTAGACCACCATGCTAGTATGTTTCAACTTAACTTTGAGAAGTTTTCCATCTTGTTTCACCATGTTTAAGCTCTGTTTGGTGTTGATTTGGTCATGCTTTTCATGCTTTGTATAGCTACCATGCATTTTAGCTTGTTTGCTTTGTGTGTGCGAGTCATAAGCATGCTTCACTTGAGCTATTTCAGTGATTTGGAATCACTTATCATGCTATTTCAGTCCATGTTCCATGCTTGTATGATTGTATTTACCATCCTTTCAATACTTTGAGGAGTTGTTCGTTTTGTGCCTTAAAAAAGGGTCATTGTGCATGCCTCTTTGTTTAAGTCCTTGGGCTGCCATATCAGTGGGTTTTGGGGCTCCTTTTGATGTATTATAACTCTGATTTTATGGGCCTAATCCATGCCTTGATTGGTTGTAGTAGGTGTAGTGCATTTGCCTTGTGTGCGCCTTGTTTTGTGCTCGCCTTTATAGCATGTTTTGGCTCCATTCCACGCATGTTCTAGGCTTGTTTTGGTCAGCCTTGGGACTGTTTTTGGTCCCCTTGGCCCTTTGGGGCTTGGTTGATATGGCTATGGTGTTAGCCCCTTGACTAGCTTTGAGCATTGGGTCCATTAGCATGCTATACTTCACTTGTGCATGTGATTTGGCATCATTCTTCACTTAATTTCAGAGTTCATTGCATTGTCATGTTCTCATGTTTATCCCATTTTGCTCGTGGTTGAGGATTGTGCATCATTGCCTAGCTTATGGATTCATGAATGTGCATGCATATCTTTTCTTTGGTACCGTGATTTGGGTGATTTTGGCCACTGTTTTGGGGCATGGCTGAGGTCTCCCATTCCGGTTTAAGCCCATCCTTGTATATAGTTACATGTTTGACATGTTGCATCTTATTACATGTTTGCTAGTTTACACTTTGTTACATGCTTGTGCAAGTTGCATTGAGTAGGCACACTCATGTTGCGTTACATTATTTGCATACTTGCATTATATCATGTTTGCATGTTTAGTATATTGCATGATGCTTAGCTAGTTGCATTACATAACCTTGTTGTATACTTGGCATGTTCATGTTACATTGGCATTAACTTGCATGCTTAGGTAGCATTAGATTTCATTGAGTTAACATGCTCATGTTGCATTGCGTTGATTGCATATTTCGCATGACATTTGGCATACATGCATTGCATTTTTGTTTGGTTTGGGGTGTCAAACCAAACATGAGGATCAAGGGACGTTTCGTACTTAAAGTGACGAAACGTACCTCAATCCTCGGTCGCCGATACTCTTGACCCAACATGATAGAGTGTGTAGCTTTCATTTGTGTGTTGCATTCATTCCATATCGATATGCACCTTTGACACCTTTGGCCATCATGCATCGAAATGCGTGATTGGTGGCCCGAGGGTCGAGGGCCATACTCCCTTGAGTCCATAGCATAATAGGGAGGGTGGTCGTGCATACATTTGGCTTGTAAATTCCATGCCATGCACTGTCTGTCCTCTGTTGCAGCAAAACTAGTGTTCTGCAGGAATAAATGGCCGGTCGACCACTTTAAGTGCCGGCCGACTACCAAAATAAAGTCGGTGATCCCATTTTTGGTCGGTGACCATACTTCCATGGCCGGTGGTGTTTTCTCTTGGCCGATGGCATCCCCAAGTGCTCAGGGAGTGGTTCAGAAGCAACCTTAGGATTTTCACAATTCTCCGAGGTGCAGAATAGTGCAAATAGAGGCAACAGTTGGCATGGCAACAGGTTTCCGAGCACAGTAAATCGAGCATGCATCATCCAATCATTTCGAGGCGGAGCTGCGACGGTCTTTCAAATTTCATACTTAGTTTATTTTGTAATTAATTTGTTAATTAATTAAGGGTTTGTAATAATTAGTTAGCTAGAGTAGTTAATTATTTATTTGGTTTGTATTATTCTTTCGGACCCTCCGTCGAGAGGGCGAATTTGTAATAAGGGTGCGTGCATGCGTGTGTGAATGTCTTCCAACCCCACGTCTTTCTCCATTTTACTTACCTGCTTTTTATGGTTAGTTTTAGGTCATGTTTCGATTAGCATACTTCATGTTAGCATGTTTGCATACATTCATTCGTATTGCATGCACCGGGCTCGGCGCATCATACTAACTGCATCGTATTTCAATTCCAAGTTGAATACGTGTATCAATTGTTGCATCTCATATGCCATCTTAGAATAGCCGAGCCTATTGTAGTTGCATTTTTGCATGTGTTGCATTAGGCATCTCAGCATAGCTAGGATTCATGCATGTTTTCTAATTGGCTTCTTTCTTTGGCTCAGAGTACTCGGTAAGTGTTTAAGCTTTAGCATCCTTGCATGTGTGTGAGTGACTGCCATGATATCATGCTTACCATGAGGCTACGTGCTTACGTGATATAACTGCCTGAATGCCTGTGGGTGAAGGTTGGATTATTTAAATTGGAACAATTCATCAAACGCGAGTTTTAAGCCCACTTGAGGTGGCAAAATCATCTTGTTTTCTAAGCCCACTTGAGGGTGGCAAAATCCACGTCTTAGCCTACTTACGAGTAGCACCATCAAACCATTTTCAAATAAGCAAACATGAAATGTTTTGTTCCAATTTAGGCGATCCAGTCTATACTTGTATGCTGTGCGCATCACATAGTAATTCTAGGCTAATAACCGGAATAAGAGCATATAATGTCTTCAAAACTCGATATCATGGTTAGTAGAGGCCGATCTTTGATCGGGCGAGCGGGGGTGCTCACGAAGTGACCTTCCCCAATCGTACCCAAGTTCCCGAGCCGAGGCAACTTTGGTGATAACGGACACGTGGCCTTAAGCACGAGTCAGGGTTTCCTAAATTCCTCCAAAATAAAATATTTAGGTAGCGACTCTGTATCTGGCAAAGCAGTCCATGTTTGGCACTTCTTTCTAAAAAAATCTGTTTTTCAAAACGATTTGCCGGATTTAGACTCTTTGGTGATTTATCAGTCTCGCATTGCATTTTGCTGGATTAGATTCAGAACCGTGACATTTGAGTCCTGAACTGTAGTGAGCCCAAACGAATGAAACGGGATTCCCTCCCGGGACGTTCGGAGACGTCTACAATATCGAAATTTTTTGACTAAAGCATTGGTGAGTACAAGTACGTTGATTTGTGGAAACATGGTGTAAAAAGGAATTAGAATTTGTAATGGAAGTCCAGAAAGCTATATGGGTTATATGACAAATTAGACCATGAGAATATTTGGGAAATTGATGAATTTAATGATCAATGAAGTAAGTGGAACTATGGTAATTGAGGATGAGAAAGCTATTTGATATGTAAGATGGTATATTTTGGCGGGGAACCGATTATGTGAAATGCTAAACTGTAGAGTCTCATGCCTTTGTTGAATAACCTTGAAAGTCCGATTGGAATCATGTTTGGCCAGCGTAGCTTCAAATAGGAAATTCTCAGTAAGTTCCATAGGAATGAATAGGTCACCCTACCAATGTCCTTATATGCCTGTATGTGTTTGTCTACTTGTGTATGGTATGTGCTTTGTGTTATAATCTAAGTCAGTTGATATTAACCCAAGTGTTATCAACCATCTTCTTGTGTTTAACCCTTTCTCTTCTGTCATCAGGAAAAGATTGTGAAAAGGATGAATGAAGTGGAGGTTGGGTCCTTATCAGAGCAATTAGACAAAGTAGAAGAAGTGCTAGAAAACATGGCGAAAGCTATTCAATGCTATAATACTTGGAAAGATCAAAAGAAAAAGTTAGGCATGGAAGCAAAAAGTAAACCAAAGAAGCAGACTAATAATTTGGTGGTAGGAGAGACGAGTAATTCTAAGCAAGGTTGTAAAGGTAGTAAGTTTGTCTCAGTATGCTCAATATGTCACAAGTGTCATCGGAGATTGTGTCATCGAATTATCGAAGCATGTTTCAAGTGTGAGAAGATGGGGCATCAGATAAAAGATTGTTCCAAAGTCTAGGGAGAGCTCAAATGATTTACTTGGTTAAAGGTTAGTACTTAACTACAAATCAGGAGATTAGTAGGAATGTTTTAAATACATGTATAGAAATCTAAAGTTAAAATGGTATATATGTGTGACTTTTTTTTAATCGATCCTAATCAATATTTGATAAAGTGAGAGCCTATCTACTGGACTATTAAAAACTTAACCTGAGATTGCTAAAGATTAATAGGATATCGCCAAGACTTAAGCTAAATAAAAAGACTAAACGATTTAAGCTAATGAAAATTTTCCTACTTAGTGTCCGAATAAGTATGACTTTACTGAAATTGTATTGTATTGGAACCATCTGAAAACATTGAAAGTGACAATTTTATGACATACTAAATTACGAATCTGAAAGAATTTTTTCCCCTATAAAAAAAAAAAAAAAAGAGGGAGAAGACATTGTAATATTCATACATGAACAACAGTAAGATAATAAGAGATCTCATAAACAATTGATACAGTTAGGATCCATTACTTGGATATTTGAGACTTGACCCCGAAATTGTCAGAATTAGTAAAATGAGATCAAGACTTAACACAATTTGGAAAATAGATCATATCATATCACATTAATAACATTGGAAAAAAGACTCTTGTAATTTACTTAAGCTATTAAGTCAAAATATAGACCTAAAAAAAAAAAAAGAAAAAAAAAAGAAGATATCTTGTAATTTTGTATCTAAATAGTGGTTTAAAAAAAATGATATGATGATCTTGTAGACACATAATTGAATTAGATTTTGAATCCTAACTTAGATAACCTAACTCATTGTGAAGGAATTCAACTATAGTGTTAGACGGAAGAAATAAAGCTTGATGGAAAATAAGAAAATAAATTTTGTTAGAGTCACGAACATATAATTCTTAAAGAACCTTTCGGAATATACAAATTTTAGTTAACTAATTGTAATAGTTTGAAAATGCTTATAATAAATAAATAAATAAATTAGGCCTAAGTTACCATGTGACAATTTATCAAAGTCAATGAATATATCTATATAGGTCTAAGATTTGGAATAAGCATGAAGACAATGTAATTTGAATTACTTATGTAAGTGTAATCTTAAGTACAATGAAGCTAATGAGACCGCGTAAAACGTAGACCTGTTGTGAAATCGAATCACCACATTGAAATAATAATATGAGAAAGATTGTTTAAAACAAAAAAAGAAGAAGAAGGTAATCTTAATTTAACAAAAGTATGCAAAGTTTTGCTTTGATCCGTATGATTGTCTATTACTATATGACTACAACCTAACATTTATCACTTACAAAAGGTTCAATGAATTTCTGTAAAATATGCTTCTGTTGTGACTCTGATACGATTTTGTTCTGAATCCGATGTGCCCCTCTGTTTCGGAATTACCATCATAATTGGTATCCAAGATGTCTATTTGAAACTGAGGCCATTCATATGTGATTACATTTCCATATAATTCGGAAATTTTGTTATAGATTAGCATGTGAAACCTTATTCGGGAATACTACATTATATACGTAACTTACGAACCTTTGACATGGTCAATGAAAGTTAAATGACCGTTCTTTTGGGAAATAATGAAACACGAATTGCGTTGAAAAAATATTGGGACTCTTAATAGTCAATAGACTTGAAAGACTAAGAATTTGTATTTGTTATTAATAATGCATTGACTATTAAATTCAATTTGAAGAATCTAGCATGTCAATAGAGAAGTACTTTAATTTATTTGAAGTTAAGAAAGATTATAAATATCATTTGTGATCAATCCTTGACTAATGGGAGACATATGGGTTATTTGGAAATATGTGAATTATTAGAAGATATGTGGTTAGCTAAATAAAGGTATATGAGTTATGTGATTAATGTGGTTTATGTTATGATGTTATAAGGTATGTTATGATTCTAAGAGGTCAACTTTGAGATCCACTTATGTTATTGGTCATTATTGAATGGCCTTTGATGACAATAGAGACTGTGATGAAATTTCAATTTGGGTTATTAACCGTTAAGGGATTGGGAATAAGTTCAATTTCTGTGAAGGAAATCCAATGAAAAGGAAATTACCTAGGGGAGGAAACGAAATGAGACTAAGCTATATGATTGATTTTCAGTACAGGTATCTTAAGTTTGAAGGACCAAACTTTCTAAGGGAGAGAGACTGTGATGACCCCATCATGTATAATAATTAGCATTTAATTAATTAAGGAGATTTGAACTTTAATTGCCCATGATTTGGATTTAATTTGGGATTTATGAAAATCGTGGAGATTGATTCGTATAGGATCCTATTGAGGATTTATTTTGGAATTAGAAATTAAAAGCCTAAATGGCTCAAGAGGGTATAATTGGTAAATTGAATTATTTTAATCTCGAGTATCGAGCCATATGGGAGTTCAAATTAAATATTCGATTCAGTTTTGTAAATGGAGATTTCATTTATTGGGTCTGAATTGGAGTTAATTTAGTTATACGAATTGAGAATTAAGATTATTATGAATTAAATTTACTTATGAGGATCCAATTTGAATATGTAAATTATAGAGAGGAATTTTGAATTTGATCTGAAATTGAAGGCTTTAGTGATTTGGGAAACCAAGATTGATGATGGAAATGAGTTTAATTTAATATTTGGAGTCTTTTGCGAATTTGATTAAAAATCTGATTCAGATTGATAAATTTAATTATGATTGATTGGGCTTTAATGGAGGTCAAATTAGATTAATTAAATTATGTGGAACTTGTGATTAGTTATGATTACTTAAATTATACATTAATCAAGATTTATTAAAAATTAAGTAGTGTTTAATTAAACTAATATGTGATTAGTATACTAAACTAGTACTACTCAATTAATTAATACTTTGGTGAGCATTGAAGCCTTTTAGCTATACGTATATGACTATAGAGTGGGTGTTCAATCTATTACTTTGGCTGGAGCATAAGCCGAGAAAGAGAGAGAGAGAGAGAGAGTAGGATCGAGAGAGAGAGAAAGAGTTCAAGTCATCACATTGCTGGAAATGGAGAAGAGCTCAAGGAAAAAGCTATGGATTAAAGAAAGAAATGAAGAAAAGAAAAGAGGAAGTAGAGGAGAATCAACCAAATATACTGAAATTAAAGTTTAAGGTATGAAATCTATGTTTGATTTTGTAGAATCCTTATGTTACACTTGAAATTAAAGATGAGTTTGGGTTCAATTTCATATAAATTGGAAGAAATTAGAAAACAAAGATGAAGGGATTAAGCTAGGTTCATGATTATGAAACTTAATTATTTTTGGTTTGATGCTGTGATCTTGCATGAAAATAAGCCTTATTGTTACATGCATGAGCAAATTAATACTCTAATTACAACATGCATCATGGATTTCGAAGAATTTAAGATAATCAATTTCATTTTTTGAAGAGAAGAAGGAAGAAATTTTATAAAAATCAAGTTTATGGAAATTTGGGGTTAATCCTAAAGTTAAACAAGGTTTTGATTTTATTATGAAAGATAAGAATTGGTTTAATTTTAATTTTGAATCCATGCATGTAATTCAATTTAAAAGTTTTATTCAAATTTAACATATTTTGAAACATCTGTAATTAAGTTTTGGGTTAAAAAGTATGAGTTTATAAAGAATGAGCTTTAATTTTATATTAAAGGAGTCTTGATGTCAATGGTTTAAATTGATCAAATTTTCTTAATTATTTAAGAGTTTGTATATTTCTAGACAAGCCATGTTTAAACCTAAGTTTTGAAATTATATTTTGAAAGCTTAATTCATATTTTAGAACTTATGAGTTTGAAGTTAGGTTTGATATGGATTAAATGAATTACATTCAAATTTGGACAAATTAAGAAGGTTTTTGTATTGAGATTTGGAAATTAGTCATGTGTTCATTTTTATTTATGACATTACATGTTTAAATTGAGTCATGCATGAATCTAAATTTGAAATGAAATTTGGAAGCCAAATCTTCAGTTTAGGAACTCAGAAAATTTATAAACTGCTCGAGCGACCAATTGGTGGCTCGAGCGAACATTACGAGTTTCCAGTATTTTTATAGATAGTACAGTCCGGTCGAGCAACCAAGTGGTGGCTCGAGCGACCAGGCTATTTTCTGCATGTTTTGAAAAATCACACTTTGTTTATATTTTCATCTCATCTCCTCCCAAAGCATTTTAGACATGATTTATTACTCAATAAAGATTAATAAGGCAACAATCAACATAACTTAGTTGGTTAAGGAATAAGTCATTAATTTAATAATAATTGATTAAGATGCCAAGTAAGAAATCAGTCTATTGAAAAAGGACTTAGTAATAAAAGAATATGTGAAATGAGAACCCGATTCATTTGAATAAAGAGAGAATACGCATGGTAAAACCTTGGATTACTTAGACATAAAAAAGACAAGAAGATCAAGAAGTTATATTGTATTTCAATATGAATACGTTATGTGTTTGTGTAGGTCACGCGCTATCATCTATCTGAACCGTCTGTTCTGCTTCTGGAGCTATCTGTGAGTAATAACTTAGTAAAGCTATGTTGAACTTTATTTATTTTCTGTATGATGAAATTAGATATTTTTTCTGAAATGTTATGTTTTGTACAATGAATGATTGTCTAATTTTTGACAAGTATTCGTGGCATCGTTAGCATATCTGTTAGCTGTTACTTGGTATCGGAGATTCCATCATGGAACTTAGTATATCTGTTATCTGTTACTGTAGACACCCCATTTTTGACCGTCCTCAAGACTTGGACGTCATCGTTTGAACACTCGATGATCATCCATGCTCGTATTCGTTTTGAATTCCCGAAGGTTTCGGCTGCGTGCCTTGCTTTAGGATCTCTCAACTTGTCTGTTTTGTGCTTGGTTGTGGACCAAGGACTTGTGGTTTTGCTTCTGAGGGAAGAGGGTGGCTTGTTGGCCATCCCCTCAACCCATCGGCTAAGGCTTTGTGCCATCGGCCATGTTTTCTTGCCATCGACCATAAGTGTTGGCCGATCGGCACTCCTTTTGGTCGATCGGCACTCTTTTTGGTCGATCGACCATATTTTTGAGCTGAGACCTTTCCATCTGCTTTTTGCAGATATTTTTTGCCGGCTGTGATAGCTGGTGGGCACAATTCTCATCATACACGTGTATGGAGGGATTGCTTCAATACTCAAGCTTGTTGAACAAGCTTGAGAATTGAAATTCTATAAGAAGGGAGCCTCCCCTCCCTTTCTAGAGGTTCTGAAAATTGGAGATACAAGTTCTATATCTCTCTCTCTATATATTTTACCTCTCTCTCTTGTTTAGCCCTTGTTTGTGCCCAAAAGTGTAGATTCTTCACACTATTGCACACAAACACCTACTAGAACACCATCCTTTGGTTGCTGAGGTCCTTAGGAGTTGGTTTTGGAGTTCTTGGACTGGTTTTGATCAGAGAAGAGTGCTGGAGTTGTGTTCTTGAAGGTGTTCTTCAAAGGTGAGTCAACTACCTTTTAATCCCCCATTTTGGCTTAAGCTTTTAGATCTACTTGCATATTGTTTTAAGCTTAACTCTAAACTACAAAAAGTTCTAATTTTGTGTGTTTGAGATCGTTGTTTAAGGTCACTTTTGTGTTGGAGGTTGTCTACCCCCTCTTAGGCCTTGTTTGGCCTTGTTTTGTGCCTTCCCTTTTGAGCTTTGGAACCATCTTGTTTTGACCTTCTCACCACTGAAATCCAGAGGATTTTCAGTGGTGGAGAAGTGGTTTTGGAGTCTTGAATAGGAGAGGGACACCTCCCTCTCCTTGTGTCTTGTATGCTAATATAAATGGCTCATAATAGTAGCATGTTTGGTTAGCATGTTTTGGCTTCATTTCAGCAAGTATTTGGTGTTATTTTTCCATGCTATAACTCTGTTTTAAGTTGGTTTGATAGCCTCTTACATGCATCATGCACTTGTAGTGTAATCCTCTTTATTGCCTTAACATGCACCTTACATTTGGATCATCATTCTCGCATGTTTTGGCTTGACTCAAAGAAGCTTTTAGTCATGTTTTACCATGCTTGAGCTCTGTTTCATGTTGTCTTGGTCATGCATGCATTGTTTTGTATAGCCATGGTTCAATCTAGCTTGTTAGCTTTGAGTGTCCAAGTCATTAGCATGCATTGCTTAGACCATTTTCATGATTTGGCATCATTTCATATGTGATTTCAGTCCATATAATGTGGTTATGCACTCACATTTATCACCTTTTCCATGCTTAAGAGAGTTGGTGTTTTATGCCTCAAGAATGAATCATTGTGCATGCTATCATCCTTAGGCCTTTAGGATGCCATCTCAGTGGGTTTTTGGGCTTATTTTGACATGCCATAACTCTGATTTTTATTGGTTAAGTCATACCATGCTTGGTTGTAATAGGTGTAGTGTAACATCCCTTGTTAGCTTTGCATGCCTCATGCCTTTTGGACTCTTGTTCTAGCTTATGTTGGCTAGGTTCAAGCTTGTTTTTGGTCTTGTCTTGACCTGCCTTGGGACTATTTTGGTTGCCCTTGGCCCTTTGGGGCTTGCTTTGCATGGCCATGGTGTAAACCCCTTTGCTAGTTTCAAGCTTTGAGCTCTCTTGCATGCCATACTTGCATTATTTGGTTGATTTGGCATCATTCTTCATATGATTTCAGAGCTTATTTCATTGCCACATTCTTATGTTTATCACACCTTGCTCATGTTTGAGGATTGTGCATTGTTGCCTAGTGATAGGCCAATTGGAATGCATGTTTGTTTTGCATTTCACTCCATCATTTCATCACATTTGGCCACTAATTTGGGCATGGCTGAGGTCTGCCCATTTTGGTTTAAGTCCATCTTAGCATGTTGTTGTATGCTTGACATGTTGCATATTGTTGCATGCTTGCTAGTTTGCATGTTGTTGCATGCTTGTCCATCTTTGCATGCCATGCGTGTTTGTATGTTCAGGTTGCATTTTGCATGTGTTGCATTAGTCATCTTAACATAAACTAGGATCATGCATGATTTCTAACTAGTTGTTGTTTTGGCTCGGAGTACACTGTAAGTGTTTATGCTTTAGCATCCTTGCATGAGTCGGAGTGTTGCCATGATAGTATGCTTGCCATGAGGCTATTTGCTTAAATGATATAACTGCCTGAATGCCTATGGGTGAAGGTTGGATTACTTGAATTGGAACAATTTATCAAAATGCGAGTTTTAAACCCACTTGAGAGTGGCAAAATCATGTTTTTCTAAGCCCACTTGAGGGTGGCAAATCCACGTCTTAGCCTACTTGTGAGTAGCACCTTCAAACCATTTTCAAACAAACAAACATGAGATGTTTTGTTCCATAGGCGATCTAGTCTATACTTGTATGCTGTGCGCATCACATAGTAAAGCTAGCTAATAATCGGAATAAGAACGCATGTGTTTTCAAAAACAACATATCATGTTAGTAAAGGCCGATCTTTTGATCGGGCGAGTGGGGGTGCTCATTGCATGACCTTCCCCTCTTGTACCCAAGTTCCCGAGCTGAGGCAACTTTGGTGATGACGGACACGTGGCCTTAGGCACGAGTCAGGGTTTCCTAAATTTTCCCAAAATAAAATATTTAGGTGGCGACTCTGTATCTGGCAAAGCAGTCCATGTTTGACACTTCTTTATAAAAATTAGTTTTCCAAAACGATTTGCCAGATTTGGACTCTTTGGTGATTTATCGGTCTTGCATTGCACTTTGCGAGATTAGATTCAAAACCGTGACATTGAGTCCGAACTGTAGTAGCTAATGAACAAAACGGATTTCGCGCCATCTCGCGCGCGGAGCCGGGACGTTCGGGCACGTCTACAGTTACCTGTACCGGAGGCTTCATCATGGAGCTCAGCATATCTGTTATCTATTACCTGGATCCGGAGGTTCCTTTATGGAACTAGTTACTCATAACTACCATCTGTTTTGTATCCATTCTATTAGCGCTAATGGATGTACCACGTATGATTAAGCATGAACTCTGATTTCTGTATATGATTTGAAAAAGAATATGAATATAGATCTACTTCTATTTCTGAAATAAAAATGAATCTGTTTTCCGAATCTGATATGGGGCATCATTCATTTAAACCCCTTTACTTTGTTATTATTCATTGGGCTCTAGCTCACTATATTATTTATTTATGTAGGTGATCAGGTGTGTGACCAGGCTTAGAGCTTTTGCTTGGACTTTGTCTTGTCAACTAACCTATGCGCCTCCCCGTGGAGGTTCCGGATATGTCAAGTGGTCATGGCTTTGTGATTACAATTTAAGTTTTTGTTTATTCTGTAATTAAGGCTAAGTCCTTTTTTGTCTTATCTGCATAAATGTGATCACGTAAGGGTGATGTATGATATATGTATATAAAGTTTAAAATTTTTCTGTGTCATATATGTTTGCACAGCTCAATGGACATTGTATATTTGTTATTTGCTTTCACTAGCCCCTAATATTATGTTTTCTGTCTATGAGGCCTTCGATAATCTATGGATTATTGGCCGGTTACGACGCTAAACCTATTGGGGCGAGTTTGGGTCGTGACAGACGTGGAACGCTCACTTTGGGCGACTTTATTCGAAACGTCTATAACGGATTGGTATCTTGCAAAACGATTACAGTCTAAATCATGCAGAATAATCATTAAAGATCGACATCATATATAATGTTACAATGAGTCAATAACTTATACGGAACGTACATGACGTGTTGAAGACGATACGAAAGTCATTAATACATTTCCCAAGTTGTTACCATAGTAGATAGTTCAAAGGGAAACTCATTCATTCTTAGCAAAATTGCATTTTGGGAAGCTTGTCATATCATACACAGTTCGAAGTTTCAAAGCATAACTTTGAGTCTCAAAAGTACTTATTCGAAAACTTGTCATATCTCATAACTTGTAACAAAGTATTGATTTTGTAATTCATTGTATAGCAAAACCAATTTCAAAATAACTTGTACAAAAATATCTTTACAAGGACATTACTTATAGTGCTTGGTCGGATGATACTCCTTAATGGCTCAGCCTGCAGAAACATAACCAAGTATAAAATTTCATATCACATTCAATTTATGTAGTCAGTTATTAAACTGATTCGGTTCATTCGTTACTTATTCGCTAAATTGTTCCTATTCGTTATTCAATTTCCTTCGTACTCATGATATGTATATGCATAAGAAAACCAATAGAAAACCATGCAAATGGAGGCCCGGAAGTCAGAAAAATGGAAAGAAAACGAATCCGGAACCACCTTGAGAACAACACGTGCGGGGGCATTAGCCGTACGTGCGGAAACACCACCGCACGTGCAATTAAAACAGAATGCTCGGCTTGGTCTATCCTATTTTCCGCAAGGGCGAGCCTCACATCTGCACGTGCGGTTCTGGGCCAAAAGCTATCCGAAATTTTGCTCTTGTATGGAGATTCACTTTTTTCAAAATCCCACTTCAATCTTGTACAAAGCAAGGCCCAAAACTCTTAAAAACATCTTAAATTTCACATCTCTAACTTCAAACAAAACCATGATTTCAAATCAAACCTCAAATTTCCAAGTAAAAGATCAAATGAAATGTAAAAACATAAAACATGCTCTTTTGTGTTCCAAGCTCAAAATCCGTGGAGATTTCCTCTTCAAATCTCAAAGCTCATACCAAAAGCAAGTGATTGATCATGAATAATGCTATGTATGTCAATATCTTAAGCCATTTCTTAAATTCTTACCTTAGACGGTTATATAGGTTCATTATATTCTCAAACATTACAAAACTTCTCCATCATGCATGGTTTCAACTTAATTCAACTTAAATTCCAAGAACTTATGAGTGAAACAACTCTATTCCAAGAAATTTGGAGGAAATTACTACCTTGGATGGTTGATTGATGAAGATTTCCAGATTTCCTTTCTTCTTCTTTCTCTTGCTTTTCTGTAAAACTCTCTCTCTCCCTCAGATATTATGTTGAGTCTTAGACTTAACTAAGATATGCAAATATATAAAATAATCCAATTAATTCATTATGAATAAGATTTTTACAAAACTTCATATTAGGCTCTAAAAATCATGCTGATCACAAATATTTAATCAGTTTTGGTTTCTGGTACCTCTAAGGCCTTTAATTTTCAGTTTAAAGTTGTAATTTTTTCAGGTCTTCCTACGAACAACAGATATAAAGGAAAATTCTGATAATTCACACCATTAGACATGCAATTTCACATCAAACACATAATCAATTAACACATAAAGATGCAATTAAATGACTATTTAATCGAATGCATGTTCGGGTCATTACAGACAAGTGGTGTGGATTCATATTGTCGAAAGATGAGTTTCCAAGTCTATTTTGGCTTTTTGTGGAAAATAATGTCTCTTTGAAATTAATGCAAGAGAAAAAGAAAAAGGCATATCAAGGTAGTGGGTGTTTCAGTTTAGAAGGGACTTGTATGAATGGGAGTCCTAGGAGGCCTTTAGGGTATTTACCCTTACTGAAAATACATTTGTTATTAGGAATAATTAGAAGGACAAAGTTGTGTAAAGTCCTTCAACCTCTTCCTCAGGTGTGTTCACTGTGTCCTTTATTTATAAAGTTAAAGGGGATTACCTCGGCCCTAAGCTCAGTACTAGCAGATTGGTATGGATCAAGCACATCCCTTCAAAAGTCTATTTTTTTTGGATGGTTGGCATGAAAGAATAGGGTCAAGATTGCTGATATTATGCATAGAATTGGAGTCGTTCAAGGCAATGAACCTGGCTTGTATGTGTTTTGTAAGGAGGAGAGTGAAACTCTGAATCATGTGACGATCTTCTACCTTTTCTCCTAGCAAGTTTGGATGGATATTCTTAGATGGTGAGATGTCCAAGGAGCCTTGCTAGGTTTAGTTGAAGAGCTGCTACGTTGGTGGTCTGGGGGTTGTGTTAAGAAGATGGAGAAATTGATCTGGTGTGCATCATCTTTGGCCGTGCTCTGGTCCTTGTGGAAGCTCAGGAATGATTGTATGTTTAGGGATTCTACCATCATCTTGGCTGAAGTTTGTGAATTAATTAAGATCAGAATTGCTATGTGGGTTAATCTAAAATTCGAAGAACACCATTTCACAACCAATGATTATGTGTTTAACTTCAGGCATATCAGGGCATGTCTTGGGCATAGGGCGGTTGTGATACCCCTGTTCTGTAGTATGCTAATTGGTCCTTAATACGAATGTGATTATGTGTTTTGATATGATTTTGTGAGCCATTATGTGAAAATATGTGGTTTTGAATTCCTATCTGTTCACCGTAGGAATATCTGTTTGATTATCTGCTTTGGAAATTAAATTGAAGGCCTTATCGGCCACAAAACCCGAAATTGATTGCGCTATAGTGATTAGCGTAATTTTTAGAGCCTATGGTGAAATTTAATTGGAAATTGATTCGGATTAGATTAAATCGATAAAATTAATGAATTAAGTGCCCAATTGTTTAACATTAAAATAATGGCTTAGTGGAGCCATATTAGGGCCATACACACCCTCATTTGTTTCCTTTGACTTCAAAAATCTGAGTTTGCAATTGTGAGATGGAGAGGGCCGGCCATAGTGAGAGAAGGAGCTCAAAAATTGAAGTTTGATCATTTAAGCTTGGTGATCTTGAAGGCACACTAAAGAATCAACCATAGATTGTGGAGATTAAAGCTCCTTGGTGAGTAATCTTGTAAATTTAGAGTTGATTGATGATCAAGAACATGAATGTAATTGAGAATGATGAAATTGAATTGGTTTTGTTGAATTGAGGCTTGATATGTGCATGCATGTAAAGAACAGCTATGGAATCACAAAATCTAGCATGTGAATTGTAAATTTTGAAAGATTAGAAGTGTAATCCCACATGCAAGCATGTTTTTGTTGAGTTTCATGGGAAGGAGCACTAGTTGCATCATTAGAAGTGGAAATGGAAGTCAAATTGGGCATGCATGTTGTTTATTTAAAATGGGAACCTTGAATGCATGAGTTGGAGTTAATTTTGGGGCATGCATATGGTTAATTTGTGAGATTGGGTTTCCTAATGTTGTAATATTGCATTAGTATCATGTTAGCATGTGTATATGTGAGATTTGTGTCATAGCATGCAAGAAAAATTGATTGAATGTCGAAAATGAACTCAAGGAACCACTCTGGAAAACCCAGAATTTATGGTGTCCGCTCGAGCGGGGGAACCACCGCTCGAGCGGGGAATTCATGCTCCCAACATATTTTGCAGACATGGTGCCCGCTCGAGTGGGGAAGTTGACGCTTGAGCGGGGAGCTATGTAGACAGGCATTCCGCTCGAGCGTGAATTTGATATAACTAGTACTTTTGCAGGCCTCTTGGGTCCGCTCAAGCGGGGAAGTCCACGCTCGAGCGGGGACCCTATTTTCTGAAATTTTGAAAATGCATTCTGTGTTCTGTTTTCCGTTCCCTTTCACTTGTGAACACTCTTAGGCATACATTAAGCATTGTAATTGAGTTAAAAAGATAAGAATGAAGCCTAAAGAGGAATATGTGAATTAAAGAACGGATTGAATTATTTGTGACCCTTTTGTATTCATGGAATGTGTAGGGTCAAGCTCCGGGGCAAATCCACAAGTCGATCACTGTGAGTAGTATCGATATTTTGAAGCTTGTCAATTGTCCAATTGCTTATTTCCTTATAAGTTTGCTAGTTTGAATTATGGACAACCGATTGATATAAATGATTGGGCCGAAGGCCGATTGATAAATGATTGGGCCAAAGGCCGATTGACAAATGATTGGGCTAAAGGCCGATTGATAAATGATTGGGCCAAAGGCTGATTGATATAAATGATTGGGCCGAAGGCCGATTGACATGAATGATTGGGCCGAAGGCCGATTGATAAATGATTGGGCCAAAGGCTGATTGATAAATGATTGGGCTGAAGGCCGATTGATAAATGATTGGGCCAAAGGCCGATTGACAAATGATTGGGCCAAAGGCCGATTGATAAATGATTGGGCCAAAGGCCGATTGATATAAATGATTGGGCCGAAGGCCGATTTACATGAATGATTGGGCCGAAGGCCGATTGATAAATGATTGGGCCAAAGGCCGATTGATAAATGATTGGGCCGAAGGTCGATTGATAAATGATTGGGCCGAAGGCCGATTGACATGAATGAATGGGCCAGAGGCCGTTTTGACACGAATGAAAGTTTGAAAGGCCTAAAGGCCAGTTTGATACGAAAGTATGAATGGGCCAGAGGCCAGTTTGATAAAAATGATAAGTCTAAAATGAATGATAGTCTGATACGAATGGAAGATAAGTGGGCCAAGGGCCAGTACGTTTGGAACCATAGTCACTTGACTTAAATTGTGTATGTATATGATAAATGGAAATATGAAGTGGGCCCAAGGCCGTTTGAAGCATGTTGTTTTACATGTTGTTTGTGTATCTTCTTTATCTGATATTATTCACTGGGCTTTCGCTCATGCTCATTAATGTGTTTGTAAGTGAGCCAAGAGAGGTCCAGACCCAGCCTCAGTGAAGTCAGTTCGGAACAACTAAGGTTTTGAGGAGTCAGCCCTTGCGTCTCACGCACGAGACACGTCTTCGCCTTTTCGTTATGTATTTATATTTTGTCAGGTTGGCGAAGTCTTTGAATGTGTCTATATATGGTTTTGTTTTGACTGACTTAGATTGAGTGATCCTGTTTGTACAGAATTTTTTATGTTATTGCATTTTCGGATGTGAGTTATTAACATATGTATGTAATGATGTGCATATAAGCACGGCTCTATGGACAAAGTTTCAAATCGCTTCCGTTTGGCCCCCATGAACTCTGTTAAAATACGTTTGGTTTGGTTTGAGGCCGTAGGTAATCTCATGATTACTGGCCGGTTATGTCCTTAACCCAGGGGGGTGGGTTCGGGTCATGACAACGGTGGTGGCTTTATAGTTTGATGTATTTTGGGTATGAATGTGGGTGTGGTCCCTTGCTTTTGGGTCTGCTATGTTATTTTTGTTGCTCTTTGACTGGGTTGTTTTTGTTGTTTGGTTGCTCACCAACCTAAAGGTGTGTTAGCATATGATCTTGCCAGCTCTATGGTGCCAACCAAGTTGGAGTTATAGAGTTAGCATTGATGCTTTGTGCTCTCTCCTTTCTTTATTGATGTATCTTTCTTGATTATTATCAATAAAGTATTTTTTCCTGTTCAAAATATATATATATATTAAGATCTACCATTTTGTTTTTACCTGGTGTAGAACTTTACTTCACACATGGTCCAGCAAGCGAGTCCAGAGTTTGCTTACAAAAATAATAATGAAATTTACACTCCACTGTTAGCTCTTCACTCTTTATTTATTTTTCTTTTGGACTGGCATAAATGGAGTGTGAAAATCCTTACCCTATAAAACCATTCTATCTTGATCTTGTACATAGATTTTTTATTAACGAATTTTACTTTAAATTAGGTCCCTTTTTTTTTAACCTAAAAATAAAAATTTTGATAAAAATTTATTTTAAAAAAAATTCAAAAAAATGTTAATTTTTTTAGTATTTACCATACATGAACTCAAGTATGGTATTTTCTTCTTTTTTATTGGTTTACTTATTTATTTCACCATAGCATCATTGGTGTGGGAGCCGAATAAATGGCTAAATCGGAAGGGGCATATTTTAGTAGATTGACATTAACCGGCTGCATCCTGCAGACATTAACCGGCTGCATCCTGCAAGACTAGGATGAGCCGAATACAATACGTAAGCCGATTAAGAAAGGATCTTTGAGGCCGAATAGAAGAACGGGTAATGATTGAAAAGTAGGCCCAGGCCCCGAGACCTCAGAAGGAACAGATATAAATAAAGAAGCAGCGTTCTTGAAAAGGTATGTAAGAATCACTTCACTAAACTTAGTAAACAAGCTTTCTTGAGTATAAGAACTGACTTGCCCGTCGGAGTGCTAACCCCGGCACCCCCGACCGGAGTGTTTGTCCTTGCAGGTGACTAGCTGAGGATCAAGAGCGTCTCCCAGGATCTGAAGAGTATTTCCAAAACCACTTCCCCACAACTGGCGCCGTCTGTGGGAATACTTAAGTACATCCATGGAAGGCGTGACGCAAGATCCTCCGATAGCCACCGACGAGACTACATAGAGAGACGACATCACTCCGGCAAATATGCTCGGGAAGGAAACCATCGCTGCGAGACGCGCCTTGAATTTTGACTCGCCAACGACTTCAGCGCAGGAGACGATGCAAGCCATCATAGAACAAGCTAAGCAGAATGAACAAAGGCTGGAAATTATGATCGCAGAAAACGAATGCCTCCGTCAAGATTTGGCCCTGGAAGTAGCAAAATCCAAAGAAGCCGCGCGCCAAGACCCTGAACGACCTCTGAGGGCAGGTAGACAACGACCTCGAGCCCGACCAAGGGAAACCGATAGCGACTCCAACTCATTATCCACGGAGCATAACAAGGGACGCTCAGACACTTCCAGCTCCTCTAAAAAAAGTCCACACACAAGGAACAAGCGCAGAAGAAGCAGTTCAGACGAAGAGGACCGGCACGATCCTTTTATCCGACGAATAGCGAGGGCGGCCCTGCCCAAGAAGTTCAAAGTTCCATCATTTACTCTCTACGACGGAAAATCAGACCCCACTGATCATATACGTCACTACAAGTAGGCCATGACGTTGCATGCAGACAATGAAGGCCTCATGTGCCGAATATTCCCCAGCAGCTTGGGCCCATTAGCTGTCAGATGGTATTACAAGCTGGAGCCGGCTTCGATCAGAAGTTTCCATCAATTACAAAAATCCTTCAGGGCCAGGTTCATCACCAACGAGGTACAGCCGAAACAGGCCGACTCTCTCTGGGCTATGCAAATCCAACCAGGAGAAACGCTGAGAGCATATTCGGCGTGATATTGGGAGTGCTTCAATCTCGTTGACGACGCTTGCAACGACTCCATGGCCGTCACCGCCTTCAAAATGGGACTACATCCTGACAGTGCTCTTCGCAACTCCCTGACCAGAAGACCCCCCAAAACAGTCTGGGCGTTGATGAAGAAAGTCGAAGAGTATTACAAAGTGGAAGACGATGCCTTGAGGATTAAAGCCAGACAAGTGTCCACCAAACCGGCACCTCCTGAAATTGCTCAACCGATAAGTTTCGTGCCACCTCTGAGCCCTGAGCAGCGACAACGTGCTAAACGAGACAAAAGGCGGGACTCTCGCCGATCGAGTGATCAATGCCCCCACCCAACGAATGAACAATTGCAAGTCGATAGTAGACGCTCGAGGCGCACCGACAAAAAGTACACGGAACTGTCAGAGCCAATCACCGCGGTAATGACCAAAATCCAACACCTTCCATTCTTCAAATGGCCGTCAAAGATGGTAGGGCCACCCGATACACGACGAAGGGACCGGAGGTGCGAATATCACAAAGATCACGGCCACGAAATAGAGAGTTGCTATGCATTAAAAGATCACCTGGAAGAACTGGTGCAAGACGGCCGACTGCAGCATTATGTGAAACAGGGAAAGCCAACCAAGGCATTAGCATTGAGGCAGGACTCTCCCCCACTTGGCGTGATCCATATAATTTACAGCCTGCCTACACCCCCAGCCGTGCACACAATTCGATCGCATCCAACTCTACAGGGGCGCCGTATTTTGACTGACCGGTCCGAAGAAGCTCCGACAATTGCCTTCAACGACTCCGACCTCAATAACGCCACGGCTTCTCATATTGATCCATTGGTCATTGGATTACGCATAAACCGGTTCATCATTGAACGAATTCTCATAGACCCAGGGAGTAGTTCAGAGGTCATGTACTACCAAACTTTCATCAAGCTCGGCTCAACGAGTCGGATCTATTTCCGGCGCCTCACCCATTGTTCGGCTTTAATACGAATCCCGAATATCCATTGGGCAAGGTCACATTACCCGTTCGAGCGGGTGCTAGAACGGTCGAAGCAGAATTCCTGGTCGTGAAGCTCCCCTCGCCGTATAATGCCATCATGGGAAGAACCTGGCTACATATCATGAAGGCTGTCCCAAGCACCTACCATTAGATCCTGCGTTTCCCAACAGCCCACGGCATTGAAGAAATACGTGGTTCCCCCCAATCGGCACAAGCATAGTTCTGATGAAAACCCTATCACTGACCCGATCTGTGGGCTCTGATACCTGTAAATATATTTCGCCTCTGCAATACGAACTATTTTTCCTCGTCGCTCAAAATCATATGTCAATTCCTAGTGGGGCACTCGCCAGGATTGGCCAAATTAAGTCTCCGGATTCGGTGTCACACCCCAAATCCAGGTATGACCGGCCGTGGCCCACAGGGACTCAGCCCAAGGCACACGTAAGCCTAACCACTAATCCATAATCACATTGAGCAACTATACAAAAGTCCAGTAATAAATAACCAAACTCAATCCAGTGACATGCCTCAAGTATAAACGGCAAAACCAACCGTAATCAATACCATCCAAACTTATGGGATATAAACAACCCACATATCAAAATAATCCTAAATGAACCTCAATAAAAATAAAAATATGTATGCACAAACTTGATATAACAATCTAAAACAAAATAAATGTATGTCCTAGAGGTCCATGCAATTGAGTCCCCGCTACGCCATAAATCCACTCTAAGTCCTTCTAACACCTAGAAGTGATAAAAAAACTAAGTCAGCTGATAGCTCAGTGAGTAGCAACATGGATAGTAAATACAGTTTTGAGAATAGGGATAAATTCCAAAATAAGATATATATCACAGAAACTAGATTGGCATACAGTTTGGTAAATACAATCTGTTTCAAAAAGAAGGTTTCACAGTTCAACACTTAAAATACTCATGTCTCGCAAGAACATGATAAACGACATTTTCCACTTAAAATAGATTATAACATGAGCACCAATAATTTTCTGGGTACCAAGAAAAACAAATAATATGCCACACAGTTCTCAAGGCTATAAGCCCCGTTGGATCCAATACCGAACTAAGAGTCATCCTCAGGGTGGCACCTGGGCCTTTTCTCAAAGACGATCCGATTGAAGGTCACCTAGCTTTTTTTAAAGGTCTTTTCCTTACAATCGTTGAGCACTAGAGTCATTACGGCCCAACCCGGATCTGTTCCCTAGTGGCCAGAGTCACCACACACAGTGGAATAATTTCCCTGGACTAAATACACACATGGTCCCAATAATCAATACACATCAGTTTTGCAAAACATAGTAGTTCATCATTATAAACATGAGACCAAAACAAATAGTTTACAGTATGCCAAGTTCACACATGTTTCAGAAATAATTTGATTCCATTGATAATATAAATAATTTATCAAAACAGTTTAGTCTTAAAACAATAATTTAATTTTCCAACAGTTCAGGGTAGGGGAACATTTATAAAAATACGTAGCATGAAACTACTCACCTGGAAACGAAATAATATAATCCTCGAATAGAGTATGAAAGTCCAACTAGTGCCCTGAACCAATATGAAAACTACACGTCACTACTAATTTAAAAAATACTAAAGAATACGAACTAAGTAATCCCAAACTAAAGCGCACTAACACGGCTCAACCCAACTCACTGTTACTCTTAAATATTACCTAAGTTCATGTTCTTCACGGTCTAAAGCCACCCAAGACATAGGTTCCGATCGAAACATAACTAAAAGTGACTTTAAGATAAAACATAGTTTTTCCAATCTCCTCGCTAACTTTGAAAATTAAAAACCCACTCCACGTTGTTCGAAAAATTCTAAAACCCTCGAGATATCAACTAATATATCTTAGTTCCAAACCCAATTGGTTTCACTTGATTTTCTTATCAAAATAATTATCTACAATTTATTATATCCAAACAGGTTGTTTTCTGCAGCACTTTAAAGAAATTGACGGTTCTCTTAATATACACGAGCAATCAATGCAAGGCCAAAAACGTATGAAACTAGACTCGTAACCGGTTCTAATGACACTAATTTGATAATTTTTGGATTTATACCCAAAGAGAACAACACTCCCGAATTTACGGTTTCGGACTGGTTTCCTGGACAGATTTGAATACCTCAATTTATATGGATTTTGACTCCCAAAAATTATGCAAAAATTCAGATATGAAATTCAATATATAATTAATCTACTGTAAAAATTTCAGTTCAAAATTCATTCGTTTGATATGATTTCTTGATTTTTAAAGTTTGTGATTCTGTGTAGAATTTTTGGACTAAGAATTACACCATTCTTTATACATGAATTTAACTCCTTAGATTTCTTAACAGTATACATATATACAAAATACATAAATCTACAACCTCTCCATCAATGAACTAAATAATAATAGAGTAAGGATAAAGAACAAAAACAATGAAAAGAAGAAAGATAAAGACCTACCACACCCAAAAATTACTCCTTGTTTGCAATCCCCTTTTTTTCTTCTTCTTTTCTCTCAAACTCTCTCTCTCCCCGTGGCTGCTGTGGCTGCTGTTATACTGTTGATTAGGAACCTAGGGTTTTTCTTTTCTTTTCTTTGTTATACATAACATAAATGACTCTAGATAAAAAAGTCCTTTGTTTTGTTTTATTTTATTTTATTTTATCTCTCCATTAATTTAAATAAAATACAACTACTATTAGATCAAAATATGCTTATTAATTTGACACTTAATTTTATTTTATTTTTTTATTTTTTAAATAATAAATCTTGCCTTTAAATTGAAGACTTTCACCATAAATTTATTTTAGATTTTAAAATTAATTAAAAGATCCTCCAATAATATTTAATTTGCACCTTAGAATTCACCACCAAAATATTTGAGATTGTAATATTATTATTTAATTATTTACTTAATTTTTATATTTGGGTTCTCACATTCGGAGCCCCATTTGGCGCACGACGCCTTAGGGCCGATTAAGTCTCCGGATTCGGAGCGCCCTTCGTGGATATCACGATCGGCCAAATCAAGTCTCCGGATTCGGAGCCCCTTTGGCGCACGACGCCTTAGGGCCGATTAAGTCTCCAGATTTCGAGCGCCCTTCGTGGATATCACGATCGGCCAAATCAAGTCTCCGGATTCGGAGCCCCCTTTGGCGCACGACGCCTTAGGGCCGATTAAGTCTCCAGATTCGGAGCGCCCTTCGTGGATATCACGGTCGGCTAAATCAAGTCTCCGGATTCGGCGCCCCCTTTGGCGCACGATGCCTTAGGGCCGATTAAGTCTCCGGATTCGGAGCGCCCTTCGTGGATGTCACGATCGGCCAAATCAAGTATCCGGATTCGGAGCCCCCTTTGGCGCATGACGCCTTAGGGCTGATTAAGTCTCCGGATTCGGAGCGCCCTTCGTGGATATCACGATCGGCCAAATCAAGTCTCCGGATTCGGAGCCTCCTTTGGTGCACGACGCCTTAGGGCCGATTAAGTCTCCGGATTCGGAGAGCCCTTCGTGGATATCACGATCGACCAAATCAAGTCTCCGGATTCGGAGCCCCCTTTGGCGCACGACGCCTTAGGGCCGATTAAGTCTCCGGATTCGGAGCGCCCTTCGTGGATATCACGATCGGCCAAATCAAGTCTCCGGATTCGGAGCCCCCTTTGGCGCATGACGCCTTAGGGCCGATTAAGTCTCCGGATTCGAAGCGCCCTTCGTGGATATCACGATCGGCCAAATCAAGTCTCCGGATTCGGAGCCCCCTTTGGCGCATGACGCTTTAGGGCCGATTAAGTCTCCGGATTCGGAGCGCCCTTCGTGGATATCATGGTTGGCCAAATCGAGTCTCCGGATTCGGAGCCCCCTTTGGCGTGTGACGCCTTAGGGCCGATTAAGCTCCTTAAGGCCGAATGGGCCCTGGGTTCAAGCCTCCAAATATGGAGCCCGCTTTAGTGCTTTAGAGGATTATTGCATTAATCCGTTCGGCCATACTAATCGGTCTACAGTGCTAAGTGCTAATTACGTCTCCGAATCCGGAGCAAACGTTGGCACGAACAAAAGATATTGATAATTGATCCTATGTAACACACTAGAACAGATCATACATTCGAAGTAATGTGCTTTAGTGCACAAACAAAATTCAGAATACCACGCAAATAGATTTAAAATAAAACCATTTATTTGATTAAACAGTTGTTACATAAACACAACCCGTATTCGAGCATTACAATATCGAAAGCAAAAAAGGAACAAGACGCGCCGGTAAAGCAACATCGCCGGATCGACGATCGTCGCCCTAAACTCCTCCACGACGTGCAATACCTTGAACCAGCTATGCTTAAGCCCACGACTTGCATAGCGCCAAACTTCCCCTGATACCATTGACAATGTCAAGGCAAAGATCCAGGACAAAGAAGAATGAACTTGACAGTTGTTGACTCTCCTTTCGGGGTGATCTGCTTCGACAACTTGGAGACTCACAGATCTTTGGCTCTTTGGATGACCTAACTCCCTCACGGGTAGATTTTCTGCTACAAACCATCTCAACACCAAACTTGACCCAAGTTTGAGCCTCTATAACCAAAATCACCATCCCACACAAGGAATGATGAGACAAGTGGGATTATTGGGGCGAAGCGCCTACTCCTTTTATTCTCAGCAACGACCGCGATCTCGAGGTCCCAATCCCAAGAAAATTTTATTAACGCCAAAAAACGCATTGGCTGAATAAGACGAGCGTCGATTGACATTCGCCATGACCGCCATCTCGACGGCTGGCCGAAACGCGCACTGGCTGGGCCAAAGCGAAATAGATTTATTAAGCTGGTCGGCCAAGTCTTCACATGCCGATCACCCTCGACCAGCCCACTAATCCAACTGGCCAAGCATCAAAGATAAATAGCCGTTGAAATAGCCTCAATAAAACCTTAACGGTCGTCGCGAATGTGCCGATCCTGCCCATGTGCAGATCCTGCCGATAAGCCCGCGTATCGCCGGACAGTTAACAGCTACCTGGGTCAGACAATATTTAGACATTCATTCAAACATTTAAGCAACATGAAATACACATATGCCGAATATGAATGACAACGAAGCATTTATAATGAAATGTTCTTTATTCAATAAAACAATAAGTTACATAGTTTCAAACGCGCCCTGCATTCCAATCTTACAACTATTAAACTCATACGGCGTCACCCTCATCCTCACTCTTCTCAACTTCAAAAGCAGAAAATGGAAAATCTTTACTCTTGTAGCGTGGTGATGCCAAATCAATTCTCGACGCTCGAAGAGCTTCTGCGGCTTGAGATGCCTTAATCCAACCGTGCCTAAACCCACGGTTTTCACATCGGCACACTTCTTCGGCCAATTTTTCCCTGGTTTTCTCGATTCCCACTTTTCGGCCCTCATGGAAACCTTTCTCATAGGCCCTTCCCTTCGCACTCTCTATTGCGAACATACTTGCCGTCTCTCGATCGGCAAGTGCGGAGCTGATAAGTCGACTAGTAACCCTCTCTTCCACAATTGGGTTCGCGTGCGCGGTGGATTGTGCCTGAGGCGCCTTGGTCTTCCTTAGTTCCCGCTTGGCCGCCTCCACGCGGGCCTCCAAACTTCGAATACGTTCTTCCTTCTTCTCCATCTCTTGACGGGCAGCGCGTAGTCGCATGCCGACTTCGTAAGCAGTGTAAAGCCCCTTCACCGCGCCGTGAATGCCCTTGCGAAACACCTTGTAGTCCTGTCGACCCAGCATTGATTGCTGAACCTCAGGAGAAAATATTTGTCGGGCAAAATCGACCGCTACGTCTGGGTCTCGAACGATCGAGTCCGCCTCCGTCATGGGTCTATTCTTCACAAATACCACAAAGCTTAATGGGCACGGATTCGCGTCAGACCTCCTCTCGACTCGGGACTGTGGAGATTTACCCTACGACTGCTTGTCTCGCCTGGGCGATCTACTGCGACGTCGGGGAGACTGACGCCTCTCTCGACCCCTGGAACTCCTACTCCTGTACGCGAGGGTTCACCACCTCGATTCATATCTCCGCCCAACTCAGCTAGGGTCTTCGCTTCCCCTTTACTGTTAAAGAAGAGTCGGTTCGACATTCGCGCAATCAGTCTTCCTCTAGGAGCTTGAGTCAGTTGTCTACCAAGCTCATAAAGGATGTACCCTTGTTCATTTATCCTTCGCAGAGGCAGCACGATCGAGGCAATCTCATTAATTGGAGATCCTGAATCGCCCGACGCCGGCTGAGTCGACGGTAGGGGCATGATTTTACCATCTATTCGAATATCGCGAACCGCATGGGGCAAGGGCAGATTCATCAATATATTCGGCTTAGGTACCCCAGCTGGCTCACAAATCGATTCTAACCTCTGCAGGAACCGCCTGGGGCAAGGGCAGATTCATCAATCTATTCGGCTCAAGTACCCCAGCCGGCTCCCGAATCGATTCTAACCTCTGCAGGAACCGCCTGGGGCAAGGGCAGATTCATCAATCTATTCGGCTCAGGTACCCTAGCCGGCTCACCAATCGATTCTTCAAACCTCTGCAGGAACCGCCTGGGGCAAGGGCAGATTCATCAATCTATTCGGCTCAAGTACCCCAGCCGGCTCACAAATTGACAGTTCATAATTCGAATCCGGTCGGCATGAGAAAGACGAATCAATATTGCCACAAGATACCCCAGCCGGCTCACCAATCGATTCAAACCTCTGCAGGAACCGCCTGGGGCAAGGGCAGATTCATCAATATATTCGGCTCAGGTACCCCAGCCGGCTCACCAATCGATTCTTCAAACCTCTGCAGGAACCGCCTGGGGCAAGGGCAGATTCATCAATCTATTCGGCTCAAGTACCCCAGCCGGCTCCCGTATCGATTCTAACCTCTGCAGGAACCGCCTGGGGCAAGGGCAGATTCATCAATATATTCGGCTTAGGTACCCCAGCCGGCTCACCAATCGATTCTTCAAACCTCTGCAGGAACCGCCTGGGGCAAGGGCAGATTCATCAATCTATTCGGCTCAAGTACCCCAGCCAGCTCCCGTATCGATTCTAACCTCTGTAGGAACCGCCTGGGGCAAAGGCAGATTCATCAATCTATTCGGCTCAGTTCACAAATCGACAGTTCATAATTCGAATCCAGTCGGCATGAGAAAGACGAATCAATATTGCCACAGGATATTCAATCTCTAAAGACGAATCAATATTGTTTCATTAACATAACCACACAAATTGTGTACGAGTAGTAATGAAATTACAAGGAAATTTTCATTAATAAATTGCGCACAAGATAGTAACCAATTTATACATGAAAACCACCCTGAACCAACAAAACTTTACCAAAGAAAAATCAAAATCAAAAAACTAAATGAATTAGGAAACGCCTCCCAGATCACTCCTCGGTGTCGGATTCAAGGGGCTCAACATCCACTTGCTCGTAAGGAATTGGCAAATCCAATGTAATCCCAGCGGCAGCAAGGGCTTTGAGCCACCCGTGTTTGAACCCCCGATTCTCAAATTTGGGAACTTTATCAACGTATTCCGTGAAGGCGGCTCTTTTTCCCGCCTCAAAAGCCTCAGATTCGGCTTTCTCCTGGGCCGTCTTGAGCTCCTCTAACTGACTCTTCGCCTCGGCAAGTTCGTCTTTGGAGAGCTTGAGCGATTCCTCACTCGCACTCGCTCTGGCCTCAGCGTCAGAACGAAGCTATTCGGCAGTGCGAGCCCTCTCCTTCTCCACTTCGGCTCGTGCGCTCTCCATTGCGGCTCTCATCTTCTCAAACTCGGCCCTACTCTTTTGACCGTCCACTTCTGTTTGCAAACGGTCAATTCTGCCAAGAGCATCATGCAGGCGGCGGCCTAAGTCGGCGATCCTGCCGACGGTCTGCAAAGAACAAGCGATCGTTAGATACCTCTATAAAAATAGATTTAAGCGAATTTGAGATCACCTACCAAAAGGGCTGACTGCACAGACAGAGCTACGACCATAATATCCGGCACGACGCAAAAGGTTGCATTGTCAGCCGGCAAGGAAATTGAAGCCGCCAGGCTCAATGCAACGGCCGGATCCTCCATGGCCGAAGCATTGGAAGGAATCGGCGTATCTCTGATCTTGGGCTGAATAACAAAAGGAGCAACCACGTCCGATTCTTCGAGGCGAGGCCGTTTGTCAATGGGACTAATTTCTGAACTAGCCTCCTCCTCGGTGCTACGTTTTTGGCTGCGTCCCTCCGGAATCAGCTGTTCTTCACCGGCCTGCTGTTCCACCACTTTTTCCGTTTCGACCGGCGTAACCTGAGCCGTTCCTTCAATAACGGGTACAAAGGCCTTAGTCAAGCTGGGATCGGATTCGGTGGCCTCGGCCTTTTTTCGAGCAGCCATCCACTCGGCATTTCGCTTACGCGCCATTTGCGTAAGGCTTTCCTTTGCCATACCTCCGAAGAAATCACCGGGTAGATCTCCTAAGTTCGCAAAAATATCCCTAGAAGAAAACTCAGCCCGACCCGAAGCGGATGGTGAGGAAGGCTGGTTGAGTCTGGCAGCCTCGAACACCGAACGCACGGCCTCGTCAACCTCTTCGCCCTCCTCAGTGAATTCTCTGGCCGGATCAGCAACTACCTTTATCACCGGCTCTGCGTCTTGCCCCGAATCAGAAGCTTCGAGACCAATCTGCCTAAGGTTCTTGTAGCTGGGGAAGATAAGAGCCGAGAGGTGCTGATCACCGGATGGAATTGGGATGTTGTCCGCAGCCGAGAATGTGGTATAAGTGGGTTCGTACCGGAGTAAAATGTGGGCGGCTCTCCCTTGTTTTTGCACGTTTGGGCGACCGAAGTAGTCGAGTGCAGTCTTAATGTCCCTAAGGACCGCGTCGTCAACTGAAGTCAGAATTTTCTTCAATTTGTTACCTGCAAAAGATAAGGAGAGCTTAAGGAAAGAGAGCCGATTAAAAGACAGATCGACAAACATAAGATACTACGTGGCAACCTGGATCACCCTTATGTCTGGGAATGGGGTCTAGGCGATCTTCACCTTCAGCGAACTCCCAATTACCTCGGACATTGACCATTACATCGTCAACCCTCTTACCAGAACTGGCAAGCATAGTCACCAAATGATGGTTAGTATCCTTGGCCCTGAGGAAGTACCGCTCCAGCCGACCAGAGGATTTGGCTAAAGCATAGCAGTGCCGAATGGCCGGAATTCCGAGATTGATCCTAAGGCGTCGATTCAACTCTATAACCCCCATAATGATTCGAAAGAAATTTACATTGGGTTGAGAAGGAATCAGACTCCAATAGCGAAGAACGGCCCTAAGCAGTGGATGTAAGGGGAAATGAACTTCGCCCTCCGCAATGGACAGGAGGGGGAATACGATCGTATTCTGATCCTCTCTCTCCATATCTAGAGTGTTGTCCGTTACGAGAGACAATTGGACGTCATCGGGAATAGAAAAATGTCGCCGGAATCCGAAAATGCGACTCTCAGAAAGGAGGTCTTTCAAGTGTTTAGCCATTCCAACGGGGACCCAAGGATTCGCCGAAAATAAAAACGATAAACAGAGAATAGGATTACAAAGGAAAGAAAGGAAAGAAGACTTACGAAGGGCAGATGAGGAAAAGGCAGACGGACGAAAGTTGCAGAAAATGTGAGTGAGAGGAGAGATGCGCGCTGGCGGTCCAAACGTATTAGATGATCGACGAAATGTGCACCCAAAGGACTGAAGTTTCAAATCGCAATAAATGCGAGAGACACATGAATGGCGCGGGAAAGTGTAATGATAAACGAAAAGGTGTGCGCCTTCTGACATCCTCTGACGTCTTGAGGAGCGCGAAGCCGCTTGATCTATGCTAAGCTTTTCGAATTCTAGACCAAACACGCCGATTAATTACCGTCAATAGGGAGTTCGGGGGGCAATTGTGGGAGCCGAATAAATGGCTAAATCGGAAGGGGCATATTTTAGTAGATTGACATTAACCGGCTGCATCCTGCAGACATTAACCGGCTGCATCCTGCAAGACTAGGATGAACCGAATACAATACGTAAGCCGATTAAGAAAGGATCTTTGAGGCCGAATAGAAGAACGGGTAATGATTGAAAAGTAGGCCCAGGTCTCGAGGCCTCAGAAGGAACATATATAAATAAAGAAGCAGCGTTCTTGAAAAGGTATGTAAGAATCACTTCACTAAACTTAGTAAACAAGCTTTCTTGAGTATAAGAACTGACTTGCTCGTCGAAGTGCTAACCCCGGCACCCCCGACCGGAGTGTTTGTCCTTGCAGGTGACTAGCTGAGGATCAAGAGCGTCTCCCAGGATCTGAAGAGTATTTCCAAAACCACTTCCCCACAATTGGTGTTCCAATTGGTGGAGAATTTGAACATGGAGGCATGTTGGGATAACTCATTTAAAGTCCAACTGTTATTTCACACAAGATAAGATGATATAAGTAAATTTGTACCAAAAATTGTAAGTTATGGAAAATCAGCAGTGATTTAGACCCCCTCAAATTTCAACCCCCACCACCCCCACACATACGTGGCAGGTAGTGATTGGAGGAGGAGAAAAAAAAGAAAAAGAAAAAGAAAAAGAAAAAGTGACCAATCAAAAAAGAAAGGGGGTCAAAAGGGGGTGGGGGAAAGGAGGTCCCAATCTTTATTCATGGAAAATATGCTGGTAATTATATTACCTGAAGCGGAAATGGTTTGGCTCGGATGCTTGAATTACGAGCCTTGTCTAGAAAATCATTCATCAATTGAGAAGCTACCACAGTTTCCACACTCCAAATCTCTAGGTTCGATAATGGTGACCTAATAGGGTAAAACATATAGAGAAATCTTTTTCTACATGAGATTTTCTGGTAAACTTACACAGCACTAATAATACGTATTATTGTTTTTCTCTATATCAAATATATAGAGATTCTCTCTTGATAGAGGTGGAGTTGTAGTCTCCCACAATAACTCAAACACCTAAAAGATAATCTCTTAATTATCTTATTTATTAAATAGTGAATTATCCATAACCCATGTGGACGCTCCATGGGTTATGGGCTGGGTCAAATCTGACCCAATTTCCAACATCTCCCACTCGTCCACATCATTGGTTACATTCATAACCGTTATTTCTTAATCTCTTATTCAATCCACTTGTCATATGGAAAAATGAAGCGTGCGACCTGACGAGAAGGTATAAAGATAAGAGTGCTATATTAAGCCACCATAAACTAACATAGCATATCACTTGAAATATCTCGTCTACCCCCCATATTCATTGGATCACACCAGATCAAACATTTTAAAACCCTTCGCGAGTCATAGCTTATAAACATGCTTGACCTCAACACTGTGTCTGTACTCATGATTATATTGTGATCTCAAATCCGACACAATCGCCCAGGCAATGAGCTACAATATAAGGGTATGATTTCCAACAATCTTCTCTAGACACTCATGTCAATTCACTCAAACTTGACTGCTTTCTAGACATGGTCCTCTGGATCATATTTATCGTGACCCTTGGATGACATACTTAAGTAGCGACATCAAGTCATCACTTCATGAAATAGTTCCAGGTTCAAGAGCATAGTGTAGGCCTATCATTGGCCTAACAGGGCTCACACAGTGCTAGAGTAGGGATCCATCTAGTCAATCCCTTAAATGGTTGACGGTAGCACATACAGTATGATATGTATGCTATGGCGGAGCTCCCATTAGATTGGGTTATCACTCTCTAGCCATACGAATCTTAGTCTAGTCGCTATACAAGCGCCTAACTTGAGTTTCTTAGCATATTTGCTCATCAAGTGCCTATCTAAGATCTCACATTCAGCTATATTCAGGCTTCATGAAGCTGTAAATAACTTCATGTTCGACTTTTTAAAGTCTCATCTCAGCCAATGCCAAGGTGACATCTAATAATAAATCAGTTTTGTTCACTTCTCAAGTCACAAAGCATTTACGTTGCTCGCTCTCTAAGTGCCAAGATAATTAATGTCTCATTTCGCTCGCTCTACAAGCGCCAGAGTGATCGCTAGTGTGAGAAGGCCAATCTAAGCCTTGTGACATCATATACAATGTGTGCTAATAGTATCAATTATGCCATAAAGCCACATAAATAAATAAATATGCATAAGATACTCATAAAAATATCCAACAATGTCAATGAGGTATCCAAAAATAAAAAATAAAAAAAATACATCAAATCCTACGAAGTCTTAAACTCCTAATATGAGTTTGGAAAGTATCTCTAGCAGTGGATTAGCCACCATCCAGCTAATGGAGATATACTGTAGGACTACCTCCTCTTATGCAATCACACCTTAAATAAAGTGAAATCGAATATCGATGTGTTTGGTTCTATCAAGACACTTAGGATCCATGGAATATGCCAAAGCTGCCATACTATCAATATGGATCATAAGGGCTTCATCTATAAGAGTCGTGTTCCCAAGGCACTATCGGAATCTTCTCAATCAAACAACCTCTAGTATTGCTGCTGAACAAACAATGTGCTCTAACTCTATCGTGGGAAAAGATGACGAAAAATCCTCTCCACTGCTTGTTAGTGAACATGTAACGCTCTGAAGTAAATATAATAATCCATCAACAATATCAATAAATGACAACACCGATAAAGTAATTATCTTCCATTAAATCCAATTGAGTTTACAAAAGGGAAACATATGCAGTATACATTGATAATGCCTGGCCCTGAATCTATAGTATATGTTGCGAACAAAAGAAAAAGAATAGAAGTTAAACAAGAAATGCCCTAAGGGCTTACAGCTTTCCAAGACGATGCTTGGTTACAACAAAAGTAGACTTAAGTCCAATACAGTTAAAGCCCTTGGCTTGTACAAAATAAATACAATAAATACACAAAAAGAAGCTCTCGCTCTAAGTCCTCCCAAGCTATTGCCTTGGCGGAGGCATATCATCAGCACCTGAAATGTTTTTCCTACGTAGGGTGAGTCAAAGCCCAGTAGAAATAATCCAACACAGTATATGAATCTTAACAAAGCTATAAGGTGAATGAATATGCAATGCTTGTGCCAAACCATTTTTAGACCTATTTCCAAAACTATGCAATACCAAGTATATATATATATATTGATCCATAAATCATTTCCATTACAATAGAAAATGGGGCAGTGAATCACACTCTGGGAATTTCAAAATAATATAACTTTTCCTGGAAATTTCGTCCGGAGGAAACCGTAAGCTGGGACCCATGTAAACATAGGCTATACAAGAACAACTATTGCCATTTCACGAAAATTTCGTCCGTGGGATCGGCACCCATGTATACACGCAATTTTCGGGACTTTCACTCAGGACACACAAGCCAATTTGTTTAATGTAGCAATAATTCCTTTCCGAGATTCACCCATTTTCTCAAAATAGTAACATTTTCAATATATAAGTGTGGGATAATGCTCAATGCAAATGAATGAGGAAATAGTTTCAATTCTTCTAATTCACATGCAATTTCTACAACAATCATATCTATCCTCCACCGATAGCCCCAAACAGATATTTCTAAACCAATAATTTATATTCCATAAGGATAAACTTTCCAAATTTCAAGAGGTGAGTGATAATACATATCCAACTCTACCATCCTCATCAATACCAATCCAATTTTATAATTTCAACATTAATTTCATTATTTATACAAAATCAGCATTTGAGACATTTATGGAAAAATTCTTACTCTTTTCAAAATCAACCCCAAGTATCCAAAATCAATCATTTCCATCCAACTCAACATTGTTTCCAACATCAAAATCATTTCCAAGAACTTGTTTGAAAAACCCCTCTTTTGATTTTTATCCAAAACCCTAGAATTGTTCCAAACCTTTCAAATTCGCAATATGGTTTAGAAATGACAAATAACTAAGTTAAAACTCATAAAAAGTGTGGAAAGTATCCCTACCTCAAGCTAGAACGCGAGAGAGAGAGAGAGTGAGGAAACCCAAAGACGCCAAAAACCAATTTTGCTCCGGTTAAAACGAAGCCCACGTCGAGCTCTAACTTTTTAACAAAGTCACACGATTGAAAAGATCAACGGATCTAGGTGTATTTGAGGGAAATATGTGAGTTTTAAAGAGAGATAGGGTTTTGAAATGTTTAGAGAGAGATGAAAAAATGACTTAAAATGGGGTGTTTACGAACTGATAAACGCACAGTTCGCTCGAGCGCAAGTTATGTTGCTCGAGCGACCAGACATAATAAGTTTTACCGCTCAAGTGCAAGAAGCTTCACTCGAGCATAGAATATGAACTCCTAGTAGTTTTGCAGATAGAGGTCATCGCTCGAGCGCAACAAGCTTTGTTCAAGCGAAGAATATAAACACCCAGTATTTTTGCAGACCTGCAAAAGTACTAGAGGTTCACAAAGACCGCTCGAGCACAAGAAGCTTTGCTCGATTGAAGGGACAAAAATCTGGGCAACAAAAGTTTGAAAAACAAGCTACCAACCTGTTCCAAACGCAATCAACACACCCCAAAAGCCAAACTCAAATAGATACAAAGGGAAACAAGACATGGATAACTATATATGACAATGAAACCCGGATCCAAAACATCAAATGGGTCGAGTCCAAACCAGAAACGCTATAGAACAAGTCTTGTGTTACTCTAGTAATGACTTACCACACCCAATGCAAAGCATATGTCCGGTCGAGTACACACTATAGCGTACATCATATTACCAACTACACTCGCATAGGGAACCTTTGCCATTTGTTTCTTTTCCTCATCTGTTCTTAGGGCAAGAGTCAATGCTCAGATTACGTCCATTCTCAATTGGATTGTCAATGGGTTTGGAATAGTGCATCTGAGACCATTCTAAGATCCGCTTAATGTAAGTCTCTTGAGACAAACAGAGAAGTCTCTTAGAGCGATCTATCTATATTTGAGCACATAATTTGACTCTCCCATGTCTTTCATTTCAAAAGTAGAGGACAACCACTTCTGAGTCGCGACAATCATCTCTATGTCATTTCCAGCTAATAATATGTCGTCAACATACAACAATACAATGGTCTTTCTTCATCATCTCAAACCCCGTCGAAATGATGGTTTTTATAGAATCTAAAATATCGTTATTTAGACGATTGCTTTAGGCCATAAATGCAACACTTGAGATGGCATGCTTTGCGCTTTTGTCCATTAACCTCAAAGCCTATTGGTTGATCCCTATAGATCTCCTTATCCAGTTCTTCATTGATGCAGTCATAACATGCATTTGAAATGCTAGAATTTAGGAGAATAAGGGAAAATCTCACCATCGGAGACAATATCTATACCCCCTTTTTGGGTATAGCCCTTCGTCATGAGGTGAACTTTTGACCCATCAGCCTTGCGCTTAACTTTTAAGACCGACTTGTTGCCAATAGCCTTGCACCAAGGTGGAAAGTTAACAAACTCCCAAACTTGGTTCCGAACCATAGAACTCATTTTATCCTTCATAGTAGTCATCCACTCGGTAGCATTCGGTGAAACTAATGCTTCCTCATAGGAAGCAGGCTCATCAAGATCCAACGGAGCATACATGAAAGATTTTCCCTTAATCTCATAAGACGACGGGGAATAATTCCACATTCACCTCTATGTAACTAGGATCCTTATTGAGTCATTTTGTAGTGAAACGCTACCACTAGAAGGTAAATCACTCCTACTATTTTTGGCGATTTAAGGATGAGTCTCTAATTCTCCACCCTCGCCAAAAGATGGTGCGACTTCCTCAAACTCCTGCAACTCAAATAGCACAAGATCTTTCTTTACTTCACTAAAAAATTCACTCTTAATGAACTTGACATCTCGTGACTTACTTTCAGTCATTCCACTATCAGGATGTTCACTATGTTTTACATAACCATTTGAGCATTCTGAGTATCTAACAAACACTTGTTTATTTGCTCTAGGGCCTAACTTCCCATGCTTATGAGAAGTACTGTGAACAAAAACGGCACAACTCCAAGGCCGCAATTGCTCCAAATTAGTTTTTGCCCATTTCCATAATTCATATGGAATCGTTGGAACTGACTTTGAAGGTACACGGTTAAGGATGGAGGCAGCAGTCAAAAGAGCATCCCCCAAAAAAAGATATAGGGAGATTGACATGCGCTATCATCGATCTAACCATTTCAAGCAAAATGTAATTTCGTCTCTTCACTACACCATTTTTTTGCGAAGTGCCTGGAATCGTTAACTGCCTGCGTATCCCATTTTCCTCACACAGTCCCTAGAACTGATGTGATAAATACTCACGCCCTCGATCTGTTTGAAGGATTTTCAATTTTCTGTCTGTCTGATTCTCAACCAATTCAACAAAGCGCTTGATGCAATCCAATGCCTCAAACCGATGTGAGATCAAATTAACATAATTGAATCACGAATAATCACAAATAAATGTAAGGAAATAAGAAGCGCCATGGCATGCCTTTACATTCATAGGTCCGCAAATGTCAGAGTGAACTAACTCTAGAGGATATAAAGCCCTAGATGCCTTTCCAAAAGGCTTCCTACAAGCCTTTTCTGCCAAACAAGGCTTACACACAGGTAGACTTACATTAGCAAGATGCACCAACAGGTCTTCTTTAGCTAGTCTAGTCATTCTATCTTTTCCTATGTGACCAAGTCTAGCATGTCAATTAAAAGAATTTAATGAATCATTAGAAGACACATAAGAATATGAGGAAAAATCCAAATCTAGCATAAAGAAACCATTGGAAAGAAAACCATGTCCGTATAAGACTTTATTTAAATAGAAATCTAACTGACTGCCATCAAAATGAAAACTAAAACCAAAACCTAACAAAGCAATAATTGATAAAAGATTACATTGGACACCAAGTGCATAAAGTACGTCATGGGGGAGTAAGGTGCACCCCAAACGCGTCTTGAGCTGATAAGAACCAACTCCAAGGACATCCTCTCGAGTTCCATTACCCAAGGTAACGTACTGTTTGCCAATAGGTATCTTTCTGTACAAACCTAACTCTTTCTCTAGCTATGTGGCGGGTTGCTCTTGAGTCTACAATCCAACCATGGAGAGAATTAGCAACACATACATGTGAACAAACACAAGTATTTAAAGAGTTAAGTAAAAGGTCTACCTTTTTTGCATCAGGGCATTCCTGAGCAAAGTGACCTAGCTTCCTACAATTATAGCACTTGACTTTGGTCTTGTCTTTGTTTCCAGCGTGCTTGCCTTGACGGCACTTCATCACATTACCTTTCTTAGGACCAAGGTTACCAGCTGCACCACCATGTTTTTGTTGTTTGTTGCTCTTGGGCTTGAATGCCTTACGCTGCCCATCTTTGGTGACAAATGCAATGCTGCGTTGCGTTCCCAGGCACTCCACTTCAAGCTCAAGGTAGCGAGAGATATCATCAAAAGTCTTGATGTTCTAACTGTGTGTAAGCACAAGTTTTATTTGTCCCCATGAATCAAGCAAAGAACATATCACAGCTGTAACCTGTTGCTTATCAGTAAGAACATAACAAACAGCCTTCAAATCATGTATCATGGCTGACATAGCTTTGAAATGCTCAACCATTGAGTGTTTTGGATCCATAGCATATTGCTCAAATTTCAAAATAAGAACACATAACCTAGTTGTAGATGTGGTCCCATAGATAATTTTCAATTGATTCCACATATCATGAGCAGTGGGGCTTGCCTCAAACTCCCTAATGAGATCATTGTGCATGCTACTAAGCATAGTATAGCGTGCACCGATCTCTCCTGACCCATTTCTCATAGATTTCCATGTCACAACGATGTTGGGTAGTGGTCCCTTCCTTAA
Organism: Camellia japonica; assembly: GCA_030407325.1. Classification (NCBI taxonomy): domain Eukaryota; kingdom Viridiplantae; phylum Streptophyta; class Magnoliopsida; order Ericales; family Theaceae; genus Camellia; species Camellia japonica. The sequence continues at coordinate 193,358,100 of JAPPVO010000019.1, forward strand.
GACGGATCATAGGGGTGGTCAAAGTATCTAGGACTTCTTATTCATTAAGTAAGTATTGAATTTTTCTGTGCCACATATCATAATTGGACCCATCCAATTTTTCTCCTTTGGTGAGGTCAGCAACAACATTCTTAGAAGCCATTTCACTGAATTCATTGCACAGGGTTTGACATTAGCACACTTTTTTTCCCCCCTTAAATTTTATTCCAAAAACACAATGGTTATACAATATTTCTACTTACATAAAGAGATCGAAAATTTCGCTAAGCTCATAATCATCTCCTTCTATGTGAGCCAAAATATGGCACCCAATTAATTTTGAAAAATATTATGTAAGATGTAAAAACTCTCTTAAATCCACAACATTAAACCATACATAATATATATGAATCCAAAAAAAATGAGCCATACAATTTTGCACGTGGGCTCCACTTGAAACCCTGTCAGTAATATGATGGAATACATTAAGGCAACCTTAAAATATATTGGTGACAGTGAAACACATCCCCTTACATGGATATAGAAAAATAGATCCAAAAATAAATAAATAATTACAACCTAAAAGAATCCTAATACATTGATTCTAATAAAAAATAAATAAATAACATGGGGATGCCACTTCACCAATACATTTGTGGGGTCTACTTCTAACAATACAAAAATAACTAAATAAACATGTGCACAAAAAATTACCAACATTAACTCCATTCACGCGTCTTGAGAAACAAAAATCGCTCGGGGCCATGTTTCACACCTCTCGAGATGAAACCCGCCCAAGGCTGTGTTTCTCGTGTCTTGAGAAACAAAAACACTCGAGGCTGTGTTTCACACGTCCCGAGATGAAAGAGAGTGGTGTGCGATAGATGCACGAAGGTAAACAAGTACGATAGATGCACAAAATGAACAAGTGCAATAGATGCACAAAATGAACAAGTGCGATAGATGCACAAAATGAAGGTGCAGGTTCTCTTACCGAGATACAAATGAATTTATCCGGAACTCCTCCGAATGAACCGTAAATACAATATTGTTTGCCGGTTAATATGCGATAGATGCACAAAGTGAGCAAGTGTGATAGATGCACAAAGTGAATGAGTGCGATAGAGGCACAAAGTATTCAATTTAAGATGGACAATCGACGTATGACATTAATCGAAAGGATGTTCTAAGCATGAAATAAAAGCACATTCTGCATGAAACAATGAACAAGAGCATATTCTATGCGGAATTGATGGCGCATTCTATGCAAGATAGATAGCGTATTCTATGCATGAGTGACATGAGCATGTTCTATGCAGAACTCAAAAAGGATGCAAGGCGCATGTACAACATACGTACATAAGAAAAGAAAGATGACAAAGATGCTATTTCGATTAAACTAAGCAAAAGCAATACGTGATGCAACCTTCGATTTACCTCTCGGAGACTTGCAACAACAAAAAGATACACTTCAGTCACAGCGGCAAGTGGGACACAGTCACGCGCTGGAACACGGTTGTAAGCTTCCAAATCAAGAACCTTTCATGTACCACTCAGGAAACATAGGCACAAAACAGCATCAGGACACCAAAGAGGGCCACCGGCCACTTGCCAGCCACTGGAGGGGGCTACCGGCCACCTGCCGGCCAAGAATCACCACTGCCAGACACCTGTGGCAATTTCGGGCATTTTGGTCTTTTCACCCATGGGTCTTTAAGTACAAGGCTTGACACTTCATTTCCTTATTACCCCATATCCGAAATTGCTCCCTCTCTCTCTCTAGACACTCCTTCTTTCTAGATCTGTGCTTTTTACGCATTTTCCAACGCCCCAAGCAAAGTTGATTCGCTAAACCCTATTTGTTTCCTCTATTTTGAACCGATTGAAATTTGATTTCGGTGCTTTTTCTTGAAGTTTCACTACTTGAGGTTTGTTCCCCTCGAGTTTCTCTCGGGTTTTATGCATTTTCCTGGGCTTCTACTTTTTCTCCCATTTTCTCTCTCTTAGGGTTGACTTTTTCTAAGTTTTCTCATTTTTTTTTCATTTTTCTCCACTTTTGATCCACTTTTCACCCATTTTCAAATGGCGGATGGTATTCCACGTGACAGCCCCCCCTGAGATTCCACCCCTGTTATCACCTCCGACAGAGATGGAGGCAGATTTCGCTCCTAAGCCTAAGCCTGAGCCTGAGATATTACCGCTGAGAGTACGCCCCTTTGATCCGGTGACATACCATCCCCAGACACATGTACTACCACCACTCGGGGGCGTTAGGCATTTCAAGGAGTCCGCGCGACGCGCGCTGGAGGACCTCTTGCTGTGGGTGCTGGATTTCTATTTGTCCCACGGCATCATCGAGGTACACACAGCATTCTCATGCTTTCTTCACTTTACATTACATTTCTTGCTTTAACTGCATTCCTTGCTTCAACTGTATGCTTACACTGCATTTCTTTCTTCTTGCTGCATTTCTTGTCTTAATCACACTCTTGCTCTGTATTTTTTACACTGCCTTTCATCTGCCTCTTCTTATATCACTATATATCACTGTTTTGATCACAGGAGGACTCTCGCTCCATCAGGGGCTACGGAGCCACGATAGCGAGGGACTGGTATTTGGAGCTCCTTGTCGGCATACGCAACATCGTCGATGAGGTTGGCTTCGGCTTGTTCTGCTCTGGGCTATCACGCCACATCGCGAGTCGACCACTTCTTGGTGCACTGGTGGAGCGGTGGTGGGATACCACCAACTTCTTCCACTTCTCCACCGTTGGGGAGATGACGATGACTTCCTATGACTTCTTTATGCTCACGGGCGTAGGAGTAGGGGGTGGTCTGATCCCTTATGATACGGATATGGGCGAGTAAGAGGCCGCCTGGTTACATTTGCTAGGAGCACACCCACCTCTTTTTAGACTGGCCATGGTCCGATATAGCTGGTTTGCTAAGCACTTCCATGGGAGAGAGCCACAAACCCTAGAGGAGTCTGAGCATTTTGCCCGGGGTTTTTTGATGTTCCTCCTCGGTACCACCTTGTTTGCAAACAGGTGGAACACCGTAAGACTGTATCTACTGAACGCCCTGGTGTCCCTACCCCAGATCCGGTTCTATGACTGGGGAGGAGCTGGCCTTGCCACACTATATGGCTACGTGAGCTCGACATCTCGTGGGAGGGGAGATAGGGTTGGAGGCTATTGGCTAGCTGTAGACGTCCCCGAACGCCCCGGGAGGGTTAAGTCCCGTTCCGTTCATATTAGGGTCACCACAGTTCGGACTCAAATTGTCACGGTTCTTAATCTGAACCAAAGAGTTCAAATCCGGCAAATCGTTTTGAGAAACAGATTTTTGAAAAGAAGTGCCAAACATGGACTGCTTTGCCAGATACAGAGTCGCCACCTAAATATTTTTTAATGGGGAAATTTAGGAAACCCTGACTCGGTGCCAAAGGCCACGTGTCCGTCATCACCAAATGTCTTGGCTCGGGAGCTTGGGTACGATCGGGGAAGGTCAGCTATGAGCACCCCCTTTCGCCCGGTCCGAAGACCGGCCTCTACTAACCGTGATATCCGATTTTGAAAACATTACATGCTCTTATTCCAATTATTAACCTAGAATTACTATGTTATGCGCACAGCAAACAGGTATAAACTAGATCGCCTAATTTGGAAACAAACATTGCATATCCGTTCGTTTTGAAAATGCTTTGGAATTTGCTACTCGCAAGTAGGCTAAAACACGGATTTCAATGAGTTTTCCTAACTCAAGCAATCCAACCTCCACCCACAGGCATTCAAACAGTTTATCTCATATAAGCATTTAGCCACATGGTAATCATGCTGTCATGTTAACATTCACACGCATGCGAGATGCTAAAGCATAAATACTTACATCGTACTCCGCGCCAAAACAGAAGCTTATCAGAAATCCATGCATGGACCTAAGCATACTGAAATGTCTAATGCAACACATGCAAAGTTGTAATCTAGACAGGCTCGGCTATCCTAGACATGGCATGTGAAATGCTACAACTATCACGTATTCAATTTGGAATTGAAAGTACGATGCAGTTTGTATGATGTGCCGAGCCCGGTGCATGTCAACAAATGCATGGATGCACGCATGCATTGCATAAGGTATGCTAATTTTAAATATGCCCTAATCTACCATCGTAAGCAGGTAAATAAAAGGGAAGAAAGAAATGGGGATTGGGAGACATACACCCACTCACCCACACTTATTACAATTATGCCCTCGCTCGGAGGGACCAAAAGAATATACAAATTAATTAACTACGCAAGCTAATTAAAATATTACAAATTTCACTAAATTAATCAAATAAATTAATTAATCTAATTAAAGCAGTAAACCGCCTCGGGATGAGGACCGGATGCAACACGCGCTCGGGACTGACTCGGAACCGCACTGCCATGCACGGATTGCCTCTGTTTCCTCTGCTCTCCTCCTCAGAAAATTTCCAAAGTCTCAGAAGTACCTCTCAGGGCACTGGGGAGTACCACCGGCTGGGGTAGAGCACCACCGGCTGAAGGAGGAGGCCACCGGCACAAAATTCATCCATCGGCAGCTTGTTTACTGCCGGTCGGCACTAAACACTGCCGGCCGGCACTAAATGCCTGCAAAACCTGCAACTCACAGCAGCAGAGGACAACAACATGCATGGCAATGTGATTCAAGGTATTTATGCACTACACATACCCTTATCATGTTTTTGACTCAAGGGGGCATGTGCCTCGATTCCCGGACCACCAATCGCGCATTTCCATGCATGATGGCCCAAGGAACCAAGGATGCAACTTCACTTTCAAATGCATGCAAACCAAGTAAACATGAAAGGGTGCCAAACCTCTATCATTTTCATCTCAAGAGGCCAAGCATGCATGCTTATGCAATGCAACTCTAAGCATGTTATCTAGCATGCAACATGAACAATGCGAGCAAGCTAAACATGTTAGGCATACAACCTAAGCAAAGAGGCATATAAACCAAGCAATGGAGTGGACTAAAACATGAATTAGACTACTCCTAATTGGCCTAAAATCAGTGGCCAAAGTGCCTAGAAATGGAGACTAAACACACACACACACATGCAAGTGTTATGGTCCAAACCCAAGGCATAAACATGGCAACCCCCAAGCACACTTGGAGATACCAAACAAGGACAATAAACACACATTGTAAAGCTCTGAAAATCATGCAAAACATGATGCCAAATCATGCAACAAAACAAGCCAAACAAAGCATGCAAATGGTCTAAGGTTCAAAGCAAATCGATGAGGCTTTGAACCACACTTAGCACAACCACACATGGCAATACTTAAACACTTAAAAACAGAGTTTTAACACATAAAACTAAGCCTAAAGGACCACCTAGATGGCATCTAGATGACATGAATCCAAAGGCATGCATTAAAGCCAAAACATGGAGCATTTAACACATACTCTTAAAGCATTAAAGAGGCATGCTAAGCAATCAAACAAACATGTATGAAGGACTGAAATAGCATGCAAAATGGTTCCAAACCGTCAAAAATGAAGCAAGCAAGGCATGCTACACACTCATGCTCTTAAGGCCAACAAGCCCAATGCAAAGAGGCTATATTAAACATGCTATGGTTGGCTCAAACAACATGAGACAGACCTAAAACATGGAAATATGAGCACAAAAACTTCACAAATGCAAGCCTAAAACATGCTAGAAGCTAAGGCATACAACCTAGGCATGTTAGAGGATCAAAAGGCATTACAAGGCAACTATGCTAAGCATGCATAAGGGACCTAAACCAACTTAGAAACATGTTATATCATGGCAATATAAGCATGAAAAACAAACCAAACATGCTCAACACACACTTAAGCACAAGCTCCCTCAAGAAGCCAAATCTTGTCCTTTTCAAGGACATCAAGGAGAGGGGGTGGTCCTCTCCTTCTTGAGACTCTAAGGCATCATCTTCACCACTGAAATCCCTCAAGATTTCAGTGGTGAAGAGATCCTAACACCAAAGTCTCGGATCTCTCACAAAATGGCACAAAGAAGGGCCTTTTCAAGGCCTAAGGGTGGTCAAGCTTGCTCAAACCACAAAACACTCTTAATAAATAATAAAGAGGCTTAAAAAACAGAACTTTTATGTGTTAATCACTAAGCACAAAAACAGTTCTAAAGCAAGTAGAAATGGAGTGCAAGAATGGGGAAAAAAGGACTAGTTGGCTCACCCTTGTAGACCTCTTCAACAATGGGGATGTGTTGGTTTCCTTGAGCACCAAACCAGCTCCAAAGCTCCAAAACAAACCTCTGGACCTTCAAGAACCAAGGAAGGTGAAACACTAGGTGTTGGTGAGCAAAAGTATGACACAAACACCTAGTGTACAAAACAAGAGAGAAGAAGAGAGATAGGATGTGTATCTATCCTAACCCTAAAAACCAGAGCTTGGCCTGTCTAAAATGTCTAAATTTTTTGTAACCCTAAGCCAAGAAGAGGAGTGGTCCTCTTATAGGCAAGCAAAGCTTGCAAAGCTTACAAGCTAAGCTAACTAAGAGGGTCATCCCTCCATACACGTGTATGGAGGGGAACCAAAACTATACAGCTGTCTGAAAATATCTCAAAAAGCAACTGCACAGTGTCCGGCCGGCAAAGAGTGTCATTTTGACAAAACTTAGTGCCGGTCGGCACAAAAGAGTGCCGGTCGGCACAATAAAGTGCCGATGGCAACACCAGCCAGCCGGTGGCCTCTAGCCACAGCCGGTGGTATGTGGGGGTGCCTCACAAAGCATTCCCTGCCCTTCCAAGGCAAAACACAAGTGTTTGGTGCAAAACCAGACACAAGACGGTCGAGTTCGGAAGTCCTGAGGCAAGGCGCGCGAGCCGAGAACTCCGGGAACTCCAAACGAACACAAACATGGATAATCACCGAGTGTTCCAACGGTGACGTCCAAGTCTTGAGGACGGTCAAAAATGGGGTGTCTACAGTTGCCCCTCTTTGACAGAACTCGGAAGTCATAAGCATGACGGGAGTGAATGTCAAAGCCCAGAGACGACCCATTTTTGACAAGGCCAAGACTTGGACAAACATACAAAGCGCAAATGGTTGAACTCGCAAGCTGCCTACGTATCCCTTTAGGAATCAAACCAGCGTAGTTCAGGCATAGGCATACAAGCCGCAGATAAGGTATGCGCCCGTAGGCGGGGGCAAGATGCAACTGACGATGCAAAAGGCCGAGCATAACTTATGATCATGCAAAGAAAGCTGTAACGAAGCACACATGCGACAGTTATAAGCTAGCATACGCCAAACTACACTACAATGCAGAAAGGATGTAAGAGAATTATGCAATTCTCGATACGTCTCACGCGGAGGATACAATACCTGTGCGGCTCGTCCGGTTGCACCGGCTTCAAATGAGCCGTACATACAATATCGTGCCTGCAAAGAAAGCAAACTTAACAGGTGCAATATTGTTAGCCACATGTGTGATAATGCGATGATGAATGCAAAATGATATGCAAAATATACAAAACTATGTATAAATGATGCAAATGATATGCAATGCAATTGAAACCATGCAAACTACATGCAGGGCAGTTGAATCATGATTCAATCATGAGCGGTTCGAAACCACACGAATGTCAAATAGATGGATGGAAGTAACAAGTCCGTCTACCATAGAAAAGGGTGCCGCAACCTCAAACCAACATACCAGCGTGGAATAGGCGCGATACACATGCAGAACTATGAGTGATGTAGACGAACACAAGGACAAGTATTGGGTGGATTGACATAAGTAGGGAAACGACCCGCTGATGAGGGAATAATGATCCTAATGCAGGATGCAACAATTACACTACAATGTAATATATACAATGGACATGGCGCGCGGGCCAAACCGTATCTCGCCTAGGAAAGGCATGCACGCATACAAGCCATGTCTAACACAGAAAAGGGTGCCGCAACCTCAAACCAACATACCAGCGTGGAATAGGCGCGATACACAAGCAGAACTATGCTTTGACGTGAAAAGTATAGGCACATACCAGACCAAGCTTGACAAGGAAAGGCGCAAGCCATAGATGGAGGCAATGCAATGAAATGCATGCAATGGAATAGATACAATGGATATGGCACGCGGGCCAAACCCAGTCTTGCCTAGGAAAGGCATGTACGCATACGAACCGCGTCTAACACAGAAAATGTGCCGCAACCCTCAAACCAAGCTCATCAAAGAATAGACGCGTACACAAAAACTGTGCTTCGACGTGAAAAGTAGGGGCACATACCGGACCAAGCTCAACCTAGAAAGGCGTAAGCCATGGATGGAAGTGATGCAATGGATGCATGCAAACTAAAATGCAATAGAAATGGATATTTACAGAAAATGCATGACATATGCACTATACTACAATGATATGCATGACATATGCATGGTTGTTTTGTTGTTGTATTTTTTTGAAATGTTTTTGAAATGCATGACATATGCAGTATTTAGAATGATGCGTGACAATATGCATGTTTTTTTTTTTTTTGTTTTAAATGCATGACATATGCAGTATTTACGAATGATGCATGACAATGCACTATGATGCAATGACTATGATTGCAGCTTTCCTTATCTTACCAACAGGGCGATATACTAGGTTGGTTCAGTATCCAGAATTGAGGCGTAAACACGCCGCCTCAACCTATGGGGCTTCCATATAGATTTCAAGCCAAGGGTACACCCCCTGGGTATTTAAACCAGACTTTAGTCTCGGAAATCCCGAACCTTTGTGTTCTAGGCGTAAGCCGTTCAAACTCTAGTTTTCACCGTCCCAGTTGGTCTTCTAGGAACTCACCGCAAACACAGACAGGTGGCTTTACCAGACCACCGAAAGTCGTTCGGGCACGACAAACACCAAAGGAATTGCACCTTCAGAGGATTTAAGGTCTCCTGGACCGTGCGTGTAAAATGTATGCATGACAATGCATGTTTCCTTGTTTTGAAATGCACATGATGCATGATGTTAGGAAAAAAAATGCAAGACAATGCATGTATATTTTTTGGTTTTTGAAATGCAAATGATGCATGATATTTTTTTGTTTTTGATTTTTGTTGTTTTTTGAAATGCATGACATATGCGCTACCTACGATGATGCATGACAATGCGATATTTACAATGCAATGCATGAAAATGCAAGTGTGGCACGCAAAAGAGCGCGCTCAATGAATGCGTGCCAAATGCGATGAATGGTACACTACAATGTACCGAGGGTCTTGCACCCTCCGAGGATTTAAGGTCTCCTAGACCGGGCGTGTTTTTGGTCCCGCCGGACCGGGCTTTGGGGCAATGCATGATAATGCATGTGAGGTATACAAAATAGTGCGATGTAACGCATGCCAAATGCAATGAGGTGCACCTTAATGCACCGAAGGTCTTGCACCTCCCGAGGATTTAAGGTCTCCTAGACCGGGCGTGTTTAAGGTCCCGCCGGACCCGTGTGGTGCACGACGGTGCACAACGCACGTGAGACACGCATGCCAATGTAAATGAGGCATGTACGTTGATGCGAATGAGAAATGAAGTGCAATGAGGTATGCGTGCCCCAAAAGATGGAAAATAGAGTGCAATGAGGTACGCGTGCCTCAAAGGATGGAAAATGGAGTGCAATGAGGTACGCGTGCCTCAAAGGATGGAAGACAATGCAAAGGGGGTGCGCCAAACGGCGCGATGCGCAAAATAGCGCGAATGAAGTGTAATGCACAAGATAGTGTGCTGCGCAAAATAGCGCGATGCGTTAGACAACGCGAGTGTACAAAACAGTGCAATTGAATGCATGCCAAATGCAATATGATGCGCAAGATAGCGCGATGCGTTAGACAACGCGAGTGCACAAAACAGTGCGATTGAATGCATGCCAAATGCTATGGGGTGCACCTCCATGCACTGAAGGTCTTGCACCTCCCGAGGATTTAAGGTCTCCTAGACCGTGCGTGTTTAAGGTCTCGCCAGACCGGAAGGGCAACAATGAGGTGCGCAAAATAGCGCGATGAAATGCAAAGTGAGATGCAAGATGAAATGCAAAACGAGGCACACGTACCTCAAGATGCAATGAAATGTAATGCAAACGAAATGCAAAGTGAGGCACGCATACCCCAAGATGCGATGCAAACGCAAAATGAGATGCAAAATGAAATGCAAAACGAGGCACGCGTACCTCGAGATGCAATGAAATGTAAAATGAAATGCAAAACGAGGCACGCGTACCTCGAGATGTAATGGAATGCAAAATGAGGCACGCATACCTCATTGAATGGAAAATGAAATGCAAGTATGACACGCATGCCACACGAAAGTACAAAACGGTGCAAGTCGCAAGAGACGTGCAAGACTGCGCGACGCGACGCGCCGGACAATGTGATGGATGCGTGAAACGCACACGGGACAACTTTTGAATCTTGTAAAAGACAAAAGGATACAAAAGGATACAATCTTTGCATGAATTTGAGTGCCACGCACAGAAGACACGGTCCGAGGTCAAAACGGAGGCCGGTTGAGCGTCGGGGATGCACTTTCTTGCACTTTCTTGAGCTATGAAGACCCAAAACCCCTTACTTTGCCTAAACAAGACCTTGGGAACACCACCGGCTGGGTGGGGTGGTCACCGGCTGGCCACCGGCTGTAGAAACAATTCATCGGCACAATATTGTGCCGACCGGCCAAAAGTTGCTGATCGGGGGCAGATTCGGCATTTCGCTATGGGTCCTTTAAAATAGGGCTTGAAACCCTATTTTCCTCACTTTGCCTCCGCCGAAAATCTTTGCTCTCTCTCTCCAAAGTGTTTTTCTCTCACTTTTCCACCGTTTCTTTGCATTCCCGCGTGTTTTCTGTCGTTCGATTCGCGAAGTTCATCGCGTTTCGGACATTTCCACCGATCGAAATCTCATTTCGGTGTCTCTTCTCGGTTTTCGTCTTTTCGGGACTTGTTCCCCTCGATTTCCTCTACATTTCCGTGTATTTTCATCTCCCGGCCTTTCCGGCCATTTTCGACCCGCTCGGGGTTGACTTTTCACATTCTGCCCCGGTTTTCCTTCTTCGGCTATTTTCTCACCACCACTGCCATGGCTGACGATGTTCCACACGTCGAGACTCCCCCGGACCACGAGATGGACCCCGGGGTCGAGCTCCTCCCATTGAGCGAGCGCCCATTCGATCCGGCGACCTATCGCCCGGCTATTCACGTGCTTCCACCAGATGGGCTCCGCCACTTCCGCGGCTTCGATAGGGCTCTGGACCCGGAGCTCCTCCTACGTGAGCCGACCTTACACCTGTCCTTCGGCGCTTCCGAGGTAACATCTCTACTTTGTTTTATTTTCTGCAATGTAGAATTTTCTGTCGACTGCCGTAGCTAACTGCACCGTTAACTGCTTAATTCTGACATGCCGTATACTGTAGTTGATTGTAGACAACTTCACAACTGATATCTGCTTAGGACCGACATATGCACACACACTGCACCAGCCTCAACCACCCGAGCACACGGCGCACATTGCACCTTACCGCGAACTCACCGACACCCGGCACTTATTTGAATCTGAAGAGCCTGCACGCATGCTAAACTTGCACTGAATCACGCAGACATGCTGACACATCACTCGCTAGTCATTCACTGAACATACCGGTACCCGGCATCTGTTTAAACTTTGAAAACTTGCACACATGCTAGATTTATACTGATCCGCACAGGAGCACTGATACATCACAGGCCGTAGTCCACCTACTGGTACACTGAAACCTGACATTTGCTTGCATCAGAAAAACGTACACACGTGCAGCATGTTTACACTGCACCACTCAAAAACACACTGACGCATCACATATTGCAGTTTACTGTAAGCGCACCGACACCCGGTATCTGTTTGAATCTGATAAACTTGCACGCATGCCATATTTGTATCGACTTTAACATGTTTCCTCAGAACTGTACATCTCATATTGCTTTGCAACTATTTGCTTGAAAACAGGGAGATTCCCATGCCATCCGCGGGTATGGGAATGTCGCGGCTCGAGAGTGGTATTTGGAGCTTCCCGAGGCGGTTCGACGCATCGTGGACGATGCGGGCTTCAGTTCCTTTTGCAGGGGTCTGACCCGGCTTACTGCCTGCAGGCCTCTTCTAGCTGCCCTGGCAGAGAGGTGGTGGGACACCACCGACTCGTTCCACCTATCCGCAGCGGGAGACATGACGATGACTCCCTACGACTTCTCGGTGCTCACCGGCATTGGGGTAGGGGGTGATCCGATCCCCTTCGACACCGACATGGACGAGTGGACCGCCGCTCAGATCTACTTGCTTGGCGAGGCGCCACCTCTTGCTCGTCCAGGCTTTGTCCGCTACTCCTGGTTCGAGGTGCAGTTCAGAGTGCAGCCTGCGTTGGTGGCGATGGCTCCGATGACCGAGGCGGCTGTAGAGCAGTACGCACGCGGCTTTTTGATGTTTTTGCTAGGGACGACCCTCTTCGCCGATCGGGCGAACACAGTGCCCCTCTGCCTTCTCAGCGCACTAGTAGACGTCTGGGACCTCCTGCGATATGACTGGGGCGGCGCCGCTCTGGCCACCCTCTACGGCTACATGAGCTCAGTCTCCCGTGGCAGCGGGCAGTTGCTCGGGGGCTACTGGCGGGCTTGGGAGGTATGTCTTCTTCTCTGCTTTACATTTCTGCTCTACATACTTCCTGTATTCTGTACTGTACACTGCTCACACTGACTGTATACTGTACACGCGGCACACACATACTCTGCTTTATTCTGACTGTACACTGTTCACACTGTACACTCTGCAAAATACACACAACACACGGCTCTGTTATTTCTGCTTCACTCTGTATTCTGCTTTATCTGATGGCCATACTGACATCTGTTTTGTAGCTGTGGGTGTACGCCTACTTTCCCAGGCTGGAGCCAGTGCCGGAGGCGGAGACTCCCCTGGTCATCCCGTTCTCCCGCCGCTACGACGGGCGATGCACCCGGAGGCCGCGAGAGACTTTCAGCTTCTTTCGTCGCTATTTCGACACCATTACTCCTGCCGAGGTATGTTTTACTTGCAGTTCATTTAAGCCTTGCTTTTCCACTGTACATTTGCAATACCAGTAGATAACAAACTGTATTTCAATTTCAGATCACCTGGCAGCCGTGGGCTCCTCTGCCAGCGATGGTGCGGGATCGGTTTGCCGGCGCCGTTGAGACCTCGCATTACCGGATTTTGCTGGAGGGCCCGGTCTGTCGGGCTTGGTACCTAGGCGAGCGCTTCTTGTGTCAGACCTTAGGGTTACCTGAGCAGATAGTCCCGGTGCATCCTCCTGAGCATATGAGGGACACCGAGCATTTCACCGTCGAGCAGATGGCGGACTACACCATCGGTTGGGAGGCGGACGGCTTCAGAGGCGAGGGCGATTACTCAGAGTACGTCCGGACCTTCATCATGCGGCCGCTGAGTGGTGGTCGCCGAGCGAGAGAGAGAGACCTGCGGCGCCGGCGGTCGGAGCAGGAGTAGGAGGAGGAGCGCCGAGGAGGGCTCGAGTTCGCGGCAGAGGCGGGGTTCAGAGAGGACGGGGATCGGTTGGCCTGCTCTGCCCACTATGCTGACATACAGAGGGCAGGGTGGGGAGACCTTTCAGATCCCCTTTGCTCCTCCCCCGGCTGGTCATGAGTTGGCCGGTATTCCCGACTTGCCTCCGGTACGTATTACTTCATTTTGTATCTTGCATTGTCATTCCATTTCAGTTTATTTGATATTCCACAGAATACTGATGCATCTGATACTTTTGCAGGCGTCCTCCGAGTACACCCGGTAGTCCGTGGAGTTGAATGCCTCCATGATGGGGATGCTGCAGCGGACCTTCGACATCTTGGCTCTTTACAGCATTCCGGTATGTTTTCTCTGACTATTTCATACAATCTGATGTACTGCGCAAAACCTGATAAACTGCTTACGGCACTCACATACTGTACTCATACACTGCATTCTGCACTGACAAACTGCTCACGGCATTCGCATACACTGTACTCGTACATTGTATTCTGTACTGATTCACTGCTCACGGCATTCACATACACTGTACTCATACACTGCATTCTGCACTGATTCACTGCTCACGGCATTCACATACACTGTACTCATACACTGCATTCTGCACTGACAAACTGCTCACGGCATTCACATACACTGTACTCATACACTGCATTCTGCATTGATTCACTGCCACGGCATTCACATACACTGTACTCATACACTGCATTCTGCATTGATAACTGCTCTCAGTATTCTCAGTATTCTGATGTGTTCACCTTTCATGCTTTTTCAGCCTCCCTTCCGGATTCCTCCGGTGGGCGGCGCTCCAGCTGGACCTCCCATTTCTACTCGGGATGGCAGAGCATATCCTCGCACCAGAGGGGGGCGCGTTCATGTTGGGAGTAGCTCGCGGGCTCCGGTCCCGGATGATGAGTCTGAGGCAGAGACAGAGGCGGAGGCGGGGTCGTCGGAGGAGGAGACCGGAGACAGCTCAGGCTCAGGCTCAGACGGCGATGCTCCTGGTGATGCTCCTGGGCTTCTGCCCAGGAAGAGGGCGAGGACGGATCCTTAGGCGCGAGACTATTGATGCTACTTCAGATTTTTGCTGCTTTTTGTTCTTTTTTGTACTTTTCTCTTTTTTAGTAGATAGGGTACTTTGTACTGCCGCAGGCAGATTTTTGTTTCCAAAACTTATGTACTCGAAAAGATTATGAAATGAAACAAACTTTTTGTCTGAAAAAGCGTTACATTTGTATATACCTGCGTATTTCATACTTTGCACTGCATTGCATCATGTTACACCTCAAATGTAAGTAAAAATGATTTGTTTGTCTGAAAATTGAGCAATTGTACTATGATGATCGGATAACCAACCAACTAACAGTAAACAACTCATACAAACCACTGCTTGAACAAATAACAGCCCATACTCTACTGGGGATTGATTTGCATACAGCTCATAACACAGCTCTCGGCTCATTCTGCACACAGCAAATCCTGAACAAATAACCCAATCTGACAAGACGGATCACAAAAGCTGACACGGTCGCAGTTGAAACACACTTGGATGTCCCAAATTTTCCTTTTCTTTTTTTTCTCTTGCTTCGCACGAATGCAGAGAATGGCACAGCATCCTGAGCACAAACGATTAATCTTTGGAAAAGGGATTTCACAACCGGGGTATCGAGCCTACCGCAGAACACAGCGAGACAGACTCAAGCAGAGAAACAAAAGGCACACGACCTGAACACAACGAGACACACTCGGAAAAGACTCAAAGCTAAAGCCGAGACCGACAAATCAAAAGACACGACACACGGACATGTTTACAAAAGACCTCAAATCTCGAGGAGCCAATTCCTCCGGGTATATTTCCCACCCTTTTGATTTGTGCTTCTCACATCACTCGGCCCTCAGGCTCGGTTTTTCTCTCAAAACCTTTTTCTTACTTTTTCTCTCAACGCACATCTCTCTATTCTTCATTCTCTCATTTTTCATCCCCTCCAGGGTAATTGATGGATGAATAGGAAGTCACAGATTCATGCCCAAAACTGTTAGCTCACGGCTATTTCTTCTGGTGAATATGGTGCCCTCTGGCGAGTATGTTGACGGGAGAAAGACAGAAGACCAGACTCAACTGTGCCCCTAGTTCGTCACTTTGACCATTTTTTGTTTTCTTCCTAAAACAGTTTTGATCAAAATGAAAATCAGATCAACACACTTATTCGATTTTTGATTTGAAAATCACGCGAATCAGGCTGTGAGCACTGAAAATTCTCCTTCTGGGTCCAAACATGGTCCTATTTTGACAAATAGTTTTCGAGAAAATAGTCAACTTCGGTAAAAATTTTCAAAAACTATTTTCGCAAACAGTCCACGCTTAACGAGCGCGGAACTTACCCTCGAGATATGCAACCTCGGATCGCAGGCAATGGAAATTGCCCCTGGCTTAAAGGGGGATAAGGCAACGGAAAGTTGCCCCTGGTTTGGATGGTAACTCAGGGCAACTTACGGCACTGCATGGCAACGGAAAGTTGCCCCTTGTTTGGATGATGCCGCGGCATGCTGCAAGCCAGTCCTTGTTGACGATGATCGGTCCCTCGGACGCGGAAGAGACGAAGACGGTTTGAATCAATATATGGACACAGTCACCTGGAAGGTGTTGGTGGTTGGACTTCAAGAAGAAGTTAATCACGTAGTTCCCGGTTGCTGCAATTGAGACATTGGATTCAGAGGAGGCAAAAATGATCAAAACCATGACATGGACTGAGACGCTATGGAAGCGTTGGGGGCTGGACTTCAAGAAGAAGTTGCCTACGTATCCCAAACATGGGAATCAAGCCTTACGTGGTTCCGGTTAAGGTACACTCGGGTATTTTAACCTTCACTGTTTAGGCTCTAACTTTTGCCAAGGCGCCCAATGTGGGTTTTCGACCTTGCGAGCTATGTTTTTCTTTTTCTTTTTCTTTTCTTCTTCTCTTTTCTTTTCTTTTGTATTTTCATTTTTTTTGCTTATTGTTTGTTCTTTTTCTCTTCTTTTTTGTTTCTTTTTGTATCTTTCTTTTTTTGTCTTTTTTTCTTTGCTCTAACTTTTGCCTGGGCCGTCCTTCTGGGTTTTCGGCCCAGCGAGCCTCTCAAAGGGTAAAAAGTGTAGCAAGCCCATGCCAAATGGTTTTGAGATTGAAGCTTCTCTGTATCCAAGAGAGTGACTGCGGGGTTGATTTGCAGGAAGAATCCATCACGGTTGCTTCTCGAGCTTTGCTTGGTGGGATCTGATCTCCCTGATCCGACTTTGAGGCCTCTTGCTCGAGGCTGCTTCAAAATGGGCCACACAGGCGTTTCATGGCACCGTTGAATGTTCTGAACGGATTCCGGTTCACAACAGATAAATCGAATCTTGAGGCCGAGAGCGATCCTGAGCTACACAATCTCAAGAGCGATTCCACACAAGTCTTCGCGAGACTGCACAAAATATTTTGTTTTTGAAAATTTTTAAGAAAGCGACAAATTGCTCGTGCTGAAGATAATGTGGAACCAGTCTGGATCAGGCCAGGGTCCTTCTCAGTACTCACGCCGACAAGCATGATTTCATTCATGAAAAGCTTAGCATGCGTTCCTTTTTCTCAAAATGATCAAAATTTTACAAAACCCGAGGAATTACTTCCCCTTCGTTTTCATCACCGCAGTGTTTGAAAAGGGTTTTATGAAAAGCTTAGGTCATCATAACGATGTTCAAGGCACGAGAGAGTAGGAGGTATGTACTGTCGTTCCATTCACATCCTTTGGTACGGCTAACTCGAATAGCAATAAATACGGCACATGATAGCCACGGCTGTTTCGTTCAGATTTGTGGGCATAACTGGCTCCCTGACAGAAACAGACTCAAAAAGCAAAAACAACTGTTTATAAGATAAAACGGTGTTTGAGGCAACAACCCCGAAATCACCATGGTATTCTATAGAAGAGGACTGACTCATTACAATTAGACAGACCCTTAAGCAAAAGGAATGTCTCAAAACAATGAGACAGGCTCAAGACAAAACAGAAGACTGACTCGACACCCAAGTCAGAATTTACAGAAATTAATAGATGCCCAAAAATGCGTGCCAAACGCCACATCCAAAAATGCGCCAAGCATTGCCCACAGGCGGTTCACCTTCTGATTACATACTCGCAGTATCTGTGTCCTCGAAATCCAACAACTGAGTGGTGACGGACTTTGCTGAAGTAGGCGGGAGGATAACCTCGTTGTCAATCAAATCCTGCACCTCATGCCGGAGGCGAAAACAATTGTCGGTCGCATGGCCTGTCTGTTGGTGGTTGTAACAAGCCCGCGGGGGACCTCGCTACAGCTCGGACTCTCCTTTTGTGTTACGGTTCTAAATCTGAACCAAAGAGTCCAACTCTGGCAAATCATTTTGAGAAAACAGATTTTTTGAAAAGTAGTGCCAAACATGGACTGCTTTGCCAGACTACAGAGTCGTAACCTAAATATTTTTTGAAATGGAAGAATTTAGGAAACCCTGACTCGGTGCCGAAGGCCACGTGTCCGTCATAACCAAAGTGTCTTGGCTCGGGAGCTTGGGTACGATCGGGGAAGGTCAGCTATGAGCACCCCCTTTCGCCCGGTCCAAAGACCGGCCTCTACTAACCGTGATATCCGATTTTGAAAACGTTACGTGTTCTTATTCCGGTTATTGGCCTAGAATTTACTATGTTATGCGCGCAGCAAACAAGTATAGACTAGATTGCCTAATTCGGAAATAATCATTGCATACCCGTTTGTTTTGAAAGCGTTTCGGGTTTTGCTACTCGCAAGTAGGCTAAAATACGGATTTCAATGAGTTTTCCAACTCAAGCAACCCAACCTCCACCCACAGGCATTCAAGCAGTTATATCTCACATAAGCACTTAGCCGCATGGTAAGCATACTGTCATGGCAACATTCACACGCATGTGGTATGCTAAAGCGTAAAATATTTACATCGTACTCCGTGCCAAAACAATAAACTAGTTAGCAAACATGCATGTCCTAGTTCATGTTAAATGGCTAATGCAACACAGGCGAAGATGCAATTTAGAGTAGGCTCGGCTAACCCTAAAGATGGCATGTGAAATGCACTTTATTCGATGCACGTATTCAATTTGGAATTGAAAATACAATGCAGTTTGTATGATGTGCCGAGCCCGATGCATGTAAACAAATGCATGGATGCACGCATGCATTGCATAAGGTATGCTAAAATAAACGTGCCCTAATACTAACCATCAAAAGCAGGTAAATAAAAGGGAGAAAGAAGTGGGGGTTGGAAGACATGCACACCACTCACACACACTTATTACAAATTTGCCCTCGCACGGAGGGACCAAAAGAATAATACAGTCCGAATACTAATTTAATTATTACAAAACTTCTAATTAATTAACAGATTAAATGCCAAAAAGGAGGTGGCCGCAGCCCTGCCTCGGGATGCGTGAATAATGTATGTTTGGCTCGCCTTGCTTGGAAACCCGCACCATGCCACTGTTGCCTCTGTTTACACTGCCCTACTCCTCAAAAATTTGCACAGATCCAAGGATGCTTCCCTGGACACTTTGGAGCACCACCGGCTGAATAGAAACACCACCGCCGTGTACAATATCCATCGGCTGGAGATAAAGTTATCGGCACTGAATAAACGGCCGGTCGGCACTTAATGTTGCCGGTCGGCAGAAACTTCCTGCAGAAGACAATTTTGACAGCAACAGAGGACAGACAGTGTATGGCATGGGATCTCAAGCAAATATATGCACGGACACACCCCCTATCATGTAATGGACTCAAGGGAGCATGGCCCTCGACCTCCGGGCCATCAATCACGCATTTCAATGCATGATGGCCCAAAAGCCAAGTTAGCAACTTTGATATCAAATGTCATGCAAACCAAACAAACACATAAAGCCCAACCTCTATCACTTGATCAAGAGGCAAGGCATGCATGCCAATGCAATGCAACCTAGGCCTGTGATCTAGTATGCAACATGGGCATGCAAATGAACAATGTATGCTAGGCGCGCAACCTAAACATGTAAGCAAACTAGGCATGCAACAACATGCAACGATGGACTTAAACTAACATGGATGGCTCGCAAGCATGCCAAAATCAGTGGCCATAATCATGGAAATGAAGGCACAAAATGCACACACACATGCATGCAATCATGGTCCAACACCTTAAGCATAAACAAGGCAACTCTTAAGCACACTTAAAGAGGCTAAGTATGGACATATAGCATGCAACGTAAGCTCTGAAATCATGTTATAGGAGGTTCCAAACCAACTAAATGAATCACCAAAGCATGCAACAATGCTCACACATTCACATACTTGAAGTATACAAGCCACAAAATGCAAAGAGGCTATATAATGCATGCTAGGATCGACTCAAACAACTTAAGAAAGACCTAAAGCATGGCAAAATAAGCACAAAAGCTTCACAAATCTAAGCCTAAAACATGCTCGAACAAAGGCTAACAACCTAAGGCATATTAAGGCAATTACAAGGCATCACATGGTAGGTATGCTAAGCATGCACCAAACTGAAAAATACCCTTCTACAATACTGATGAGGGACCAAAATATGACTACCCACAGTAGATGACAAGCCCCAAATCAATATACAAACATGCTCAAAATGCAATGCAAGATTAAGGCCCACAAAGGGGTATAACATGAAGTACCAAAAGGGTGCACCAAACAGCCAAAGACCCTTCATGAGACATGTAGAGGGGGACAAAATAAGACACTTTTCAGGCCTGTCGAAAGCCCAAAAACAGAAGCATGGTAGGCTAAAGAAACATGCAAAAAAATAGGGACCAAAGAGGGTATAATGGTAAGTACTACATGGAGGTCCCAAACAGTGTTGAGCCCTTCTTCAATGTTGAAGAAGGGCTCAAAATAAGCCTCTTTGTAGTTTACATCGAAGCTCAAAAAT
This sequence comes from Camellia japonica, assembly GCA_030407325.1. Lineage (NCBI taxonomy): Eukaryota > Viridiplantae > Streptophyta > Magnoliopsida > Ericales > Theaceae > Camellia > Camellia japonica. The sequence continues at coordinate 193,378,608 of JAPPVO010000019.1, forward strand.
ACATGAAACTATGGCTTAGATATGAACCAAGAAAATGCTAGTTTTGGGGAAAAGTGTGCTTACCCTTGTAGACCAACAAACCAGCACCTCTTGGACCAAGTTTTGGTGCTCCTAAGCTCTGCAAATGACCTCCCAAATTCTGGAAATGGAAGTGGTGGTGTTGTGCTATGGGTTGGTGAAGGAATGGCCCAAGAACAAGGGTGTTTGGAGGTTTAATGAGAGAGATATAGTGAGAGATGGAGGGATATATGTATCTATATCAGATATGTATCTATATCTCTGTTTTTTGCTTAAGAATCTCTAACCCTAGACAAAGGAGAAGGAGGCTTCTTTATATAGGCAATGCTAAGCTTCTAAGACAAGCTACAAAGGGTCAAAGGGTCTAAGGGAGGTCAAGGCTTGGAGAAGCTTGGACACTGGTAGGCTTCTTGAGGAACCAAGACAAGGGTCAAGGCTTCCTCAAGAAGCCTTGAGCAAAGGGTGCACAAAAGGGGCCAAAAGGTGGTTAAAGGGTGCAAAATATGCACATGTATGCACGTGGATCTGGTTCTGTGCATCCCAGCTGGCACAGCTGGTATGCACCAGGCTTGGAGGGTGCAAAGGGTGCAAACCAGCCAAAAAAATTTGATCATCGGCCAAAATAAAGTGCCGTCGGCACTATATATTGCCGGTCGGCAAAATATAGTGCCGATAGATGATTCCGAGGTCAAAAAAAGTGCCGGTAGGTATGCAAATTGAAGCCCCGGAAGTTAGCTTTCCAATGGTGCAAACCTTGCATCAAAATTCCTCCTGTGCAAAAAGTTATGCCCTTTTCCGTGAAGCCGCGCAGACTCGATCCAACCGGATGATGCCCAGCTTCAATCAATCATATCTCCTCCACCCTGACTTGGCTCTAGGAGATTCTTGAATGAAAAATGAAGCCCCGGAAGTCTTGTTTCAAATATGGTGGCCTCATAGCTTAACTCCAAGTGTATAGACAAATAAGCTCGATGCAGCGAGGGCTGCTCGACTCCTCTACCCGGATCCATGCCGAACCTCTTTTCAACTTGATTTCTCCCCTCTTCTCCTCTTCTCTTCAACTTCAAACCCCTAAGCAAGGTGTTTTGAAAGATTTTTCAAAGATTTCATCTCTTTTTTATTCACTTCCACTTTGTCCTTGCCCGGTTTACCGAAAAGCGCAACATTTACCAAAATGCGAGCGTCGGAACATCGTGGGAATTTTATTTCAAAAAAGATGTTTTGAAAGAGAGGTTTTTAAAGTCTAAAAACCATCCAAAATAATTGTGGTCCAAAACGGGGTGTGAAGTTGAGATTTGCCTCTCTCCTTGCCGAAGAAATCGAACCTGTGCCCTGCACATCTCTCAACATCGAGCAAACCATCAGTAGTGCCCAAGTCTTGTGGGCGGTCAAAAAATGGGGTGTCTACAGTGGTACGCACAGTACTGAGCAGCATCATGTGTGGCCGGGAGATTCTTCGGAGTGGCCGAGGCTCCAGGGCTTAAGGTGTCCCCTTTTCAGCAAGGATCTGCAATGCCTTGGACAATGGCATATAGAGAGCATGAAAGACCCTGCGCCCTCGGGGCTGGTACTTTGGAGCATTCTTGCTAGATGCACTAGCAAACGGATCGGCGGGTGCGGTCTTGGATTTCTGATCCTTCCCGGATGCAGGGTTAGGAGAGGGGAGGACTGTTTTGGCATGACGGGGCTTATCCCGATTCTCTGATTGACTGGAACTGCCCTCAGGCGGAGTGGGGAAAGTATCCTCCACAGCTTTTGACATAACTGCGGATACCTGTTGCTTGTTCATTCTTCGGCTTTCAAAGCCTCTACTGCCCACAGCAGTTGTTTGATAGGGTCGGCATCTGTCTTCATCTTGCCTTTATCTCTGGCCTCAGCCTGATTTAGAACTTGGTTTGATGCGTCGTTGCCATAGCTGGAGGCCATCTCCGGTTGGCTGAGTTCAATTACAATTCGCCCCAACAACGGGGGCTCCTGGGTACAAAGCCTCCGACATATGGTGCGGCTGCGGCAAAACTGACATTCCATAGGTGAGATCCGTCACGGACCTTGAAGATCACCTATCATCCCCATTAGTTCAAATGTAGTGGACTCGCGAGCCTGATATTGCTGAGGGGCCCAGACTGGGTGCGCGGCCGGCGATCTGGGGGATGCGGCATGTCAACAGTAGTTTCATCCTGTGAGGTGATTCCTGGATCCAACGCGGCCGTCATGACCACTATCTCTTCTGAATTCTGCGTCATGCTAAGTCCTGCCTCAGCAAGGAGAAGACACTAGCTGTTCTGGATCGACCCTCTGAATCTCTGAACTGAAACGGAAAACAAGCAGTATTTCAGCCGCAGACAGATCAAGCACGGATGTAGCCGGACAACTGTACTCTATTACTGATCACTGTTCCCCAGAATCACTATTCAAAACTGAACTGATACCCGCAGACACCACTGATTCTCAACAATGCTGATACTAATGCCCTCAGGCCGGATACCCAAACTTGCAAACTGATATATGCGTTCCCTGCAGAGATACACCCTAAAAGCACATAGCAAGTAAAGAGAACCAATACACCCTTATATTGGGGTAGGGTTTCCCTGTCCTATTTTGTCAGGAGCTCGGGTTTCACTACGCACACAGCGGTTTCAAACAACCTATATCGGGTAAGCAACCTGTCCTAGTTTGGAATGGTCACTATGGATCCGAATATGCACTAGGTCGAATGGTCGGAAAGGGTGCCTCGGTAAAACCGGGGTTTGTGTTCCCATGCTGTCAGAGCCCATAACCGGTCAGCCTTATGGTCATGCCTTGACAAGACAAGCCTCCGGCAAACCGTTCAGGAATGGCAGATGGCAAAACACGGTGTCCTAGGCGCACCAATGCAAATGCAATGCAAAGAGACACATAAACGAAATCAAAACAGGATATCACGAGTTCGAGTCAAGCTCTCTAAACAATCCCCAGCAGAGTCGCCAGAAACTGTAGACGTCCCGAACGCCCCGGGAGTTAAGTCCCGTTCCGTTCATATTAGGGTCACCACAGTTCGGACTCAAATTGTCACGGTTCTTAATCTGAACCAAAGAGTCCAAATTCGGCAAATCGTTTTGAAAACAGATTTTTGAAAAGAAGTGCCAAACATGGACTGCTTTGCCAGATACAGAGTCGCCACCTAAATATTTTTTAATGGGGAAATTTAGGAAACCCTGACTCGGTGCCAAAGCCACGTGTCCGTCATCACCAAATGTCTTGGCTCGGGAGCTTGGGTACGATCGGGGAAGGTCAGCTATGAGCACCCCCTTTCGCCCGGTCCGAAGACCGGCCTCTACTAACCGTGATATCCGATTTTGAAAACATTACATGCTCTTATTCCAATTATTAGCCTAGAATTACTATGTTATGCGCACAACAAACAAGTATAGACTAGATCGCCTAATTTGGAAACAAACATTGCATATCCGTTCGTTTTGAAAATGCTTTGGAATTTGCTACTCGCAAGTAGGCTAAAACACGGATTTCAATGAGTTTTCCCAACTCAAGCAATCCAACCTCCACCCACAGGCATTCAAACAGTTTATCTCATATAAGCATTTAGCCACATGGTAATCATGCTGTCATGTTAACATTCACACGCATGCGAGATGCTAAAGCATAAATACTTACATCGTACTCCGCGCCAAAACAGAAGCTTATCAGAAATCCATGCATGGACCTAGCATACTGAAATGTCTAATGCAACACATGCAAAGTTGTAATCTAGACAGGCTCGGCTATCCTAGACATGGCATGTGAAATGCTACAACTATCACGTATTCAATTGGAATTGAAAGTACGATGCAGTTTGTATGATGTGCCGAGCCCGGTGCATGTCAACAAATGCATGGATGCACGCATGCATTGCATAAGGTATGCTAATTTTAAATATGCCCTAATCTACCATCGTAAGCAGGTAAATAAAAGGGAAGAAAGAAATGGGGATTGGGAGACATACACCCACTCACCCACACTTATTACAATTATGCCCTCGCTCGGAGGGACCAAAAGAATATACAAATTAATTAACTACGCAAGCTAATTAAAATATTACAAATTTCACTAAATTAATCAAATAAATTAATTAATCTAATTAAAGCAGTAAACCGCCTCGGGATGAGGACCGGATGCAACACGCGCTCGGGACTGACTCGGAACCGCACTGCCATGCACGGATTGCCTCTGTTTCCTCTGCTCTCCTCCTCAGAAAATTTCCAAAGTCTCAGAAGTACCTTCAGGGCACTGGGGAGTACCACCGGCTGGGGTAGAGCACCACCGGCTGAAGGAGGAGGCCACCGGCACAAAATTCATCCATCGGCAGCTTGTTTACTGCCGGTCGGCACTAAACACTGCCGGCCGGCACTAAATGCCTGCAAAACCTGCAACTCACAGCAGCAGAGGACAACAACATGCATGGCAATGTGATTCAAGGTATTTATGCACTACACATACCCCTTATCATGTTTTTGACTCAAGGGGGCATGTGCCTCGATTCCCGGACCACCAATCGCGCATTTCCATGCATGATGGCCCAAGGAACCAAGGATGCAACTTCACTTTCAAATGCATGCAAACCAAGTAAACATGAAAGGGTGCCAAACCTCTATCATTTTCATCTCAAGAGGCCAAGCATGCATGCTTATGCAATGCAACTCTAAGCATGTTATCTAGCATGCAACATGAACAATGCGAGCAAGCTAAACATGTTAGGCATACAACCTAAGCAAAGAGGCATATAAACCAAGCAATGGAGTGGACTAAAACATGAATTAGACTACTCCTAATTGGCCTAAAATCAGTGGCCAAAGTGCCTAGAAATGGAGACTAAACACACACACACACATGCAAGTGTTATGGTCCAAACCCAAGGCATAAACATGGCAACCCCCAAGCACACTTGGAGATACCAAACAAGGACAATAAACACACATTGTAAAGCTCTGAAAATCATGCAAAACATGATGCCAAATCATGCAACAAAACAAGCCAAACAAAGCATGCAAATGGTCTAAGGTTCAAAGCAAATCGATGAGGCTTTGAACCACACTTAGCACAACCACACATGGCAATACTTAAACACTTAACAACAGAGTTTTAACACATAAAACTAAACCTAAAGGACCACTTAGATGGCATCTAGATGACATGAATCCAAAGGCATGCATTAAAGCCAAAACATGGAGCATTTAACACATACTCTTAAAGCATTAAAGAGGCATGCTAAGCAATCAAACAAACATGTATGAAGGACTGAAATAGCATGCAAAATGGTTCCAAACCGTCAAAAATGAAGCAAGCAAGGCATGCTACACACTCATGCTCTTAAGGCCAACAAGCCCAATGCAAAGAGGCTATATTAAACATGCTATGGTTGGCTCAAACAACATGAGACAGACCTAAAACATGGAAATATGAGCACAAAAACTTCACAAATGCAAGCCTAAAACATGCTAGAAGCTAAGGCATACAACCTAGGCATGTTAGAGGATCAAAAGGCATTACAAGGCAACTATGCTAAGCATGCATAAGGGACCTAAACCAACTTAGAAACATGTTATATCATGGCAATATAAGCATGAAAAACAAACCAAACATGCTCAACACACACTTAAGCACAAGCTCCCTCAAGAAGCCAAATCTTGTCCTTTTCAAGGACATCAAGGAGAGGGGGTGGTCCTCTCCTTCTTGAGACTCTAAGGCATCATCTTCACCACTGAAATCCCTCAAGATTTCAGTGGTGAAGAGATCCTAACACCAAAGTCTCGGATCTCTCACAAAATGGCACAAAGAAGGGCCTTTTCAAGGCCTAAGGGTGGTCAAGCTTGCTCAAACCACAAACACTCTTAATAAACAATAAAGAGGCTTAAAAAACAGAACTTTTATGTGTTAATCACTAAGCACAAAAACAGTTCTAAAGCAAGTAGAAATGGAGTGCAAGAATGGGGAAAAAAGGACTAGTTGGCTCACCCTTGTAGACCTCTTCAACAATGGGGATGTGTTGGTTTCCTTGAGCACCAAACTAGCTCCAAAGCTCCAAAACAAACCTCTGGACCTTCAAGAACCCAAGGAAGGTGAAACACTAGGTGTTGGTGAGCAAAAGTATGACACAAACACCTAGTGTACAAAACAAGAGAGAAGAAGAGAGATAGGATGTGTATCTATCCTAACCCTAAAAACCAGAGCTTGGCCTGTCTAAAATGTCTAAAATTTTGTAACCCTAAGCCAAGAAGAGGAGTGGTCCTCTTATAGGCAAGCAAAGCTTGCAAAGCTTACAAGCTAAGCTAACTAAGAGGGTCATCCCTCCATACACGTGTATGGAGGGGAACCAAAACTATACAGCTGTCTGAAAATATCTCAAAAAGCAACTGCACAGTGTCCGGCCGGCAAAGAGTGTCATTTTGACAAAACTTAGTGCCGGTCGGCACAAAAGAGTGCCGGTCGGCACAATAAAGTGCCGATGGCAACACCAGCCAGCCGGTGGCCTCTAGCCACAGCCGGTGGTATGTGGGGGTGCCTCACAAAGCATTCCCTGCCCTTCCAAGGCAAAATACAAGTGTTTGGTGCAAAACCAGACACAAGACGGTCGAGTTCGGAAGTCCTGAGGCAAGGCGCGCGAGCCGAGAACTCCGGGAACTCCAAACGAACACAAACATGGATAATCACCGAGTGTTCCAACAGTGACGTCCAAGTCTTGAGGACGTTAAAAAATGGGGTGTCTACACTAGCCTGGGAGGTATGCTTTACATTTCTGCTTTACATTTTCCATCTTCTATTTCTGTGCTTTCTGCTTTGTACTCTCTGTACACTGTATATCACATTCTTTACATCTATACACTGTGTTTTCTGCATCGCACATTCTGCATTCTGTGCATCTGTACTTTCTATACACTGTATTTCTACATTCTGCATTCTCTGTATTTATACATTGTATACTTATTGTTGCCTTTTCCTTGCAGCTCTGGGTATATGCGTATTTCTCGACCCTTGCTCTAGAGCCGGCGGAGGAGATTTCTTTCATTGTGCCATACTCTCGTTAGTATGACGGCAAATGCCTGCGCAGGACTCGGGAGACCTTCTCATTCTTTCGCTAGTACTTTGACATAGTGACTGCAGAGGAGGTAACCCAAAACTCACAATTATTTTTGCTTTACCAACAACTGACGAAGACTAACAATCTATATATTCCCTGTTTATAGATCACCTGGCAGCCTTGGGCGACGATGCCGGCTGGAGTTCGTGACCAGTACGTTGGAGCCTGGGGGGCCTCTTGTTTTCGACTTCTACTGGAGGGCCCAGTTTGCCGAGTCTGGTTTTTGGGCGAGCGATTTGTGTGCCAGACTATGGGTTTGCCTAAGCTAGTAGTTCCCATGCTACCCTCAGCATCTATGAGGACTACATAGAGCCTCTCTTTCCAGGAGATGATCCAGTTCACTGTGGGCGTAGATGCTGACTACTTCCTTGGGGAGGGAGACTACTCGACATTGACATATCTCATGCCTCCCTTGACGGGTGCTTGTGCAGGCAGAGTAGTAAGTGCCCCCATGGTAGGTGGGACTCGAACGATGAGGGCCAGGACTAGAGGGGCTCCTCCTGCTGGACAGGCTACTGGTTGGCCAGAGATCCCGACCATGCTGACATGATGGAGGCTGATCGGGACGGCCTACCAGATTCCGATCAAGCCAGCGGAGGTCGGGCATAGATACGTTAGAGCTTGCGACGCACCTCTGGTATGTACCACATTTTCTCCAACTTTCCATTTTCTTTCTGATATTTGTTCCTTCCGAATACTGATCATTCCCAATGCATTTGCAGGCACCCCCCGGAGTACACTGAGGGACTATTCAAGCTACTGGCTTCGTTCGAGGGCATGATACTGAGGAGGGAGGCACTGCTCAGTCTCTGCGGCATCCAGGTATTCTCTCCTATTTTCTGCTTGCATTTCGGCATTTTCCACACTATTGTGCACATCATTCTCACTAAAGCACTGATACTCATATTACAGTATATATTTTTTCCCTTGTCACATCACACTGATATGCTGCATTGATACACTGTACTGTACTTGTACTGTATCTGGCTCATTGCATTTCACTACTTTCATCATACTACATCTGTAACCATACATTGTATCTGATATGCCAATACTGCATCTTTTCAGGTTCCGGCCGTACCGAAAACACCAGCAGCGGTGACTGCACCTGCACCATCACTGCCTTCTCCAGCAGTAAAAGAGAGGGAGAAATGGGCCCCAGCACATAGCCGAGAGGAGCGCCGTGGTCAAGGCCGGAGGAGCCCCTTGGTGCCAGTGTTGAGTGATGACGATGCTGAGACCAGTGACTCCAGGAAGACAGTGAGTCTGCAATTTGAGTCCTCTTAGAGTGGAGGTGATGCTGAGTCGAGCTCTGAGGCAGAGAGCGACAATGATTTCGGTTTTGACTCGACATCTGATTCAGACAACGGCACTGATGGAGACAACGCTGAGTCCCCACCCAGGAAGAGGACGAAGAGGGCCTCTTGAGCCTGAGATGACTGGCGCTAATTTACTTGTACTTTTGCTTAGTTTCTTTTTGTTTGGTAGCATTAGTACATGTATAGCTTTAGGAAGTTCTATTTTGCTTTAAAACTTGTACTCATCTTTTGTAAAAAGCCATGATCAGAATAAAACCTTGTAGTTTTTATGAAAAGTGTGTTGTCATTTTTGCATCATGAATACCATATATGCATGAAATTGATAGGGAATTGAAATGGCCAATAGCGCTTGATTAAAACAAAATGCTTAATCGAGTAATGAACCGACCAACAACCAAAATACAAAATGCAATACACAACTCGATAAACAAAACAACTCAAATACAACTCAACAAACTTGCTAAAACCAAAAGGACTCAAAATAAGACCACCCACAACACAAAAAAAAAAAAAAAATGAGACAAAACATAAGCTAACCACACTTTCCAACACATAGGTGGACAGTTGGCCAAAAAGGGAGGTTGTTGGCCAGAGGAGAACGGCTGCTGACCATGGATGAATTTTTTTGGCCACCAATAGTGGCCTGCCGGCCACTAATGTGCAGAACCTCTAGATTGTTGACAGCTGGCTTCCACTCACTGCCTTATCTTCTACAAAAGCTTCACTTTCGTTATTTCTTCTCCAAAACTCATTCTAGCTATTGTTTTTGCCACAAATGGAGCCATTTCTTGCCCAAAACCTCACGGATTGGATTGCGACTTTGGACTGCTCGAAAAAGGTAAATTTTTGGGGTTTCGACATAAATGCACTTTTTCTATTGAGTTGGACACCACTTTGTTTTCCATTCCTCTATGCCGTGGCTAGATGCTGGAACCCGATTACATACGTCTTTAGCTTCGGGGGACAAGAAATGTGCCTGACAATGAAGAATTTCGGGCGTTAATGGAATCCCAGCGCGATGAATAAATCATGCCACAACTCCGTTTTGGCCACGCCCAAGCTTTGGGACGGATGTGTGGGCTTACTCTGCAGGAGGCTCGATCTCTGGCCCACAACGAAGAGCTAGACATTCCCAGTTTGATTCATCAATTTTTCGACGCCAGTGATTGCGGCGACTGTCTTTGGTGGGGTTTTCAGCAACATGCGCTCTGCTTATGTATGCTGGCTCATTTCCTTCTTGCCCCTAGTTTCGGCGGATTTAGCATTTGCTTGATCGAGGTGGCCCAAGGTTTGAAAGATGGCAAGAGTTGCATTGGCTTGACATTGGCCGAGACCTTGATGGGTTTAGACGCCTTCCATCGACGAGAGACTACCAGATTCGCAAGGAGTCACTACTTTTTTAGGTAATGTTTCCCACTCTTTCTTATATGTGTTTCTCACATCACTCAGCACTCATGCTCTGTTTTTCTCTCAAAGCCTTTTTCTTACTTTTCTCTCAACGTACATCTCTCTATTCTTTAATCTCTCTTTTCTTTCATCCCTTCCCAGGTGTGGTTTATAGACAAGTTGAAGGTAGTGGACTCTTACCCTGAGTACTCAGCTTGAGGCTATTTCTTCTGTCACCGATTTGTGGATTTCCCCAACGAGGGGTGGTAGTGTGAGTGGATGTGCAATAGGTCTACTACTGACATAGCTTGGCATTGCCCCTGGCTTAATCCGACCGAGATAAGCTACAACCTGGCTCAGCAATGTAGGATACAGCTGATCGGCCTGACTCACTGTGTATTCTACTTCTCGTTCCGGTTCTGACGTCAAGCATGATCAGACCCGCCTAGAGGAGGGGGTAGAGTACTCGGTTTCATTCCCCATCCGAGGTTCACACTTAGCTAGGTATCTCACTGCTTGGAGGACAAGAGAGCTTCTAGCCCCTGCCCTTAGTTTCAGTTGTGCCCTTTCTAGTGAATGCTGGGCTTAGCTTGATGAGAAGGCACAAACCGGGCCCACTTTGGCATCAGAAGCTTCCACAAGCACGAGCGGGGGACGCAGCAGCACCTGACTCATCTATGCCCCTAGTTTATTGCTTTGACTTTTCTTTTCAAGTTTTTTGGATGTAATAAAAACAACTTTGATTTGTATCGAGAGTTGAAGAACTTTGTATTGAAATCAATGAAATTAAAGTTGTGAGCACTGGAAATTTTCCTTTTTGGTCCAAAAATGGTCTAAGTTGTAAAAGGTAAAATTGGAACAAAATCAACTTTTATTAAAACTTTCGAAAACCATTTTCGAAAAAGATCACTACTTGACACGCACGGAATGAATCCTTAAGATGTACAACCCCGAATCAAAAGATCACAAATTGCTCCTTGATTGAACACCACTACTATGCACTGTAACCAGCTTTTCTCTCAGAGTAAAGATCACAACCAGACCCTTAGGTAAAGAATAGACAAAGATGACTTGATCAGACACATGGATAGGATAGTTGATTTGGAGGTGTTTACGGCCGGACTTCAGGATGAAGTTGCGTACGTATCCCGAAGATGGGAATCAGGCCTTACGTAGTTCGGTTCAGGTTCACTCGAGTATTAACTCTCCATTTTTGCGCTCTAACTTTTGCCAAGGCCGCCCTTTAGGATTTTCAACCTTGCGAGCTCAATTTTTCTTTATTTCTAATTTTTCAATGCTCTAACTTTTGCCTAGGTCGCCCTTCCGGGTTTTTGGCCTAACGAGCCTCTCAAGGATAGTATTTCTTCAACTTGTCCATGTTGATCGGTTAGGAAAATTCTAGGCCATCCAGGTCCATAAGAATAATAGCTCCACTCAACCAGATAGTTTTGATGATGTAAGGACCAGTCCAATTGGGTCTGAACTTGCCCCTAGGGTCATGGATAGGAGCTCGGTTGTCTTTCAGCACCATATCTTCCTCTTTGAGATTCCGGGACTTAACTTTCTTGTTAAAAGCCCTAGCAATTCTGCGCTGGTAGCCCTAAACATGGTATAATGCTTTTAGCCTTCTCTCATCAAACAACATTAGTTCTTCGAATCTGCTCTGTTGCCAGTCTGCCTCTGGTATCTGACACTCAGCCATAACTCGTAGCGATGGGACTTCTATTTCGATTGGCAGAACAGTTTCCATTCCATAGAAAAGAGAATAAGGAGTTGCCCCTATAAACGTCCGGATTGAAGTTCTGTAGCCCTAAAGTGCAAATGGAAATTTCTCTGGCTAGTCCCTATAGGTCTCAACCATGTTCTACAGAATATGCTTGATGTTCTTGTTGGTGGCCTCAACAACTCTGTTGGTTTGCGGCCTATATGTAGATGACTTGTGAAAGCCACATTGTATTTCTCCAACAAGTCGATCACCTCTTTCTTGAAGTGGGAGCCATTATTTGAAATGATCTCGTTTGGGACTCCATATCGGCAAATGATGTTGTTTCTGATGAACTTAGCCACATGTGCCGCGTTCAACACTGCATAAGACTAAGCTTCCACCCATTTCGTAAAGTAGTCAATTGCCACTAGAATGTATTGATGCCCATTCAACCCTTTTGGTTTGACCACCCCAATGACGTCAATTCCCCAGACTGAGAAAGGCCATGGTGAAGTCATTTTGTACAACTTCGACGACGGGATATTCATGCGATTGGTATGAATTTGGCATTTGTGGCATTGCCAAACAAAACCAATACAATCCTCCTCTATAATAGACCAGTAGTAACCTTGCCTGAGAATCTTCTGGGCTAGCATCACTCCGTTTATGTGCGTTCCACACTCTCCCCCATGGATGGCCTCCATCAGGCGTTTTGACTCATCTTTTTCGACATATAACTTATGCATTATTAGATGACCTTTCTTGTACAGTTTACCTTCGCAGATGATAAATTGGATGGCCATTTGCCGTATTGCCCTATTGTTTTTGGCATTTGCCCCTGGTGGATAAATGTCATTTTCCAGAAAGTTACCAAGGGTTTTGATCTTACGCTTTATCTATTACGGCAATAGTCTCGTAGGCCGGCATATAACTCTGCTTAATGATGATCGGACGCATCCGGACTCCGAGCAGGATGTCAGCGAACCTGTTGTTCTCGCTCAGTAGATGCGTGAAAGTCAACTTTTCAAACCTAGGAATCAGAACATCTAGGGTTTGGTGATAAATCTTCATCTTTTTTTCTTTAACCTTCCATTCTCCGTTTGCTTGAGAAACAACTAGGTTTGAGTCCTCGATGACGTCCAACCTTTTTGCCCCTAGTTCCAGGGTTGCTTCCAAACCAATGATACATGCCTCATATTCTGCTTCGTTATTAGATACCTTGAACCGGAGTTTGAAGGCTGAAGGTATATGGGAATTGTCGGGTGCTATCAACAACACACCTATCCCATAAACGTATTGATTAGACGCTCTGTCAAAGTACATTGTCCATGTCTCCTCCTCGATTTGTAGAATGACTTCATCTGGAAATAGGTATTTTACCACTTCATCCCCTTCTATTGGGTGATCTTCCAGGAACTCCGCTACAGCTCTCCCCTTGACCAACTTGCGGGTAACATACTTGAGATCGAATTAGGAGAGAAGAAGTAACCAACGGGCTAGCCTACCTATAAGCACTAGTTTCTCAAAGAAATATTTGATGGGATCTAATCTTGAAACCAGAATTACGGAGTGAGCTAACAAGTAGTGCCTCAACTTCCTGGTAGCCCATAGCAAGGCTAGGCAAGCTTTCTCCAGTGGAGTGTAGCGGGGGTCATAATCCAACATTTTCCTGCTCAAGTAATAGATGGATTTCTCCACCCTATCCTCAGATTCCTGAGCAAGCATACATCCCATTGTGGTGTCTGTTATTGACAGATACAAAATCAAGGGCTTCCTCAGCTTTGGCAGAGATAACACATGCGGATTCTGAAGATACTGCTTAATTTACTCAAAAGCAAACTGACATCGATCATCCCATCGAATTTTGTTTCCTTTCTTCAGGAGACCAAATAGTGGTTCACAAGTCAAGGTTAATTTGGAAATAAACTGTCTTATGAATTTTACTTTACCCAAACAGCCTTGCATCTCCTTTTCAGTCCTTGGTCGGGACATTTCTAGGATGGACTTGATTTTGGAATGATCTACTTCGATGCCCCTCTGTGTGATCAAGAAGCCCAGCATTTTCCCCGCTGTTACACTGAAAGTACACTTCTATAGATTTAACCTCAGTTTGTATTCTCTGATCCGTTAAAAGAATTTCTCCAAGGCGGTGTAGTGGCCCTCTCTTTCTTTGGACTTGATAATCATGCCGTCCACGTACACCTCAACCTCTTTGTGGATTATATCATGTAGAATAGTGGTTGTAGCCCGTTGATAGGTAGCCCTGGCATTCTTCAGTCCAAATGGCATCACTCGATAGCAGTGGGTACCCCATGGCATAGTAAATGTGTTTTCTCTTTGTCTTCGGGCGCCATCAAAATCTGGTTATACCCGAAAAATCCATCCATGAAGGAGAGCAATGCATGGCCCGCGGTGAAGTCTACCAACTCATCAATATGTGGCAGGGGAAAATCATCCTTCGGACTAGCCTTATTCAGATCCCTGAAGTCAACACAGATTTTGATTCTGCCATCCTTCTTTGGGACTGGAACAATGTTGGCCAACCACGTTGGATACTCAGACACAAGCAAGAACCCTACTTCAATCTGTTTGGTGACCTCCTCCTTGATTTTCAATGCCTAGTCCGGACGGATTCTCCGCAACTTTTGTTTGATGGGTCGAGCCCCGGGGTTGTGACGGATCTGATGCTGTACAATCTTAGGATCGATTCTAGGCATGTCTTCGTAGGACCACGCGAAAACATCTTTGAAATCTTTTAATAAAGCGACTAAGCGCTCGTGCTCCTCCAAAGACAACGTGGACCCGATCTGGATCAGATGCGGATCCTTCTCAGTACCCACATTTAAAGCAATGATTTCATCAGCAAGGGGTTTTGCAAACCTCTCCTCCTCTCGATTAATGAAAATTTTCAAAACTAGAGGAATTCCTTCCTCATCGTTTTCATTGAAAATTTGAAAATCATGGTCAATGCAATAACCAAGCGGCACAAAGAAATACTTGGAATCAGCAGCGTTCTCATTCATAAAGTCCACCTCATCCAGCTCTTCAGTTACAACTGACTCAAAAGCAAAAGAAAAAGAGGATTTAGACAAGACCTTGGCATCTGGGTTATCAACCCCAGGAATACCGGACTCAGACTCAAAAGAACTAGAATCTGATTCCAACTCCACAGACTCTGTGGAATCAGATTCTGGCTCACTACCCGACTCAAAACTACTAGATAGGTAGCCCTCCTCCAGTTGCCAAACAAGAGATGGTGCTTTAGATGTATCCAAAACACTGCTAGATGGGTTCACACCCAGTTGGTCCCCGATCATGGAGATGGTCAAGTTATCTCCCAAGCTCTCAGAGTCGGCCGGAGGATTTGAAAGGAGAGATACTAGTGCTACTCCTATTCCAAGCTCGCTATTGTCTGAGTCACTTTTTATGCTCTGTTCCACTTCAGCACTTGGTTTAGCCTTTTCCTTGGCATCACTGTCTTACAACTGGAGGTTGAAGAAGATTTCGAAGTTGGGAACATGTTGCTTTGTAGAATTTATCCAGTGCTCGGGAAAGCCGCAAAAGGAAAAGTCTTCACCCTCCCGAACAAAGTGACCATTCAGCGTTCCCCAGATTGGCTTGTGAACAAGCTCATAGCATTTCCTAGCCTGCTTGGCTCTAGCTCTGCCTGCCATCTGTTCTCTTTTCCTGGCCCAATCCTCTTTGGTGGGCATATAGCTAAGACCAAAGGCATGTGGATTATGCGGCACATCGGCCAATGCTGTAATGCCTTTCCAGCCACTTCTTTCCAGTCCCATTCCTAGCACATGTTGGAGTTTGTTCATGAAATACACAGACTAGGCGCTGACTTACATGCCCTCATCCCCTGCCAAGATGTTCTGCACCACTCGGGCCTCGGCCAGAGTAAACCCTGAAAGGAATACATCCTCCTCTCCATGAACGATCTCCAGTACTGGTTTAGTTACCTCTGGCGGATGATGTATGGATGAATTCTCGAACACAATAGCCACTCCCTTCCTATGAGGGTATTTCAACATTTGATGGATGGTAGAAGAGACTGCTTTTACAAGGTGTAGCCAGGGTCTCCCTAGTAGTAAGTTGAAAGTGGCCGGCACATCTAGGACATGAAACTCAATATCCTGTTGCGTTGGGCCCAATTGAACTCGGATTTGAACTGTGCCTATAACCTCCCTACTTGTATTGCCACATGCCCGAATTACTTGGGCTGTGGGTATGAAATCTGCTGGTTTCAAACATATGGCATAAGCTGTACGAGACGGACATACATTAATAGCTAACCCAATATCGACCAACACCACTGGCACCCATTTTTATCTACACTCAACAGATATGTACAGAGGTTTGTTGCGTGCTTAGCCTTTTGGCAACAATTCTTTCTCGGAAAAGGTTAGGGTTGGGCTAGCACCACCTGGGAAAACTAATCCTATAAGCTGTTTAGGGGTAGTGTCAATGGACAGTTTGGCTTTATCCATTGATGATAATACGGCTTGTCGATGCACTCGAGAAGCCATGAGCAGACCCTAGATTGAGATATTTGCTTGGATCTTCTTCAGTTGCTTCAGCACTGCCTCTTCCTCCAACTGCTTCTCTTTCTGCTTCTCAACCTCTCCATCTTTCCTAGAGGCCTCAGCTTGGTCTAAATGTGGTGGCTTGAAATACCTCCCACTTATAGTCATGTGATTAATCTCTTCAGCATACCATGTGTTGTCTGGCAAGGACTCATCCCAATCTTTATCGGTGTAGGCCAGATGTAGATCATCATCCTCCCACCACACACCTCTAGAAACCAACAAACAATTGTCCGGCTCCGTTCTGATCATTCTTATATCAGAAGTATCTCTCGCAGGGTGTTGGGCTTTTCCAGCTTTCTGGGTGTCTTCAACTCTTTCTTGTGCAAACTGCTTTAGCGTAGCTTCTTGTTTTGTATCTGCAGTACTCACAGTGCCCAATTCTTGAGCTAAATTCTCGACGTCGGTGCTCTCTGGCAGTTTCCCGTTTTCATCAGCTATTTCGGCCACTGCAGCTATTCTTGCTTCATTTTCCTCTGGTTTTGTTTTAGTTTCTTCCTCCCTGTCAGGTTCATCACTCAACCACCCAGAGTTGTCCGTCGACCCATTCAAATCGAACCAGTCAATTTGCATATCTCCTTGATCTTGTTCATCATAGAACTGCAGATTGTCTAAGTCCTTCTCCAACTCTGCCAGATCATCCAAACCTTGGCTTGGGCCATCCTCTCTAACCACACTGACCTTCACTGCTGTTGGCAATATCACTTCGAGCTTGGCTTGATAAACTGGCACAACGTAGAAGCACGTATTGTACACCCCCTCTGACAAGTCCTTAGAGCACTCAAGCAGTAGACTCATACTCTCCTCTAAGACCAGGTTCCCTTCTTCTACCGCTGTCACCACCATGGGTTTAGGTTAAAGTACGGACGTGTCCATCATGCACAAATTTGTGCTTTCAGGGATGAACACCACCAGTTTGGGTAGGTGGGAATGGGTAATATATATGCTGGGGTCGTAGGGGAGGGCCAATGTATGGATTAGGCTTAGGTTCCGAGGTGAGGGAACTTGATTATGGGCCGGGAGAGGGTTGGTAGTTACATTTGGCTTTTGGGGTGATACGATCACCTTGTTGTCGATGAGATCTTAAATCTCATGACACAGCCTGAAGCATTGGTCGGTGTCGTGATCGTGCTGCTAGTGAAATGCATAGTACTTGGCTGGATTATGTTTCGATAGGAGAGGATAGGGCAGTGGGTGGGGCTGTAATGGCTTGAGGTGCCCCTTTTTGATCAACACCCTCATGGCTTGGGATAAAGGCATGTAGAGTGGGGTAAAGGTCCTTTGGGATCAAGCTTGGTTTTTTGAAGTTTGCGGGGTTGTATTGGCAAAAGGATTGGCTGTCTTGGTTGTGGTGGTGACAACACTCACATCAGACGGCCACGCAGTTGTGCTACCACTAGTGGTTGCATTGGAACTGCATACAAAATGCCTCTTGGCCTGTTCTTTCTTATCAGTTATCAAGCCCTGTTTCATGGCATCCTCAATCTGAACTCTTATCTTATGGAGCTTAGTGAATGTGAATAAGGGTAGGACTATCATCTTTTGCAATAATTTTCTGTGTAGATTACGTACTACCATTCTTATCTGATCTTTCTCTGAAGGTCATGTAGTCATCATTGAAGCCTTGGACCTCCACCTTGTTACGAATTCTAAGAAGCCCTCCTTTGGCTCCTGGCTCGTTGCCTCGAGATCACGAGTTATGACCTCGGTTTGTGTGTTGTAGAAGTACTGTGCAATAAAGGCCTTAGCCATTTTCTCCCAACTCTGCTTCACAGAATCCTCCAGCTTTGCATACCATATTGTAGCTATACCAGATAGGGTCTGGCCAAAGAGTGAGAGTTTCTACAATCTGGTTAGGCCCATTGGTCGCAAAATGTCTGAAAACAGCCGAAGGTGAACCATGGGGTCTCTGGAACCATCGAATCTATCGATATGCGACATTTTGAATCGATCTGGCAGGGTTACTGTAGAGTCAGTATATCCATCTTCGATGTTGGGGATTGAGTTAACACCCTGTGCCTGCTTGAAAAGCTTCTCCAACTTGTTGACCTTAAGTACAGTCGGGTCAACTTCAAATTCAAACGGAGCCTCAGTTTGGTACACTAGCGCTTTGGAGGCTTGTGATGGGATCGGCTCTATCGGGTTGCCCTGATTCTCAACCTGGGCATTAGCAGTATGGACTATGGCTCTAGGTGCTAGGATACCCGTAGGAGGTGCATAAGATGTAGAAGCCGCTGCCGGCTGTGGTTGTTGTTGTTGTAGCCTATTGATGACCTCAGCTTGGCGTGCTATGACCTCAGCCTGACGAGCAGTGTCTTGCTACATGGTTTCAACTGTTTGTTGAAGGTGGTGGATTAGGTCCTCCATGCTAACTAGGGGATATTGTGCCATTGGAATGGGCGAATGATCTCGTACTGGACTGGATGTAGAAGATTGAGCCTGACTAAATGCAGGTGAAGTAAAGGGTGACTGCTGGACTGGTGAATTGTGCCTAACTCTTTTCCGTCTAGTAACCGGTGGGAGCGAAGCAAACACAGGCTATCCCCTAACAAGATCTCCGGATCTATAAAGCCTCCTGACATGGGTCCAGAGCGCTTGGGGGATATCCGAATTGTCCGAAGCAATGATGTTATACTACCTAGCAAAAAGAAATAAAGCAAAAAAAAAAGAAAGCAGTAATCAGAAACCGCACAGCACCTCAGCTCAGATGTTAACAGCACACAGATGTAATCAAAGTTGATAGGACAGCACTTAACACTGAATTTTGCCCCCAAAACGGATACCCAACTTGCAACTGATACGCACGTTCCTGTATAGTTTCACTATAAAGCACATACTAGTTAAGTGAGAGCCAAAACACCTCTATGAGGAGGGTAAGGTTACCCTGTCCTAGTTTCGTTAGGAACTAGGGTTCACTATTCAAACAAAGCGGTTTCACACAATCCTGTATTTGGGTAAGCATCCTGTCCTAGTTTGGAATAGTCTCTACGGCTTTTGATATGCAACTAGGCCAAATGGTCAAAAGGGGTACCTCGGCAAGATTACCTAATATACCTCTCACACCGATCACCGAGAAGTGAAAGGAGGATCAAACGGTACAGTGATAGTCCAGATCCAAGGGTTGTGTTTCCATTATGGTAGAGCCCGTGACCGGTCAGCCTTTTGGCGAGCTTTTCAGGCAAGCCTCCAGCAAACCGTCTAGGAATAGCAGATGGCAATCATTGTGGGTTAAACGCACTAATGCAAATGCAATGCAAAGAAACATATAAATGTAGATAAAAAAATTCATATCATGAGTTCGAGCCAAGTTCTCTAAATTCCCCAGCAAAGTCGCCAGAAACTGTAGCTCAGCTTTTTCGCACCCCCCCTTTCGGAAGGTCGGAATAAGCCTTACAGTTCAGACTCCCGCGGTTCTGAATATAATCTCACAGTGCAATGTGAAATAGATAAACACCAAAGAGTCCAAATCTGGTAAATCTTTTAGAAAATCGATTTTGAATCAAATTGCCAAAATTGGATTGTTTTTTCTAGATACAGAGTCGCCACCTAAATATTTTGTTTTGGGAAAATTTAGGAAACCCATGACTCGTGCCAAAGGCCACGTGTCTGTCATCACTAAGATTTAGGAACTTAGGTATGAGAGGGGAAGGTCATGAATTGAGCACCCTCGCTCACCCGATCAAAGATCGGCCTCTACTAATCATGATATGATTTTATCAAAATTATATGCTCTTGGTCCGATTTTTTAGGCTAGCATTACTATGTGATGTGCACACATACAAGTATAGACTAACTTGCAAGATTGGAACATTTTAAGTCATGTTTGTTTTGAAAATTGTTTCGAATATGCACCACTTGAAAAGTGATTGCATATGAACATTTACTCAAATTATTCTAATTTAAGCAATAAGCCTTCATCCATAGGCATACAAGTAGTTTATCAATTAAGCATTTAGCCTCATGGCAAACATGCTAGTCATGGTAGTCACTCACACTCATGCAAGTATGCTAAAGCACTAAAAAAAAACCCACCTAGTACTCCAAGCTAAGATAAAACAAAAGAGTTAGAAAAAATGCATGATTCCTAACTATGCAAGATGACTAATGCAACGTATGCAAAATGCAACTAAAATAAGCTCAGCTACTTAACATGTTATTCGTAACAATTTCATAGCATGTGTTTAAACACGTATCCGACGAGGTAATAAACGACAATGCAAGTTTGAATGATGAACCGAGGCTTGGTGTATGTAAGACAATTGAATGAATGCAAACATGCGATATGCTAATTGAAACGTGATGCCCCTAATCTAACCATCATAAGTAGATAAATAAAAAGGAGAAAAACGTGGGGTTGTGTGACAACCCTTACCTCTGATTAGTGTTAAATCGTGATTAAGCATGATAAGTAATTGATTAAGATGAAATCCTGAATTGATTGCATGAGAGTGTGTTGCTGTAATTGCATTTCTATCTGTTTGTCATTGAATAATCTGTTCATGTTTTGAGTTTCGAATTGCGAATTGAAAGCCTTATCGGCGACCGAATCAGAAAGTGATTAGTGTTATATGCTAATTAGGATTTATGGAATTTTATGGTAGGTTTAATTAAAATTCAATTTGGAATGATTAAATTAGAATAAATAATGTTGAATTACATTAGCTTGAGTTATTACACAATTGCCCTTGAGTGGGCTCCCTCAAAAACCATTGTTTTAATTCCCATTACTCACATGTTTGACACCACTCTTCAGCCATCTTCTAGACCAAACTGTGAGTAAGAGAGAGAGTGGGAGAAAATTGAATTCATCTAGAAATTTTTCTTGAATTTAGAGGAATCGAAGAGGACTTGTAAAATTAGGCTACCATTCCTGGAATTCAAGACTTAAGGTAGGAAATTCATTCTTTTAATTGTGAATTTAAGTTGTTACATGCATGGTCCATGGAAAATTGGTGAATAGAGTCAAGAATTAGTTTAAAGAGTTGTTTTGAGTGTGAATTCATACATGCATGATCATATCATAGAGTTTTGAAGTTATTTTCCATGAAATTCTTCCATGCATGTCTAGATTGTGGTTGTGTTCTTAGAATTCATGATGTTCTTGGAAGAATGGCTCATTTGATCATGTATTAGAAGCTTTGAATTCAAATAAACACATGCATGGCATAGTTACATCATGTTCTTGAAGTTTGGGTTGAATTTGTGTTCAATTGGCACACTTTTGGGCTTGATTTTATGAAATGATCTTTAAAACATGTTGTATTATGGGTTTCTAAATGTTTTCCAGAAAATTAGCCCAGAAACATCGAATTTGAAGCTTTAGAGGTTGAGTTTTGTGCTCGAGGATCAATCTGGAAATTCCAGATTTTTGGTCCACGGTCGAGCGTACACTCTGAGTACATGCACTTCCGCTCGAGCGTCGAGGGTCACGCTCGAGCATGAAATGCAAATGCCTAGAAGTTCATGTGTTTTGCAGTCCGCTCGAGTGAGGTAATCTGCGCTCGAGCGAGGGTCTAAGTCTCACGCTTGATCGTGGGTCGAGCGTCCATCGAGCGTGAAAAACGTGCAACCAGTACTTTTTCATGAGTTTGCAGTCCACTCGAGCGAGGGAAGACACGTTGGAGCGGAGCCTCTTTGTCTGCATGTCCGCTCGAGCGGGGAAATCCACGCTCGAGCGAGACCCCTGTTTTCAGCAAATTTTGAAAAGTGTTTTAAAGTGCAATTTTTGCATCCTCATTCCATCCTAGGCATTCCTAGGCCATGTTTAAGGCATCTTAATGAGGATAAAGTTATAGAACCACACCAAGCCATATAGGGGCTAAGTTGTTAATCCCAAGTGTGTAACTTAGTGTGTGTTCATTCTGCAACTGTGTAAGGTTGGCACCCGAGGACGCTGACTAGCCTGTCTATAGCCCAGTAATCTGTGAGTAACAATGTTGTAAAGATACGTTCAATTATAATTATTTCTGAACAATTGACTGTACTGCTTTCTGAAATGATATTGTTTACTGAATGAATGTTTGTCCTATTTGTAAACTGTACTCGTGGCATCCATAGCAACTTACTGTTACTGTTACTGTTACTGTTACTGTTACTGTTACTGCTACTGTTACAGAGATCTCTGTCAGTTCCAATGTTTGGAACTACTACTGTTTACTGTTCTGATGGCCATTAACTAACTGTTCGGTCTGTTAAGACCTACTGTACTGTTCTGCTATTGGATGTTCCACGTATGACTACTATGCTTTCTAATTGACTGATATGGCATGAAATATGAGCCACTGATTGAATAACTGATCTACTGATGTAAATGATTGTTTTAATTACTGAAGGGACATTTATTCTTAACCCCTTCACACATTTGTTATTCACTGGGCTCTAGCTCATTGTTTATATATGTATGTAGGTGGCCAGACACCGGACCGAAGCTAGAAGCCTCAAGTTAAGCTCATGTTTTGTCTAGCTAACCATTGTGCCTCACTTTGAGGTCCCGAATCCGTTCAAGCCAAGGCTGTTTGGGGTGTTTCAGATTCACCCTTTTGTCCCTGTTTTGTACCGACTGAATAAGACTTGACTGTACAGTTATGGTAAAGGGATTGGATCCCTAACCTGTATGTGATATGTACCTGATATGTATATATGTTTTTGGTTATGAATGTGGAGTAGTCCATAAAAGTCCTTTTCCATTCAGATTTTCACAGCTCATTGGACATCTTTTATTTACTGTTTGGCTTCCGCCAACCCCTTACTCTGTATTATTGTCGTTACTGTTAAGCAGGCCTTTGGTAATCACGGATTATTGGCCGGTTACGATGCTAAACCCATATGGGCAGGTTTGGGTCATGACAGAGTGGTATCAGAGCACGAGTTATACTGCACACACGTGTCCAAATGAGCTATAGGATGTACTAGAAATGTAATTAGGGCATTGCATGAGCATGAGAAGGTGTGTGTGGTCATGATATGAATATATGTGCTAATGTGCTTAAGTAAGCGATTTCCTATGCTTATTACTACCGTATTGCATATAGTGAAATGGAGAATGCAAGAAATGCCGATGAATCTGAATCATCTGAAGCAAGAATGGCAAGGTTAGAAAGAACGATTGAACTGTTGACCGAGGCCTTAAGGCAACAACAGAACCAACAGCCCCCACCTCCTCCAGTATAGCTAGAACCGAATATCAATGATGATGTTCCTGGTTTGACACAGAAGTTCAACAAAATGAAACCACCATCATTCCAAGGAGGTCTTGAGCCACTAAAGGCCGAAGCATGGGTTTTAGAAACAGAAAATTGTTTGAAGTGTTTCCTTGTTTGAAGGCACACAAGGTCTTATTGCCTACCTTTACTTTACAAGAAGAGGCTAGACGGTGGTGGATGCTTATACGTGATACTAATAATGCTATGACTTGGGCTCAGTTTAAAGAAGCCTTCTTTGAAAAATAATTTCCCCAATGTGTCCGAGACCGCAAGGTAACTGAATTTGAACAGTTGAAGCAACGTACCATGTCAGTAGTAGAATATGAATCTAAGTTCACTGAACTCGCCCGATATGCACCACACATGGTTGATACTGATTATAAAAAGGCTAGAAAGTTTGAAGGTGGGCTTAATGTAGAGATACTGGATCGAATCAATGTTTTGAAATTACTTAAATATGTGGATGTCCTTGACTGAGCGATTATGGTCGAGGCAAATGTCACTGCATTGCAACAGACTAAGACACCGGTAACTGAATGGCGGGGTAAGAGGCGAGGCTTCAATTTCAAAAAGGGCCGAAATAACCCATTGAATAAAAAGTAAAATACAGGGTCAACAAACAGTTCTAGTCAGGGAAATAGTTCCATACCACCCTGCTCCGAATGTGGAAAAAAACATAAGGGGGTTTGCTACAAAATTTATGGTGCTTGTTATAGGTGTGGCAAGGTGGGCCACATGGTTAAAGATTGCCCTTCCATGTCTCAAGGCAATAGTAAGGCTGCAGCTAGTGCCGCAGCATCAACTGTTACCCCGAAACCCAATCCCAAAGCTACTGGAAAAGAGCCTTTAAGGCAAGACCGGGTGTTTGCACTCGTACCGGGAGATGTGCAGAACACCGAAACAGTTGTGTCAGGTATACTCTCAATTTGTGCCGAAAATGCTTATATTCTGATTGATTCGGGGTCCACACATTCATTTGTCTCGCATGCTTTTTCACGAAAATTAAATAGACCACTGGAACCCATGAACTATTTGTTAGCTGTATCTTCACCTGCTGGGGGATCCATGACTTGTGCTATGTGTATCCTACATATGAGATTGTTATTGGGGATGCACTTTTGTATATTGATTTACTGCCTTTGAATATTAATCATTTCGATGTAATTTTGGGAATGGACTGGTTAACAAAATATCATGCTTCCATAGACTGCGTAATGAAACAAGTTGTTTTTCATCCACCTGGATTGCCTGAATTTGTATTTAATGAGGTTGGTGTAGTACCTCCCCCATATCTGATTTTGTCTATGAAAGCTTTCAAATTAATTAAAAAGGGGTGTAAAGGGTATCTGTGATGCATATTGACTGTACCTGCTGATATTAAAGCTAATGTGGACAGTATTCCTATAGTCAGATAATTCCCAGATGTTTTTCCAGATGATTTGCTAGGGGATTTGATTGATAGGGAGATTGAATTCGCCATTGAGGTGTTACCGGGTACACAGCCAATTTCCAAAGCTCCGTACAGAATGACACCTATTGAATTGAAAGAATTGAAAATTCAGCTGCAAGAATTGTTGGATAAGAAGTTCATCAGGCCCAGTTCTTCACCATGGGGTGTACCAGTTTTATTTGTGAAAAAGAAGGATGGCTCACTAAGACTCTGTATTGACTACCGCGAATTGAACAAGGTAACAATGAAAAACAAGTACCCATTGCCTTGTATTGACGATTTATTTGACCAATTGCAAGGTGCCCAGGTTTTCTCCAAAATTGACCTTAGATCCGGATATCACCAGTTGAAAGTCAAAACAGAGGACATTGAAAAGACTGCCTTCCGAACGAGATACGGACATTATGAATTTCTTGTTATGCCTTTCGGAGTTACTAATGCGCCTGCTGCATTTATGGACCTTATGAACAGAATTTTTAAACCATTCCTCGATGAATTTGTGGTTGTTTTTATAGATGACATTTTGATTTATTCCAAGAGTAAGGAAGAACATGAATGTCATTTGAGAATTGCTTTACAGACCTTAAGAGAACAGAAACTGTATGCAAAACTAATAAAGTGTGAATTTTGGCTTGATAATGTGATGTTTTTGGGGCGTGTGATTAGTAAGGATGGCATCTCAGTTGACCCACAGAAGATTGTAGCAGTGGTGAATTGGCCTAGACCGACTAATGTTACTAAAGTTCGGAGTTTCTTAGGTTTAGCCAGGTACTACAGGAGGTTTGTGAAAGATTTTTCCAAAACTGCTCTACCATTGACTCAATTGACTCAAAAGGGGATATCATTTGACTGGACCGATCAGAGAGAATCAGTTTTCCAAGAATTGAAGACTCGACTTGTGACTGCACCGATTCTTACCCTACCTTCAGGTACGGATGGATTTACTATTTTTAGTGATGCTTCTTATAAGGGTTTGGGATGTGTGTTAATGCAGAATGGTAAAGTTATAGCGTATGCTTCCCGACAACTGAGACCACATGAAAAGAATTACCCAACTCATGACTTAGAACTTGCTGCAGTAGTGTTTGCATTGAAAATTTGACACCACTACCTATATGGGGCAACATGTGAGGTGTACACAGATCACAAGAGTTTAAAGTACTTCTTTACACAGAAAGAGTTGAACATGAGACAGCGGAGATGGGTAGAACTGATAAAAGACTATGACTTGCAAATTTTGTACCATTCGGGAAAAGCTAACACCGTTGCTGATGCACTTAGCCAAAAATCAATTAGGAATTTGGCCTGTTTACTCACCGGACATGAAGAACTGCTATGTGATCTCGAAAAATTTGAAGTTGAGATTATTTTACGAGAACAAGGTGGGACATTGGCTGCTATTTCTGCCCAACCGGCACTTATTGAGGAGATTAAAGAGAAACAACACCAAGATGACCTTTTGAAAAAGATCATTGATGAACGGGAATCTAAACCAAGGCCAGACTTTAAATTTGAAAACAATGTATTGAAATTCCAGGGAAGGTTGTGTGTACCAAATGATCCTGAACTGAAAAAGTGAGTTTTGCAGGAAGGCCACAATTCAAAACTTTCCATCCATCCAGGAAATACAAAAATGTACCAAAACTTGAAACTTAATTTCTGGTGGCCGGGAATCAAGAAAGAAATTGCGGAGTTTGTGTCAAAATGCCTAAATTGCCAACAAGTCAAAGCTGAACATCAACGACTTGCAGGCTTACTTCAGCCCTTACTAATACCGAAATGGAAATGGGAACATATCACCATGGATTCATTGTTGGATTGCCTCACTCTAGTAAAGGTATGGATTCAATTTGGGTTATTGTTGATCGATTGACTAAATCTGCTCACTTCTTACCTGTCAAAACAATTTATAATGCGGACAAATTGGCTACAATTTATATTGATGAGATTGTCAGATTGCATGGAGTGCCTGTGTCTATTGTTTCTGATAGGGACTCGAAGTTTACATCGAGATTCTGGTAAAGTCTGCAAACAGCATTGGGTACTAAATTGAGGCTGAGTAGTGCATACCATACTCAGACAGATGGCCAATCAGAAAGAACCATCTAGACTCTGGAAGACTTACTGCGTATGTGTGTTCTTGATTTCCAAGGAAATTGGGAAAGTCATTTACCTTTAGCCGAATTCGCCTATAACAACAATTTTCACTCGAGCATTGGTATGGCGCCTTTCGAGGCTTTATATGGTAGAAAATGTCGGTCTCCTATTTGTTGGGTAGAAGTTGGTGACGGGCCTTTACTTGGGCCCGAGATTGTACATGAGACTACAGAAAAGGTGAAACTGATTCAACAAAGATTGAAAACCGCACAAAGCCGACAGAAAAGTTATGCGGATGTGCGAAGGCGAGACAGGGAATATGAAGTGGGTGATCATGTTTTTGTTAA
The DNA here is from genome assembly GCA_030407325.1 of Camellia japonica. Lineage (NCBI taxonomy): Eukaryota > Viridiplantae > Streptophyta > Magnoliopsida > Ericales > Theaceae > Camellia > Camellia japonica. Next base: position 193,405,832 of record JAPPVO010000019.1, read on the forward strand.
AGTGACACCAATGAAAGGACAGACTCGTTTTGGGGCTAAGGGCAAGCTAGCACCGAGATATGTCGGGCCGTATGAAATCATTGAAAAGATTAATCCAGTGGCATATCAAGTAGCGCTTCCTCCTGAGATGGAGCATATGCATAATGTCTTCCATGTTTCAATGTTGAGGGATTATCTTCGGGATCCCTTCCATGTTATTGAGCCTACCCGTGTAGTACTAAGTGATGACTACACTTATGAAGAACGGCCTATCCAGATTGTAAACCGACGAATCAAGAAATTGAGGAATAAAGAAATTCCATCAGTGAAAGTGGATTGGTAAAACCATGGTGGCGTTTATGCCACATGGGAAAGGGAAGACGATATGATGAAAAGATATCCTGAATTGTTCCCACTGAACCCAGTGTTCTTCCAAAATGAAGGTAATCCGAGTTTGGAGGACCAAACTCTTTTTAAGGGGGGAAGACTGTGACAACACTCATCTCTGATTAGTGTTAAATCGTGATTAAGCATGATAAGTAATTGATTAAGATGAAATCCTGAATTGATTGCATGAGTGTGTTGCTTTAATTGCATTTCTATATGTTTGTCATTGAATGATCTGTTCATGTTTTGAGTTTCGAATTGCGAATTGAAAGTCTTATCGGCGACCGAATCAGAAAGTGATTAGTGCTATATGCTAATTAGGATTTATGGGATTTTATGGTAGGTTTAATTAAAATTCAATTTGGAATGATTAAATTAGAATAAATAATGTTGAATTACATTAGCTTGAGTTATTACACAATTGCCCTTGAGTGGGCTCGCTCAAAAACCATTGTTTTAATTCCCATTACTCACATGTTTGACACCACTCTTCAGCCATCTTCCAGACCAAACCGTGAGTAAGAGAGAGAGTGGGAGAAAATTGAATTCATCTAGAAATTTTGCTTGAATTTAGAGGAATCGAAGAGGACTTGCAAAATTAGGCTACCATTCCTAGAATTCAAGACTTAAGGTAGGAAATTCATTCTTTTAATTGTGAATTTAAGTTGTTACATGCATGGTCTATGGAAAATTGGTGAATAGAGTCAAGAATTAGTTTAAAGGGTTGTTTTGAGAGTGAATTCATAGATGCATGATCATATCATAGAGTTTTGAAGTTATTTTCCATGAAATTCTTCCATGCATGTCTAGATTATGGTTGTGCTCTTAGAATTCATCATGTTCTTGGGAAGAATGGCTCATTTGATCATGTATTAGAAGCTTTGAATTCAAATAAACACATGCATGGCATAGTTACATTATGTTCTTGAAGTTTGGGTTGAATTTGTGTTCAATTGGCACACTTTTGGGCTTGATTTTATGAAATGATCTTTAAAACATGTTGTATTATGGGTTTCTAAGTGTTTTCCAGAAAATTAGCCCAGAAAAATCGAATTTGAAGCTTTAGAGGTTGAGTTTTGTGCTTAAGGATCAATCTGGAAATTCTAGATTTTTGATCCATGCTCGAGCGGAGGACTTTGCACTCGAGCGTACACTCTGAGTACATGCACTTTCGCTCGAGCGTCGAGGGTCATGCTTGAGCGTGAAATGCATATGCCCAGAAGTTCATGTGTTTTGCAGTCTGTTCGAGCGAGGTAATTTGCGCTCGAGTGAGGGTCTGAGTCTCACGCTCGATCGTGGGTCGAGCGTCCATCGAGCATGAAAAACGTGCAACTAGTACTTTTTCATGAGTTTGCGGTCCGCTCGAGCGAGGGAAGACACGCTCAAGCGGAGCCTCTTTGTCTGCATGTTCGCTCGAGCGAGGAAATCCACGCTCAAGCGAGACCCCTGTTTTCAGCAAATTTTGAAAAGTGTTTTAAAGTGTAATTTTTTCATCCTCATTCCATCCTAGGCATTCCTAGGCCATGTTTAAGGCATCTTAATGAGGATAAAGTTATAGAACCACACCAAGCCATATAGGGGCTAAGTTGTTACCCAAGTGATAACTTAGTGTGTGTTCATTCTGCAACTGTGTAGGGTTGGCACCCGAGGACGCTGACTAGCCTGTCTATAGCCCAGTAATCTGTGAGTAACAATGTTGTAAAGATACATTCAATTATAATTATTTCTGAACAATTGACTGTACTGCTTTCTGAAATGATATTGTTTACTGAATGAATGTTTGTCCTATTTGTAAACTGTACTCGTGGCATCCATAGCAACTTACTGTTACTGTTACTGTTACAGAGATCTCTGTTAGTTCCAATGTTTGGAACTACTACTGTTTACTGTTCTTATGGCCATCAACTGACTGTTCGGTCTGTTAAGACCTACTGTACTATTCTGCTATTGGATGTACCACGTATGACTGCTATGCTTTCTAATTGACTGATATGGCATGAAATATGAGTCACTGATTGAATAACTAATCTACTGATGTAAATGATTGTTTTAATTACTGAAGGGACATTCATTCTTAACCCCTTTACGCATTTGTTATTCACTGGGCTTTAGCTCACTGTTTATATATGTATGTAGGTGGTCAGGCACCGGACCGAAGCTAGAAGCGTCAAGTTAAGCTCATGTTTTGTCTAGCCAACCATTGTGTCTCACTTTGAGGTTCCGAATCTGTTCAAGCCAAGGCTGTTTGGGGTGTTTTAGATTCACCCTTTTGTCCCTGTTTTGTATCGACTGAATAAAACTTGATTGTACAGTTATGGTCAAGGGATTGGTTCCCTAACCTGTATGTGATATGCACCTGATATGTATATATGTTTTTGGTTATGAATGTGGACTAGTCCATAAAAGTCCTTTTCCATTCAGATTTTCACAGCTCATTGGACATCTTTTATTTACTGTTTGGCTTCCGCCAGCCCCTTACTTTGTATTACTGTCGTTACTGTTAAGCAGGCCTTTGATAATCACAGATTATTGGCCGATTACGATGCTAAACCCATAGGGGCGGGTTTGGGTTGTGACAGGTTAGAAGACATACACATTATTACAACATTGATGCCCTCTCATAGGAGGGTCCAAATAAATAAACTAGCTAAGCTAAACTACTTAACTAATTATTGCAAAACTACTAATTAAACTAGTTAACTAATTAATTACAACATGAATTAATTAACTAAATAACTAATCTAATTAAATAATTACAACACTTTAATTAGCCACAACACAACTATAACTAACTAATTAATAATTAAACTAATTAACTAGTCTCGGAAACGAGGGAGGCCCAGTGCATGCTTGGTTTCCACTCGAAGAACTTCCACTATTTGCTTCCGAAAGCCTCTGTTACACAACCTTTGCACTCCAGACCAACTTTGCTCTACTTCACAAATACTTTGCTTAATTTTCACTAGTGGCCGGCTGGCCACCAATAGGGGGTTGCCGTCTAACACTGATGGCCTGCAGGCCAGAAATAGTAGCCGGTCGGCCACTGATGATGCACCATTTCTTGCTACAACAAAGAGCAAAGAGAGCAAAGATAGAGTATTCTCACAGGTTATTTGTACTGCGTATCCCTCCTTGTCATCAAAACAAGCTCAAAGGAGTGATACACTTGGTTCAAAAACTATCAATCAAGCAATTTCATTGCATGATGGCTAAAGAACCAAGATGTATAAGTTAATAAATGTGCAAATAAGACCCACAACCTTCACCCTATCATGCATGATCAAGGGTAATGGAGACCTAGGAAACTTGGCACATTTCATCACTTTGAATATGAAATGCCCCAATTTTCCTTGTGTTCAATTAACGTCCGATTGAACACACCAAAACACAACCAAATTCTTATCTTTGCACAATTTTAGTTTCAACTTTTTGTTACTCATTTTAATTACCCTTCCATTCTTTAGCCAATTAAGTCCATTAGTGAGTTAAGTCCTCTAAAAGAGAAGGAAGTGTCAAACAAGGGGGTAGTTTAAGGCAAGAGAGAGGTGTCATTCTGTTGAAAATGAACCCCCAAAAGAGGATTAAACCATTAAGCATGGACCTCAATCTCAAGCTTAAACAATCCTAGGGTTGACACAACCCTCAAAGCAAATAAAAAAAACCAAGAAATGAGGGAGGTTGCAGAGATTAAGCTTGCTGAAATTAAGTGAGAAAAGCACTAAAACATGCAATCAACTTAAACAAGTGATGTCTAAAGGCCTAAAACACCAAACTTGTGAGGACACTTACACTAGAAGCATGCAAAACAAGACTCAAATGACTTAAACAGTCCAAAATAGAGACAAAATAGTATAAAATACACCCTAAAACATGCTGGAATTAAGCTATAAAAGGCTAGAAAAATATGCTAACACATAGAGCTATCTAGGCTAGCAAACAAAACACAAGGAGGGGAGGCTAACCCCTTCAAATTTAGACCTCAAAAGATGATTTTCACTACTAAAAATACTCTAAAATTCAATATTTAAAATCCCAAAAAAAGATGGTTTGAAAGTGGGAAACAAAGGTGGAAATGCCTTAGAAACAAGGGAGAAAGAAGGGTGGACCACCCCCTAACTTTAAATGACCTAAAATCACCAATTTCAACCCATAAAAATAGTGTTTTTTACAACCCAAAAATAGCCCAAATCAGTGGAAAAAGATAAGAAAAACAAGTATGCAAAGAAAGTGAAAAAGGCAAGTGTTATACCTTTTGAAGGGAATACCAAATCTAGGCAACAATTCAAGCCAAAACCACCTTATAGAGCTCCAAGAAGGCCTCAAGGAACCTCAGCTCAAAGATGAACCACTTTGGTTAAGGAGGTGTAGGCAAAAGTGTGGTGTATCTAAGCTATTATGCATAAACTTGCAAGAGAGAGAGAGAGAAAGAGAGAGAGAGAGAGAGAGAGAGAGAGAGAGAGAGAGATAATTTTTGCTTCAAAAATTCTAACCCTCAAAAATAGGGGAGGAGACCCCCTATATATAGAAAAACATGCACTTGGCTGAGATATATCCCTCCATACATGTGTAGGGAGATACAGCCAATTGTGCCAATAGCTGGCACAGTTGTCAACAAAATATCTGAAAAAAGGACACTGATGGCCGGCAGGCCACCAATAATGGCATGCAGGCCACACCATTGGCTGGCAAGGCACAAGGGTGGTCGGCAGCCCACCAGAGGAGGCCTGTAGGTCCCAGGGTTTTGAGGTTTAAGGCACTAGGGTTTTGGTCCAAAACAAGGCATAGAATGGATAGGGTTTGAAGGCTCAAAGACAGGGCATTCTGCTAAGGACTTCGAGCACTAAAACGAGCACATGCAGTCATAATCATTGAGTGCACAAGCGACGACGTCCAAGTCTTGAGGATGGTCAAAAATGGGGTGTCTACAATCATATTACTTGAAACGGAAATGGTTTGGATCGGATGTTTGAATTACAAGCCTCATTTGGAAAACCCTCCTTTAATTGAGAAGCTACTAGAGTTTCTCAATATTGTATCCACACTCCAAATCCCTAGGTTTTATAATGGAGACCTAAGAGGGTAGAACATAGAGAGAAATCTTTTTCTGCAGGAGATTTTCGGGTAAACTTACACACCACTAATAATATGTATTATAGTTTTTCTCTATATCAAATATATAGAGATTCTCTCCTAATAGAGGTGGAGTTGTAGTCTCCCAAAACTACTCAAACACCTAAAAGATAATCTTTTAATTATCTTATTTATTAAATAGTGTGAATTATCTACAACCCATGTGGACGCTTTATGGGTTATGGGTTAGGTCAAATCCAACCCAATTTCTAACATTAACAAATCATTAGTATCTTAGTGAACATTCGAAGTATAATCATAAGTGTATGTCTCATGTACAAGTATGATCAAACTAGTCAAAAGACTTTTCTAACTAAATCTTGGGCTAGTGATTGAGAATGTTGAGGAGGGAAAGTCTAGTTTTGATTAAACGCATGAACACGCACTCTAGTTCTTCTTTGAGCTCTTGAATGCTCAGCTCCATCTTTCCCAATTGATTTTGCAAATTTGCATTATCACTTGTGCTTGTCTTGTGACCGACGAGTGATTGCAATACACAATCAAATTTCTCAAAATCATTTGTAGTATTGTTTGTTTCTTCATCTAGCGACGCTAAACTATTGCAACTCATCAATTTGGAAACCAAAGAAAAGCCACCTAGTCTTGATGTCATAATTTTTTTTTTTTTGAGATTTCGTGTTTCTTATATATTGGTTAACTCTTATGTTGCTTGCTTGGTTTTCGTCTATTTAAATTTTTGTTTTCTAAAGAAGCCGAATGATATGACCTTTGAGAAAGCATTAGAGCTTTTGTTAAGTAAAGATGTAAAATGGTTGTGGTCGACCCAAGAGCAAACCAAAGCTTCAAGAGGCCATCGAGGCGATATGGGCATGACAAATTCTATGGCCAAGCTTGAGTACAGGAAATTTAAATGTCTATGAAGTTGGTATGCATATATAGACATCCATTTGCTGAATCATCTCCAATTCTTCCATTTGGTGAAGTTTGACCTGAGCCCATTGCAGGTTGTATCTAACTTAACTCATATATATGATGGCTGGAAGTGTAGAGTAATGGATGGTAACAGTAACCAATTTTGTTGTAATTCATGATTAAGCTTATCAGTTATAAATATTGTGGCCAACTTTGATTTTCCTTGTGATGTTTCATTTTAAAAGCAATCAAGTATGTAGAGTGCCACACGAGCTCCTTTCTTATTTATTTATTTATTTTGAAAAAAGGTGTCACAGTTATGCTGCATTTGTTTTGGTGAAAAATATTGTTAGTGGAAAATTTTTCCCAGTGTTTGGTTGCAACATTGAAACTAATGTGTTAGAGGTGGTGTTGGTTGTTGAGCTGGTGGTAAAGGTGGCGCCAAGGTGGTGGTCTTGGTAAGTGTTTTGTTGGTAAATGTTTTTCCACTACAAAAAATTAAGGTTTTAGAAACCAAAATTTAGGAACAAAATTATTTTTTAGGGACCAAATATTTTTGTTGCGAAAAGTATCGTTATTATATTTTTAACAACGAAAATTAGACATTAGTGATGAATTATTATCCTTTTAGGATCAAATTTTTTGTCTAAAAAAATAAACCATTTTGAGACCAAATTATTCCGTCCCTAAAAATCTATTTATTAGTGACAATTTCAAAATTTTGTCTCTAAAAGCCTTGTTTTTAACTTTTCTGGACGACTTTTTAGCGACTATTTTCATGACGATAGGAATTAGTCCCTAAATGTCTTTTACAACAAAATTTTCATTTTCAAAGAGCAAAACATTTGGTCTCTAAAACTCTTATATGTTGTAATGTTCATCTTTTAAAAGTTGGAAATGTTTTATTTGAAATGAGTTTGTCTTTCGTTGATCATGAAAATTGTGTGTGTGTGTGTGTGTGTGTGTGTTTTATTATTAAGTTTTCGTTTTTAGTTGTACCAAATATTAGAAAATATAGAAAAAGAAATTCAAAAAATATTTTTTTGTGTGAACAAACAGATATTAAGATAAATAATTTTGGACAATTTGTACTTTAATACGCACATATCAGATTACATGGATTAGTTATGGTACACAATAATTCTAGTTATCATAGAAAGTAAATCAAAATTTTAGCAAGTGAAGTTGTGGGTCATATATATTTTAATTATGTGTAATATTTTAGATTATTTTATTTGGATATGTAACACAATTATTATATTGTAGATATTTCATTAATTCATTACAATCACTCAGACTCAACAATAGGCATATTCACTAACAGTATCTAATATATGTAGTGAATATAATATATATATACATCCTCTCCCTCTCCTCCAACCCCTCCCTCCTTAACCACAATAGGCATCTGAGGTGCCATACCAACCATATTGGTTGTAGCACCTAAAAAAAAAGCCATATTGCACTATAAGAAATCAACTAAGCGTTATATTTGTTGAAAAAAATTTTAGCCAACTAATTTTGTTCGTCGCAAGATTTGTCCCCAATGGTTTGTTCGGAAAAGTCAAAAATTGACTTGTAGAGACAAAATTTTGTATTTGTCACTATAAATAGACTTTTAGAGACAAAAATATGTGATTGCAAAAACTTTTGATTTTGAGACAACCAAAATTTGTCTTACTAGGGCAAAAAAAAAAAAAAAAAAAAAAATTTTTTTTGAGACAAATTTAGTTTTTGAGGCAACAAAAATTGGTCTCTAAAGTTTTAGTTTTTGAGACAATTAGAAGTAGTCTGTAAAAGTTTTAGTTTTCAAGACGACTAATAGAGGTCTCTAAAAGTTATAATTTTTTTTACACTACTAAAATTGGTCTCTAAAAATTTAATAATATATATATATTATATATTTTTTGCTTTTTTATTTTGTAACATTACTCATACATAACTTTTGCATCAATAATAAAATTGTTTCTCTAACAAAAAGCTATATTGATTGCGACAACATACAACATAAGATTCAAATGATATTTTCTATATTTTTCCTCCTATTTCTCAGCAAGTAAACAAATATCAAAGAACCAAATACTAGAACAACTTTCATTCACATCCACTGATTTATTGTCAGCAATTATTCTAATATATCATCACAAACATCAAAAAGAAAGCAATTTGACTATGACATTTCCAGTAAAAAATCAAATAATCAAAAGCATAACAATAATATAGCAACCAAAATAACAAAAACACCAGCTGCAACCCAGGTGCCTTGCAAACCCCTGCATAGAAGTTGCACCTTTGGAGGGACCACATTCCTCCATAACAGGTAAAAAATGTGGCTGATAGCTCATATGAGAGTTTGAGCATATTTAAAGAGTTCACTTCAGGGCCTAATAGTGCATATGAGAGTTTGACTAAAACTTGTTTGATTAATATGGAATTCCTAATGCATTTTCACAAACAAAATAAGATAAATCATAATCCATGCTCTGATTCATTAGTAAGTAATATATGGATTTTATATCATAAACTAACCGATTTCCAAAGTATCATTCCAATTTATAAGGCTAGTGCTATAAGCATTGTTAGTAGCATTCAACTATTCAATGAACAGGTTGTAAATTGTTGTTGTATCTACCTACAGAATAGAACAGCTCATTGCATCTTCTTCTCAAGGGCTTCATTTAAATGACATTCAAAATCTCGCAGAGAGCTCCTAAGCTTTCAAATCAATGCAATCTTGCAGGACATGATAACAGTAAACATTGAAGATATAATTGCTTTTCTAATTGCTTACCCAAAATCATGATTCAAAAGAACAAGTTTAGTTTGTGGGATGGCTAGCTCAGAAATGAAGATTGAAAATTAAATCTTACTTGCAGCATATAGGAATGTTAAGAGGGAATGCTAATGCAATGTGTATATTTTGTCAATCACAAGCTAAATGTGTAAATTACTTGATGCTGCTATATAGAAACCCACAAACGAAATCAAATATAGATCTCAAAAGATGACTTACTAAGAAGAAGAATCAGTAGAGGGTCCTCTTCGACTGATCTGCTGCATCAAGAAGTCAACTTTGGAAAATTAATCGGTATTAAAATAGAATGAAAGTTAACGAAAGATTAAATTTTGAAACTAAGATTAACATCAAAAGAAAAATGCTAGACAAAAATCCACGCAACTGTAGGTCAAGTGGATAAATCTCGGAAGTCTAGTTAAAAAAAAAAAAAAGAGGAAGAAGAAGAAGAAGAAAAGGGACAAATTTCCAACTCCAAAGTAACAGAATCTTGAAAATATATTTAGCTACTTTGACATGCTGCTACTCACTACGTAGTAGTATAAAACATAAAGATGCCACCATTCCAACCAAGTACCCGGCTATAGCTCCATAACTCATGGAAATAGGCCATTCCTATTAAAAAAATACAATTGGTATAGGAATCAGAATAGAAGGTTAATAACCCAATGCTAGGTTCAACCAAGGAAAGGAAGAGAACCAAATAGCTGCTTGAGCAATATTTAACAAAAAGCATAAACCAAAAAGAGGCTAATGATGCTATTATATAACAAGAGAATATTGCATTTGATTCTTCATTTCAACTAGACTGTCTTTTTAACGATTGGCAAAAAGAAATGTATGTTTGAGCTTTATCAAGTGCACATGAGCTAAATTTACCCACATTGTGTTAAGTTGATCAAGCTTTTACAATTGCACCAGCCCCTGGGTAATGGCTTCTTAATATAGAAATAAATAGATCCAATGAAAATAGTTCACCTAAACTGATATTGATGATACATAAAATTCGGAGATGCTTGCAGAAACAAAAGTTGTATCAGGCTATCAGCCCTCATGAATCGAACATCATTCTCAATAAAAATAATTTATAAGGAATCCTATGGTTAAAAAATACATAAACTGCATACAAGGCAAATAATAAGAAACTAACAAACTACCATCAAGTTTAGTGTTAAAACAATACCTGCCTTGGCCTTTCCCAATCAAGTGGCATTGGCCAAGCCCCAAACCATGCTCCAATAACAGCTCCATGAGCAGGAAGATAGATCATATAATCAATAGATACTATTGGCCTACCCTATTTTATTTTATTTTATTTTATTTTTTATTTATTTATTTATTTATTTTTTAAACCCAAATCAAGGGAGACTCAAATGTTTACTCAAATTTTCAAAATTTACAACTCTTTCATTACTGGAGCTTTTACTCAAATTTATGCTTAAATCTGTTTTGTGCATTGGAGTGTTTCATATCAAAAACAACTTTTACTCAAAGATCAAATAACAGAACCATGTCAAATTCACATTCATTTTATTTCATTAGGATTTTTCCCCCCAAAGTTGATCTAAGTTGATTGTCGGATAAATTTGAGTAAAAGTTGATCTAAAAACAAAACCATGTCACTTAGAACTAAAATAATTTGTTCTCTAAAATAATTAGAAAAAAATATCCACAGACCCATGTCAAATTCGCCTTCATTTTCTTTCAATACTACAATAATAGATCCTAATGTTCAGAAAACCAAATTCAAGTATAAATTGAAACCAAACAATACAAGTTCCGAGCAAACAAATTGAAGAAACACACAATCTCTCGAATCAATGTCATGTCGAAACAAACAAAAAATAATAATAAAACATCAAGTTCAAAGATTTATATATCAAAATGAAAAGAAAAAGGAATTTGAAATTTCAATAGATCTATGTGAATCACAACAAACAATAGATCTTCACAACTGTAAATTTACAAGAAATAAACTAAAAAGAATGAATTGAAGACATAAAAACATCATTGATTTCGTACACATTTTAGCTCAAATGAATAATTGATTAATCAATCAAACTTGGATACTGAAATCGCTGTCGAGGAGTCTTTGAGATCAGGGATTGAAATCAACAAACCATCGAGAAAAATGAAATTAGGGATTTGATTGTGAGAGAGAGGGATTAAAATCAACAAACCATCGAGAACAAAGAAATTAGGGCTTCCATAGAGAGAGAGAGAGAGAGAGAGAGAGAGAGAGAGTGGTGTAGAGAAGGAAACGAAATCCCGACTATTGAAGTTGAAAGAATGAAAATAAAATAAAATAATGTATGAGCTAAGTTTATTGGGGACGAATCAAAATTGTAGGCAAAAAGTCATTAACTCTTTTGCCACCAAATAGTTTTGTCTTAAAAATATAATAATATGATTAAATTTTATTTTACTTTTAATTTCTTTCATTTTGTCTATGAAAGTATAATTTTTACAGACAACTTATTTTTGTCCCTAGAAATTTGTCTTTAAAACCTTAATTTCTTAGAGTGTTGGTTGTAGCAAAGCCCTTCTAGGCAAAGTGCACACCCAGCCCTTCTGGGCAAAGTGCACACCCAGCTTGCCAACCACATTGCACTGTGGCAAATTAGCTTTGGCAATGAACCACAATAACCACAATAGGCATTTAAGGTGCCACACCAACCATATTGGTTGCAGCAAAGCCCTCCTGGGCAAAGTGCACCCCTAGCTTGCCAACCACATTGCTCTGTGGTAAATTAGCTTTGGCAACGAACCATAATAGGGATTTGTGGTGCAACACTAACCATATTGGCTATAACCAAGGATGGACTTAGAGGGGGCAAGAGGGGGCGATCGCCCCCTTATGATTTAAAAAATCTCCGTTATTATAGTAGTATTAATTATAATTATCTTCAAATTATAGAGGTTCGCCCCCTCTAAATATTTTTTTTTACAAATTTCAAGTGGTCATCCGCTTTTGATTTTTTAAAAATTTAAGCAGTTGCTTGTATAAAACATTAAATTAAAGTATAAAATTAAAAAAAAATTAGACAAAATATAATAAAATTTATAATTTATAATTTTTTTTTTATAACTACCATTGATAACAAGCCCTATTTTGTAGATATTAAAAAAAAAAAAACCTTATTCGTTTATGTTTTCATCTTATTTTTGCTTTTTATATGTCGATAGAAAATTGATATTGCAATCCATACTTTCTATTTAAATTTTTTATTAGTATGCATATTTTCACCCCCTTATATGAACATCTTCAATTCGTCCCTAACTACAGCAAAGCCCGCTTGGATAGAGTGCACCCCAGCTTGCGAACCACATTGCTCTGCTGAGCCTTTTATAAGATGGCTTTGAAAAAATGGAATGTAGAGGTGTTTGGGGACGTCTCAAGAAAACTAAATGCAGCTAAAGATGAAGTGAATAATCTTGATCTCATAGCTGAAGTAAGAGACCTGGTAGAGGTAGAAAAAGTAAAAAGAAGAGAAGTGATTAGAGAAGCTTGGAAGTTGAGCAGAATGTCAAAATGGATGTGGCTCCAGAAAGCTAGATTAGATTGGTCTTTGAAAGGTGATAAGAATACAAGATACTTGTCATGGCAACCAATAGACAAAGTAGGAATGGTATTAATACCATCACTGTTGGGGAAGAGGCTTATGAGGATCCATTAATAGTAAAACATGAAGTCTACTTCTATTGCAACAGGCATTTTGCTGAGAACTGGAGAAGCAGGCCAACTTTGGAAGGTAACTTTAAGTCTATAAGAAATAGTAATGCATGTGTTTTGCTTGAGGCAGAGTTTTCAGAAGCAGAAGTTTGGAATGCTATTAAAAGTTATGAAGGTAACAAGGCCCCAGGCCTATATGGGTTTAACTTGGTGTGTTTTTAGAAGCACTGGAAATTAATGAAGGGTGAATTCAATTAGTTTATGAAGGAATTTCATACACATGGTAGATTGGTTAGTGGAATTAATAGCTCTTTTATAACCTTGATCCCAAATAAAGAGAACCCTATTGGCTTTGTAGATTATAGACCCATTAGTCTACTGGGATAAGTGTATAAGATTTTGGCTAAGGTACTCTCTAACAGATTAAAACTTGTTATGCCTGAAGTTATCAGTGAAGCTCAGTCTGCTTTCTTGAGTGATAGAAATATCCTAGATGGTGTGTTGATTGCAAATGAAATAGTAGAGAGGTGGAAAAATTAAAAAAGACAGGTGTGATACTTAAGCTTGACTTTAAGAAAGCTTTCGATTTTGTTAATTGGGTGTTTCTTTTCTCTATGTTATCTAGTTTTGGTTTTGGTGAGAAGCGGATTTTATGGATCAAGGAGTGTGTGTCCATAGCCATATTATCTGTTTTGGTGAATGGTTCATCAATAGATGAGTTTCATCCTCAAAAAGGACTAAGGTAGGGAGATTCACTCTCCCTTTTCTTATTCAAGATAGTGGCAGAAGGCCTTAATATGTTACTATCCAGAGCAGTGGAGTTGGAGTTGATTAAGGGAGTGAAAGTAGGGGTAAATGAGGTGGTGTCACACGTACAATTTGCTGATGATTCCATTATATTTTGTGAGGCTGAGTGGGCAAATGTTATTAATATTAAAAGGATATTAAGGTGCTTTGAGCTTGTATCGGGGCTAAAAATCAATTACCATAAGAGTGAGGTTTGTGCGGTGGGGATAGAGGGCAATCTTTTGGTCTAAGTTTGTTGCTCAACTGAACCGTAAGACTCAATCTTTGCCTTTTATTTTTCTTAGGCTTCCCCTAGGGGCTAATCCTAGTAGGAGGAAAACCTGGAAATCAGTCATTGATAAAACAAAAGCTAGGTTGGCTGGTTGGAAAAGAAGGATACTCTCATTTGCAGGAAGGTTAACTTTGATCAAGTCAGTTCTATCCAATTTTCTAGTGTATTACCTTTTACTGTTTAAGATGCCAGAGGGGGTTACTAAGGAATTGGAGAGAATTCAAGCTAGCAATCTAATGAGGAGGATTTGACCTAAGAAAGTAGGTAGACTTAGTTAAATGGGAGGAGGTAACCAAGAAAGTTCATCAAGGTGGCTGGGTCTTAGGAGGATCAGAGAGGTGAAGTCAGCTTTATTATTCAAATGGTGGTGCAGGTTTGCAAATGAACCTAAGGCACTGTAGAGAAAAGTGATTTGCAGCAAGTATAATCTTGACACCAAGAGTTGGCTACCGTCCAGCGGAGTTAACTCTAGGTCTCAAGAGTCTGGTCTGATATTGTCTCTTTGGCTAATCACAATCCTCATATGTTGTTGTGTTTCTTGAATAATTTCAAGTTAGTAATTGGGAACGGGGATAGGGTTAGGTTCTGGGAGGATACCTGGTGTGGATCTTATTGTCTAAAAGTGGAGTTTCCTAGATTGTTTAGCCTATCAATGGAGAGGGGAGGCATCCTTAGAAGGTTCTCTGATATGAGAAAGGATTTAGGGGAGTGGAATTTGCTACCTAGAAGGGAGTTGTTTGAATGGGAAAGGCATGAGAGGTTGAGGTTATTATCAATTTTACCATTTGATGTTGTTATAATGGGGGAGGTCTTGGACTGTCCAAGGTGGGAAGCTAATGGTTCAAGTACTTTCTCTGTTTCTTCCTTATATAACCTCTGTAATGCTGATGTGGGTATGCATCTCAAATTAAGCAAATTGGTGTGGAATAGTGCGTTACCTCCCAAAGTGCAATTTTTTTGGCTGGCTTGCTTGGAAGCATAAGGTGAAAACAACTGGGTTTCTTCAAAGAACTGGTGTACTCAGTGCTACCTTCTCCATAGTTTGTTGTTTCTGCAAAAAGGCTGAGGAATCAGTGATTCATGTGTTATTGCATTGCCCATTTGTTTGGGGTGTGTGGTCAGCTCTGTTAAGATGGTGGCGTTTAGAGTGGGTTATTCTTGGTACTATAGAAGGATTACTACACTGGTGGGAGGGTGAGTGCTTTGAGAAATTGGAGAAGAAGATCTAGAGAGTTATTCCCCTTGCAACCTTGTGGTCTGTCTAGAAACTTAGAAATGAATGTGTGTTTATGAATGCCAAACCTGACATTTGGGATTTGTGTGAACTTATAAAAATCAGAGCTACAATTTGACTTAAAACCTTAGACAAGGATTTGCATTACTCTCTGAATGATTTTATCTACAATCTCAATCAGATAAGAGTTTGCATTGGAGGAGGTTGAAGTTCTGCTGTTATGTTTCATCTCTGTGGCTAGGTTGGGTTTAGCTTGCTTGGCTGCTGATGGATTTGGATTTGGATTTGGATGACTGCTGTTAGTGGCTGCTGCTAGTGGATGGTAGATGTGCTCTGTCTATTTGTTAGTAATGCTGCTGCTAGGATTTTGCTTATTTGAGTATGGATAATGCTATTGCTAATGGCTGCGGTGTATTGTTATTGTTACTTTTGATGTATTTTGTGGGTTTTGTTCTGTTTTTAGTTGGTTGCTCACCAACTTGATGCGATATTGCAGATGATTTGGCTTATTTTATGGTGCCAACCTAGTTGGGATCATATTACTTTGCTATGAAGCTTGTGCATCCATCTTTTTTATTGATGTATGGTGTAATTCATTATTCATCAATAAAATTCATTTTTTACTGATAAAAAAAAAAAGTATGGCCAATAAAGAGAGAAATGTTAAGGCACAAGACCTCATTTTCATTTATGTTTGTGATTTAAGTTTATGGTTAGCAAAGTGGTGGGGGTTTTTATATAGAAGGTGCTGGATGTCCTCAAGAGAGCAGAAACTATCAACTGAGTTAAGAATAACAACGTGGTCGTGTGTCTATTCAATTACTTTTAAGTATTTATTTTGTTTTTATTTTTTTTAATAATGATAATATACTTTTATTATTGAGTAGACACATGATCACATGATATTTTAGATATATCAAGAAATTCTCAACCATTAGTCGAGCACCAAGTTGCATAGTGTTTCAAGAAAATAAGAGCGTACTTTTCAGTGTTACGGGTTTTGAATTATGTGAAAGTCATTGATAATACACAACTCATAGTTATTGAATTACAAATGCGAAGAATTGTGAATGTCATTATGCAAATTAACTTATTTTATAACAATTATTTTTATGTACAAATAATAACAAAATTTTGATATCTATTTTATTATACAAAACACACAATTTATTAAATTTGAAACATTGTCAGGTATTTTTTTCTCCCAAAAATATCCACAACCATAATAGATTTTTGCTAAATACTTAACTTTGCGTCATGGCTACAAGGACCATAAAGTAAAATCAACTTACCAACAATCAAAACTAATTTTCTTCTCCCCTACTCTCACTCACATTCTACTTTTCTAGAATAAAATAAAACTGAGGCCTTATTTAGGAAGTGATTAATATAGTTAAAAAATAAAATAAAAAATTATTATAAATTATTACATCATTTTCTTTAATTTTTTAAATATTTTTTTATAAAAAATTAATTAAAATAAACTTCGCTATAACAATGATATGTGCGATTTTATTAAGTGAGAATTTGTAATATTGTTAATTTCATGTAACTTACGAGGAAAAATCTACAATACACATCCCTCACTATGTACACTATTAGCGACGTCATATTTTATTTATTTATTTATTTATTTTTATAGTTATAACTAATTTTTTCTTTAATTATGATATTATTTTGAAATATTTAGTTATGTCTCATATAGTATTTAGTTATAATTTTTTTTTATTTCATATTTTAATTATGACAAAAAAATATGAAATTATACCATTCTTTTTCTTTAACTATATAAAGTGTATATATGATACATGATATCTACCATAGTCTTTCCTCATTACTGCTACAAATATTCCTTTCGATGGTATTTGAACATAGCACGTGTTGTTCATGGGACACGTGGCTACTATGACAATTATGAGGAATAAAAATGTGGAGCATAGAGGTGGACATTTGTTGGATCAAATATTAAATAATAAAAAATTTTGTGTCTATCTAAATCCGACTTGGTTGTAACATCAGGCCTCTATATCTATTTAAGTTTGATCCAAAAAATAAATATAAATAAAAAATTCAACCATTGGGTTATATGTTAAAAAAAAATGAAAACATTTTATAATTAAATTTAATCACACATTATATTTCTTAAATAAATATACTGACTTGATTATAAATTTTAAAAAAAAATGTATAACTTGAAATTTTTCTTAAATAAATCTAATCACACATCATTACAAATATGAGTTTTAATCAAAACAACAAATATAAAGTGTAGATCCAAAAAAAATATTTTTTAATATATTACAACTAATTAATTAATCAATTAATTTAATAACGGGCTAGGTGAAGTCAAGTTAAATTGAAAGTATAAATTTTAAATATAATTTATTAATATATCGAGTTGAAAATATCACTACTAAAAAAAGTACTTTTTGCGACCGCTACAAACCGTCGCAAATAATAGAAATACAGTTGCAAAAAACCTTTTGTGACTGCCCATGTGATGGCAAATGGGGGTCGCGAATGTGGGGGAGCGAATACTTTTTGCGACCGCAAAATTACAGTCGCAAAAAAGTTTAAAAAATGCCTACAATGTATTAGTGACCATCTTGTTACCGTCGCAAAAAATGTTGATTTCATCACCTACCACCACCACTAGCAGCAAAGCTGTGTCACCATTTTCACGCGTTAGAACCTCAAATTATAGAATTCTTATCAAAACCAACAACAAAACCCAGAAACCACATCAACCCAAATCAAAACAAGCCATTTTTTAAAACCTGTATCTTCACCTTCGCATATTTAGCTAAAAACATCATATACAAAGTTTAGGTACTTTGTACATCATTCATCAAAACCCATACTTAATTTTAAATTAAAGAAGAAATGAAAGTCAATATATATAGTTTCAAATTTATAGATAACATTGAATTCATTAAAAAAAAAAAAAAAAAAATCAAACCAAGCTAAAAAATCACTACCTCCAAAAAATCAAAGCAAGACAATTTTGGTTTTTAAAAATCAAATTAAATTGAAACCCATTTGCTTAAATCGAGTAGGATTTGACATATAAAACTCAAAAAATAATAAAAACAATCAAAACCTATATGTAGAATACAGAGCAAATTTCAATCAGATTAAGCAAAGAGGACTTCACTAAAGCTATAAAAAAAAAAAAAAAAGAACAAAGAAACAAAGACGGACCACCCTTTGTCAGTTTTAAGCTTTTTCACTATGAAACCAGAATGAAAACAATCAAGACTGAACCAAATCAACCCAGTTGGATCAGGTTGTTTTGGATTGAGTCACATAGAGTAGCCTAATGAGCACAAGAAAAATGAGGAAGTTTAAGAAGAGCACAAGCACAACAATTCTAATCATGGAAGCAAGAAAATAAGATGTGTTTAAGAGAAGAAAAATGGCAAGGATAGTAAGAAGATGAGACAGATTGTGGTGATGAAGACAAGATAATGATAATCAATTGAATGATTGGTTTCACTCCTATATTGGTTTTCATTACACACAAACTCAACTGGTAACCACATAAAATTTAACCCAACAAAGTAATAAAATAAAATAGCTTTATCTAGTACAACTTTAGACCTAATGGAAGAAACAACTGGTACCTCTCAATATTGGCCTTAGAATCATCCTCGTCGTCGTCGTCGTCGTCGTCCTCATCCTCGCCATCTAGGTCAGGCGATATGTGAAAAGTAGAATAGTAGAATTCAACTCTGCATCAAGAAATGCAGCAAAGTCCTCGCTGCTTGACGAGTGTACTGGAGAATCATTCACAAGACTCATCTGAAATGCCATCCAAGCAATAAATTAACAAATCCATTTGACGGATTTTAGCAACAAAGCACTTTTTCAATTATGTATTTCTAAATTCATGGAGGTTATTGTGATGTTAGAATACAATTCAAATTCATGGCAATTATTGTGAATTTAGTAACATCACCAAATTTCAAACAAATTAACAAATCCATTAAAAATTGCACAATAATATAAATCGGTACTTTAATAAAAAACATAAAAAAACATATAATCATTTCATCTGTGAAAAGCCTTGTGGACACATCTAATTTTAACTATGGAGGTAAAGCAACTTTACAAAACCCATAACAGTAGAACCTCCCATGTCTGTATAGAGAGCTAGGGGATTATGGTAATGACTAATTCTTCTACAACCAATGTGGGTATATTGAAATGCCATACAAAACACAATGAACAGTATATTTCAGTACAAATCCAATTACAGTGTCACTGTTAATGAAAACCAGAAATATACTCGTACCTTTATATATACCAGTTTTCAGTAGTTCAGCATATTTGAAAGTTCTCCAGTATGGGCTGAAAGCAGTGATTAGCTGCTACCAGCTAGGCTAACTAAATGGCCAATCTCATCTTCAAGGTGTGAAAAGTGAGTCAAGAACTTGTCATGAAGCTCAGAGCAGTCAAAATGATTTCGCTGCAAATGAGGAAGAGCATCACAAATAATTTTCAAACCGCTCTGCAGCAATTCCACCCCTTGGTTAATTCCATCAGGAAGTTTTCGTCTTTTATTGGCTTGGTTTTCAATGTCAATCTCCATGGTTTCATATTCCATAACACCCAGATCAATAGTTTGACATTTCCAAATCATTTCTTTTAGCTTCAGACCTTCCTTTACAAGCAATTGAAGTTGATCAGTGCTAGGTATCACTGTAAGAAGAGCCATTTCCTTCTCTAGAAATGTCTTCAACTTAGACATAAATCTCTCTTCATTTGCCTCATTCCCAGACTCTAAATCAAATGAAAGAGCTGCATTTTGTGGCACAAATCTCCAGAGCTGAATGCAAGAAGTATGGGCAGCGAAATATTCAAAGGTTGTGATTGCCAAATGAACAAATGCCCAGTGCTGCTCTCTGAATAAAATGTGGTACAACTCCCATACAGCTGAGCTCTTTGTACTATTATCATTCTCTGCCAATTCAATATGACCAGGGCCAGCCATGAAAGTGGCTAGACTTGGTTTGCATTGATACAGTCGAGTATCTGAGACCGCAGGCCCAGAGATAAAAAGATTACGAAGCTCCAAAATGAGTTCTTCCATCCCGTCTGATGCATATAGATGCTTCGCATTTGAGATGATTCCTAGAGTTTCTCTCAGAAGCTTACGATAATGGTCTTTCATTTTGTTATCCACTGTATTTCCGTAGCTACGAATAACAACTACAAATCTCAAGGTCTTCATGTCAATATCAGATATGCTGTCCTGACTAGAAAACATATGAGAAGGCCTCAGTTAAAATTGTTACTATGGGGAGCAGTGACAAATTTACTAAGAAATGTTTTAAATGGGAATAATATGAGGCCTTTGATGGTTTATAAGCTAAGATTTATGACTAACTCAGCAAGAATTTTGAGAAAATAACTGGAGGAAAAAGAAAAATGAAAAAAAAAAATGTGAACATGTTTGAGCATGGGAGATAAGATGGAAAATCAATTGTGAACTAGTGTCTTGCAAGTAACCATTGAATTTTGCATGCCAATAGTTGTCATTCTTAGTATCTCAACAAATTATTGTTCATTACAGACTGAATAATTTAATGTCAGTTACTGGTATTCAATTTAAGACCTATCCTTAAACATGATTATTTAGTCATCATTGATTCCACAGAGTCAATTTTTACTTTTAGATGTAAAAGTTCATAGGTCATATCATATGTAAAGGAATTCATTACTTACAGAGACTGCAGGGAAGCAGACAGAGCAAACACTGGTGCACCAAACACACCAGAACCGCACCCTCTGATTGATACATCATCAAATTGTCATGTACTGTTAGCTGCAAAGAGAAGAAAGTGTATATGCTAAAGATGAATCATGAACAATCTACCAATTCTTCCAACACAGATAGCTTATTCACTAAAAAAAATCAGGAAATCATATCATTAAGGCCTAGTTAAAGAGATAACAATATAAGTAAAATGAAGATTCAAAGGCTTCTCAAAGTCATCATATAAAAGGAACACAACTTACTAGAAGAGCAATTTAAATGTATATTCCGAAGGTTTGGCATTCTTGGTAAGAAATCATCCTAAAAACATTAAGTTGAGATGGCATTGTTAGAACACTAAATTGGAGCAAGTAAATAAAATTTTATGGATGACATGCAGGGAACTCAATAGAAACTAATGACATGATATAACGGAAGTGCCAGATGCCAAATGGAACTTGAGCCGCCCATATTAAATTAACATTTTCAAATCTAATGAGAGCATGTTGTATCAATTTGATTGCCTCATTCAAAAATGCCCAAAGGCTCAGTATATATTTATTTTTTAGTTAAGTACATTGAAGGCTCAATTTATTGCCAATGGAATAATAATTTTCCCAAAAATTCCAACTAAACTGGTAGATACTAAGAAAAAAAAACAACACACAAAAATGTTTCCTGCAAAATTCATGACATATTGACATGTTATTCATGAACACAATTGGAACCTCAATTACATCCTCTCTGCTATGGAATTTCAAAATTAATTGCAATCCAAACAAACAGAGCTTCAACTTATCTCATCACCACCAAACAAAAACACAATCGAACTTTACTATTATAAACAAAAAGAACAAAAATGTAAAAGAAAAGAGAGACATAATAAAATTGGAAGTATAACATAAAAGCAACAAACAGGTAAACAAAATTAAATTAAAATAAAAAAAATTCAAATAATGTTGCTCCAAATTCCCAGCAAAAAAAAAAAAATGTGAACTAAGCATCTACCAGAACGATCTCAAGTAGGCTAAGAATTTCTTATTTCATTAAAATTGAACAAAATTAAATTAAAGTATATGAGTAGTATTTGTAACACATTAGTGTAGAAAACACAGAATCATACTTAAATCACCAATGGATCAAACTCCATTATGCACAGAAAATTAATAATTTCAATTTCAATAAATAGATATGCATAAATTGTTGCAAAATACAAAGAATATATATATATATATATAGAGAGAGAGAGAGAGAGAGAGAGAGGAAAAAAAACATGCCAGAGATTAATTGAAAGAAATACCTAAAAATGTTGATTTTGTGTTGCCCTAGAGAGATCATTTTGGACAATCCAAGGGGCAATCTGAGTGCCAATGAATGAAAAATATAGATATCAAAAGAACCATAAAGAGAGAGCAGGAGATTGAGAAACAGGGAGAGAAAGCAATTCCTTGTTTAATCTCGAAAGTGAGCTGTGGAGAAGAGGTTGAAGTTGGATTTGACGGTGAAGATGACAGAATCGGGGCTGGCGTCTCGAGGTCTGAATGCGGATGATCTCTACTGGTTTCTGATCATCAAACCCTAGTAGCTCCGGCATTGTTGTCTGTTGCTTCTCATCACAACCTTAGAGAGAGAGAGAGAGAGAGAGAGAGCGCGACCATGGCGAGCGAAAGTGACAGAGAACTCTGTTTGTGAATTGTCGGGAAAGTCACAGTGAAAAGGGGTAGGGCATAGGAATAAGAAAAATGCAAAATAAATAGTAAAAGAAAAAATTATGAACTTGCGGTTGTAAATATTATTTTTTGCGATGGTAAAATAATCCATCGCAAAAAATTAGTCGCAAAAAACCACTTTTCTAGTAGTGTATTGATCTAACCTAATTATATAAGTTAAAATAATCTTTCTAAACTCTTAAAAAATAAAGTTGAACCAGGCCCACTGAGCGGGGCAAGGGCGGACGTCCAAGTCAACCAGCTGCATTCAAACAATTACATGGCTGATAGACATGTATTGCAGAAAAGAAAAGAAAAGAAAAGAAAAAAAAAAAACAAAAAAACATCTAAAAGTTAATTTTATTTATTTATTTACTCGTTGGCCTCCCCATACGTGAAGCGCGTGGGGGTCGCGTTACAGTTTGAATATAAATATTTTTTAAATTGTTTTTGGTTTATGAATTTGAGAAGTGATTTGAAAAGGGAATTTTTTTTTTTTTTGGTGAAAATATAGATGAAATGCAATTATATTTTATACACACTTTACCTATTTTTGTTTTTCTCTTTACATTTATCTTTTCAAAATCGTAATGTAGTTAAAGACAACAAAATATCTTTATATATGGTATTTGTTTTTTCCAAGTAGGAGGTATATTTCATCAAATGAATGAAATTGTAATCAATTCAACATATGGGGTATATTTCATAATATCAGCGTTAGATTTACTATAAGTGTTTGCAATCATTTTTGTAAATTTCCTATCGATAGGTGGATCAATTGAATAATGACATGTGGCAAAGTCGGAGTGAGAGTTCTACATCAATTAAAGGGACAAGTGGCATTAGAGAGGTTGATCACATGCATTGGATGGTTTAGATGATGGAGCAGTTATCAGGCTAGGTCCAGATGAGGGAGCAGTTATCAGGCTAAGTCATGGGCAACTTCCAAGAAATGTCATGTGCAGAATGGAGGTTTCTCTCTGTCGATGGGAAGTCTAGAATGTTGAGGGATACATGACATCATAGAAGAAGGGCAGTTCCACAGGTGAAGGTGAAGGTTTAATGAAGTTTGAACCTTTGGAAATAAGAGGGGCAGCTACAGAATTTTTCAGTCCAACATTGTTTGAAAAATATAAGACCATAGAGCAAAGTTCTATTGGTGGAAGGTGGTTCTCATTAACCACTTGAAGATCACATACTTGAAATGTTGCCAATTTGCTCTATCGAAATAATGTACCTCACTTGGATTGAGTGTTATTGTAATTCGGCCAATTAAATGGCATATAATCATTCATAGAAGTGACATCAATTTATCGACAATACTATTTGAGCATATATAGTGTTTAATCACCAAATTGTTTTGGCCCTACGCATATATTTTACATATGTTTGTTTGTTGAAAGGGTTGTTGTCAATTTAATTTTAATTTTAATTTTATAACTTTTCAAGAATTCGAGTAAGTCTCATTTTTAAAGAGTTAGAGGGGAATTGTTTGCACCCATTTTTGTAAATTTCATATCTACAGGTGAATCAATTGAATAATGACACATGGCAAATTCGGAGTGAGAGTTCTACATCAATTAAAGGGACAAGTGGCATTAGAGAGGTTGATCATATGCATTGGATGGTTCAGATGATGCAACAGTTATCATGCTAGGTCCAGATGAGGAAGTAGTTATCAGGCTAAGTCATGGGTGAAAAACCTAAATGATTCGTGATTAGATTAAGATTTAATTGTATCAATTCCCAACCAATTAAAACTAACAATCTAAATTATCAAGTACATACGAAAGTGATTTAGGTTGTTGTTTTAGAAACAATAAATAGACACAAACGATTTTTTACGTAGAAAAAATCACTATTGGAGCATCTCCAATTGTGATTAAAAAACCACGAGCGAAACGCCACAAATCAATCCACTATTGAAGAAAGAAAGATTACAAATATACCAAACAAATTACCCAAACGATGTCAATTTTTCTTCAACAATTTGTATATCTTTCACCGCAACCTTCATCTAGGAATTGATCAGATTGATGTTGAATCCACAACATCCATTGTCGAATCAACGACTGCACACAACATCAAACTCCTTCGATTACTCTGCGCTTGAATCTTCGGATTCCACCGAAGAAGAACACTCATAAAGAACAACCAAACTCCTTGATGTGTGCTAATCAAAACATGAGTTCAATACTCAATCAAACATCAAGGAAAACTAGCAAACCAGCCTCAAATGAAAACCCTAAAACCCTTATAGAAGATCTAAAAAACGTAACCCTAAATTAGAATTAAACAAGTATTTATAGAAAATAGGGACTGCGAAGGTCGCTTGAGCAAAGACTCTCTCGCTTGAGTGAGGAACAAAAATACGCGTGTTTTCCTTAAGTGGCATCGCTCGAGCCAAGCTACCTACGCTCGAGCACACAAACTTCATTCTCATAACTTTTGCAGGCAAAGACAACTTCTGGGAGCAGGACATCTTCGCTCGAGCTAGGACTCCTTCGCTTAAGTGAGCAAGGCAAAACAACTAGGAAAATTACAACTCGGTAAACAATGTGTTCAGGGGATTGACAAGACTAAGAGACCTAACAATCTCCCCCTTTGTCAATTCCCGGACAAAACATTCTAACACAGTTTCCTAGAAAACACACGTGCTAACAAAAACAACCAACTAACTCAAGACAACCAACTCAACTAACTAAACAACCTTGACCAAATATCTGCAAAAATAGAAAAACAACACCAGGGCAATAGAGAGAGTAGTTATTCAAAATCAAAAACCATATCGAGACATATTAAATCAAAACTATATCACAAGCCCAAAAATAGTATGTCCAGTCTGCAAAATCCACAATCAGTATGTAAAATGCAAAATGTAACAACTATGTATCCCAATAGACAACTATATCCCAATATACCCCAACCATCATGCAAAAATATACACTGCAAAAATGTAGACCTCCCGAGAGAACTCCTCGGCTCCGCGCTGCGAGGGCGCGAATTCCGTTTTGTTCTCTAGCTACTACAGTTCGGACTCAATGTCACGGTTCTGAATCTAATCTCGCAAAGTGCAATGCAAGACCGATAAATCACCAAAGAGTCTAAATCTGGAAAATCGTTTTGTAAAACTGATTTTAATAAAGAAGTGCCAAACATGGACTGCTTTGCCAGATACAGAGTCGCCACCTAAATATTTTATTTTGGGAGAATTTAGGAAACCTTGACTCATGCCTAAGGCCACATGTCCGTCATCACCAAAGTTGCCTCGGCTCGGGAACTTGGGTATGAGAGGGAAAGGTCATGCAATGAGCACCCCCGCTCACCCGATCAAAGATCGGCTAGTACTAAGCATGATATCTTGTTTTCGAAAACACATGTGTTGTTATTCCAGTTATTAACCTAGAATTACTATGTGATGCGCACAACATACAAGTATAGACTAGATCGCCTAAGTTGGAACAAAACAATGCATGTTCGTTTGTGAAAACGGTTTGAAGTTTGCTATTCGCAAGTAGGCTAAATCGGGGATTTCAATGAATTGTTCCAATTCAAGCAATTCAACCTTCACCCACAGGCATTCAGGCAGTTATATCAAAAAAGCAATTAGCCTTATGGCAAGCATGCTAAACATGGCAGCATACACATCTCATGCAGTATGCTAAAGCGTAAACACTCACAGTGTACTCCGAGCCAAAACAGAGAACTAGTTAGAAATCATGCATGATCCTAGTTCATGTTAAGATGGCTAATGCAACACATGCAAGAATGCGACTAAGATAGGCTCGGCTATTCTAGAAATGGCATATGAAATGCAACTTGATACATGTATTCAACTTGGAATTGAAATACAATGCAGTTAGTATGATGCGCTGAGCCCGGTGCATGCAAAACAGATGAATGGATGCACGCATGCGAGCATAAGCATGCTAATTTGAAATATGCCCTAAACTAACCATCGTAAGCGGTTAAGTAAAAGGGAGAAAGAAATGGAGGTTGGAAGACATGCATCACACACACGCACGCTTATTACAACAATTGGCCCTCTCGACGGAGGGTCCGAATAAGAAGCTAACTAGCTAATCTAAGCTAATTAAACTAATTATTACAAGCCAACTAATTAACTAACAAGCTAATTAATTAAGCTATTACAACACAATTGAATAGCTAAACGCATTAACTAATTAGGTACAAAACCAAAGCATAAACTAGCTACGCAAATTAGCTAAGTAAAGCGATAAATCAGGATCCTCAGAGGGAGAAGAGTGCATGCATGCCCGGTCGCCTCGTTCGAAAATCCATCGCGATGCCCCGATTTGCCTTTGTTTTCAATTGCTCTCAGAATCTCGCACCAAGCTTTAGAAAGCTTCTAACTCACCTTGGGGACCTGTGGGAGGGCTGTCGACCAGTTGTTGATGCTTCCAGCCACTGGCCGACCACTTATCTTTGTTGCAGACCAGAAAAAGTGGTCGGCCAGCTAGTTTTTCTGGCTGGCCGACCAGTTGTTGCTGCATTTCTCCACTTTGCTACAACAGAGTGCAAGAAAGGGCGTGGCAATGTATTTGCAAGATATGTGTGCATAACCACCCTCCCTATCATTTTATGAGCTCAAGGGAGTGTGGTTCTCGACCCTCTGGCTACCAATCACGCATCTCGATACATAATGGTCGAGAGGCGAAGTTGCACAATTCAATATGAAATGAATGCACACATAAACACATAAAGCCTAGAACTCTATCATGTATGATCAAGAGCGTTGGCGACCGAGAATTGAGGTACGTTTCATCACTTTACGTATGAAACGTCCCTCGTTTCCCGTGTTTGGACTAACACCTATTCCAAACAAAATGCAACAAATAACATGGCATACACAATGCAATGCAATGCAACATCAAGCATGCAAACATGCAATGCGACTTAAGCATGCAAACATGCAATACAATAAAACAAGCATGCAAACATGCAATGCAATGTATCATAGCATACTCAATGCTAATGGCATGCATACTCAATGCGAAGCAACAAAATGGCATACACAATGCAAACAACAACATGGCATACTCAATGCAATGTAACAACATGGAAAAACATGCTCGATGGACTTAAACCAAATGTGGACAGACCTCAGCCATGCCCAAAACAGTGGCCATAACACCAAAAGAAAGGCATGAAATGCATAACAAAGCATGCACATGCATTGGCCCATCAACTAGGCCTAAGAGCACAACTCTCAAGAGTGCTCAAAGAGTGACAAGCATGGAAGTCTAACAACACTATAAGCTCTGAAAAATGGTAAGAAATGATGCCAAATCATTCAAACAACACAAGTATGGCATGCTAGGGTCCTTAAAGCATAAGGCTAGTAAAGAGGATTACAAAGGAGGCGTGCAAAACATGGCACAAATGCATGAACCAACTATGGACAGAGCTTAAATAGGTCTACACAAAGACCAAAACATGCTGAGATGGGGGCCCAAAGGTCTAGGCAAGATGGCATACATGCTAGGCCATAAACTAAGCAACAATGCATAACACTCAAAGGCATTTAAAGAGTGAATGAAGTGGGAACATGGCAATGCTACATGCTCTGAAATCAAGTATTAAATGATGCCAAATCATCCAAATAGCTCAAAGATAACATGCATGAGGCATCAAAACACAAGGCTAGCAAGGCCAATTGCACTACAACCATGCAATTTATGAGGCATATGGTCAAGGAAACCCAAAATAGTCCTAGAACATGTCAAAATGATACTGAAACATGTATGGAAGGAAGCCAAAACAAGCTAGCATGAAGGGCATAAGGCATGATGAATGCAAGGCAAATAAGGTGGATTACACTACACCTACCAAGACCAAGCATGAGATGGCTTCGCCAACAAAAATCAGAGTTACATCATGGCAAAATAACCCCAAAAACACATTGAAATGATAGCTCGCAAGCTTAGGCATGAAGGCATACGCAATGGTTCATGTTTAAGGCATAAAGGGCAAACCCTTCAACGCATTGAATGAGTGACAAATGCAAGTGTATGAACATGAAACATGCACTGAAATCTCATGTGAAATGATGCCAAATCATTCAAATAGGCCAAGTAATGCATGCTAATGGACTCAATACACAAAGCTAACAAGCTAGATTGAACCATGGCTATACAAAGCATGGCATACATGACCGAAACAACACAAATCAGAGCTTAAGCATGCTAAAACATGGACAAAAGCTTCTTAGAGTTAAGCCAAAAACATGCTAGAATGATAGTCCAAAGCATGGTACACACTAGGCTAGTTCATGGAATTGTATTACAAGTGCATGAAACATTGAGCTGTTTTGAGCCTTTGACGAATAGTCTTGATTTTCTCAGAAGTGTCTTGCACAATTTCTGGCCCAAGCAAAGCTTTATCCCCGACCTCTGTCCAACAAATAGGTGATCTACACCTCCTACCATACAAAGCCTCGTATGGTGCCATACCGATGCTGGAGTGGAAGCTGTTATTATAAGCAAACTCTGCAAGTGGCAAATAGTCTTCCAAACTCCCCTGAAAATCCAAAGCACACATGCGAAGCATATCTTCCAAAGTTTGTATCGTTCGTTCTGACTGCCCATCTGTCTGTGGATGGAATGCACTACTGAATCTTAGTTCTGTTCCCATAGCTTCCTGCAAACTCTTCCACAGTCTAGACACAAATTTCGGATCTCTATCCGACACAATGGATACCGGAACTCCGTGTAAACAGACAATCTCGTCAACATAAATGGTAGCCAATCTATAAGCAGTAAATGTAGTTTTGACAGGCAGAAAATGTGCAGATTTAGTCAGTCTATCAACTACAACCCAAACAAAATCCATACCTCGAGAAGTCCGAGGTAGGCCAACAACGAAATCCATAGTCACATGTTCCCACTTCCATTCAGGAATAGGGAGAGGTTGAAGTAGACTGCTTGGTTTCTGATGTTCAGCCTTAACTTGCTGACACTGAAGGCACTTGGACACATATTCTGCAATCTCTTTCTTCATTTTAGGCCATCAATAGGTTTGTTTCAAGTCCCGATACATTTTATTGTTACCCGGATGCATAGCAAATACGGATTTGTGGGCTTCATCTAGGACCCTCTTCTTTAGTTCCGGGATATCAGGGACACATAGTCGGTTTCAGAATTTCAACACTTCATTCTCAATGCCAAACTCTGCCTTCAGACTTGTCTCAAATTCATCAATCACCTTTCTGAGGAACTCATCCTCTTTCTGTTTCTGCTTGATTTCATCAACAATGGATGGCTCAGCGGTAATAGCGGCTATCAATCCGCCCTGCCCACACACTATTACTTTAATTTCAGACCTCTCAAAGTCTTGCAAAATTTCCCTTTGTTCTATAAGAAACCAAGCCATACTCCCTGTTGATTTTCTGCTCAAGGCATCAGCAACTGTATTGGCTTTCCCGAGGTGGTACTGAATCTCAAGATCATAGTCTTTGATCAGTTCAAGTCATCTCCTCTGTCGCATATTCAGTTATTTCTGTGTAAAGAAGTATTTTAGGCTCTTGTGATCTGTGTAGACTTCACACTTTGCCCCATACAAATAATGCTGCCAGATTTTCAAAGTAAAAACAACTGCGGCCAATTCCAGGTCATGCGTTAGATAATTCTTCTCATGTGGCCTCAACTGTCGGGAGGCGTAGGCAATAACCTTTCCGTTCTGCATTAACACACAACCTAGACCTTTATAAGATGCATCACTAAAAATCACAAAATTTTCCGTACCTAAAGGTAGTGTTAAAATTGGTGCCGTGGTCAATCTTGTTTTCAATTCATGAAAGGCTGATTCTCTTTCTTCATTCCATTCAAACGGTTGCCCTTTGCGTGTCAATTGAGTAAGAGGTACAGCTACTTTTGAGAAATCTTTCACAAACCTCCTGTAATACCCAGCCAAGCCCATGAAACTGCGGACTTCCGTCACATTAGTCGGTGTAGGCCAATTCACAACTGCCTCTATTTTTTGTGGGTCCACTGAAATCCCTTCTCTGTTGATCACATGCCCTAAGAAAACGACTTCATCCAACCAAAACTCGCATTTCTTTAGTTTAGCAAACAATTTCCTTTCCCTAAGTATTTGCAGGACGGTTCTCAAATGCTGTTCATGTTCAAGTCTATCTTTGGAATATATCAAAATGTCATCAATAAAAACCACAACAAATTCATCAAGGTAGGTTTTAAAAATTCGGTTCATTAGGTCCATAAATGCTGCTGGGGCATTAGTTACTCCAAACAGCATAACTAGAAATTCGAAATGGCCATACCTTGTTCTGAAAGCTGTTTTCTCAACATCCTCTGCCTTAACTTTTAGCTGATGATACCCGGATCTCAAATCAATCTTAGAAAACACCTGTGATCCCTACAACTGGTCAAATAAATCATCAATATGGGGTAAGGGATACTTGTTCTTTATCGTTACCTTGTTCAATTCCCGATAATCGATGCACAGGCACAAGGTACCATCCTTCTTTTTCACAAATAACACCGGTGCGCCCCAAGGCGAAGTGTTAGGCCGGATAAACCCCTTGTTAAGCAGGTCTTGCAACTGTTCTTTCAATTCTTTCATCTCGGCAGTAGCCATTCTGTAGGGAGTCTTGAAATAGGCTGGGTGCCTGGCACAGTCTCAATAGTAAACTCTATCTCCCTATCTACCAATTCCCCTGGTAATTCATTTGGGAACACATCTGGGAATTCTCTAACAATAGGAAT
The DNA here is from genome assembly GCA_030407325.1 of Camellia japonica. NCBI lineage: Eukaryota > Viridiplantae > Streptophyta > Magnoliopsida > Ericales > Theaceae > Camellia > Camellia japonica. Next base: position 193,437,191 of record JAPPVO010000019.1, read on the forward strand.
ATCATTCAATTTAACATTCACAAATTGTTCAGTCAACACATAGCACAGATAACCCTGGCACCCTTTCCTGATCAGTTTACATGCTTTCATTGCAGATATCAAATAAGGTGGAGGCACTACCCCATTACCCACAAACACAATCTCTTTCTGTTCTGGTGGTTTAAATACAACCATTTTTGTCACACAATCTATGGTGGCACAGTATTTGGTCAACCAATCCATGCCCAAAATTACATCGAAATGTCTAAAGTTCAAGGGCAACAAATCTACGTATAGGGTAGCATCCTCGATATGCATGTCACAAAACCGATATATATAGTCACATAACACAGATTCCCCCGATGGAGCAGACACACATAACAAATATGGCAATAACTCTAGGGGTCTATTCAGTCTAGATGCAAATGTATATGTCACAAATGAGTGTGTTGATCCAGAATCAATTACTACAAAAGGCATCCTGATTACATATTGAAATAGTACTTGAGACAACGACATTGGCATTTCGTGTATCGCCCGGAACAAGTGCAAAAACTCTCCCCTGTCTCACTGTATCCCCAGTAGTAGCAGACCTCAAAGTGTTTCCCGGCTTTGGAACTGATGCAGTTGAACTAGCTGCGAGTTTCCCACTGTTCTGATTACATTCTCGGGCCATGTGCCCTTGCTTCCCACATTTGAAACAGGCTCCTGATGCACGGTAATAGACTCCACGGTGCCTTTTGCTACAAATGTTGCACATGGGAGCTGTGTCTCGGGAAGAATTTGAAGTAGTGGAGGAGCCCGTGTTTTGCTTTTTCAGAAATTTCTTCTTCGAAAAAAGCCTTGCCTTTTGTTACCCTTCCATTCTGTTACTGGCTTAGCTTGTCTAGCTATATTAGCCTCTGATATGATGGCCCTGTCAAGCACCCCAATGTAGGTTTCCAACTTTAGAACATTTACCCTCTTTAGGATGTCACTGCGGAGTCCACCTTCAAAGTGTCTTGCCTTCTTATAATCAGTGTCAATCATGTGTGGTGCAAACCTGGCCAATTCAGTGAACTTGGCCTCATACTCAGCCACTGTCATGCTATCTTGCTTGAGTTCCATGAACTCAGCTACTTTCCTATCCCGAACGCATTGCAGGAAGTACTTGTCATAAAAGATCTCAGAAATTTTACCCAATCCACATCTTTATGATTTTCTCGCATCAACATCCACCATCTTCTTGCTTCGTCTTCTAGCATAAAAGTGGCTAGGAGCACTTTCTGAGTCTCTGAACAGGGAAACACTTCAAATAATTTCTCAATGCCGAGGACCCACGCTTCGGCTTTCAACGGATCTAATCCCCCGTGGAACTGTGGTGGTTTCATTTTCTTGAATTCCTTGGTGAGAGCTATTATCCGATCATCATTTTGATTATCTGGCACGGGTGGTACCGGAGGTGGAGGTGACGGGTGTGGTTGTTGCCACTCCTGTTTCTCAAAGCTTCTGCCATTTCTTGGATCAATCTTTCCATTCTGTCTATTCTGGCAGTAGAGGACTCCTCTATCTCATCACCTCTGGTTCTCACCATCTGATTAAACTTGCATTATATTTCATACAAAAGATTCACAAATATGTATACACTAAGAGCACACATATTCAAATAATTGCAATGCAAGTAAATTACAACTTATAGCACATAATTACTCAAATCAAAACACTTAAGCATATTCTTGATGCTTTCACAGTTCGTATCAAAATAGTTAAGCATATCATCAATGCCTCCAAATTCATATTTATCACATGAATGCATCCTAGATCTTATCTAGACGCGTATTGCTCTTTTGGACAAGTGTGTGAGTTATTAACTCGTGCTCTGATACCACTCTGTCATGACCCGAACCCGCCCCCATGGGTTAAGGACATAACCGGCCAGTAATCCTGAGATTACCTACGGCCTTAAACCAAAACAGACATAACTCAACAGAGTAAAGGGGGGGCAAACGGAAGCAATAATTAAAATCTTTGTCCATAGAGTCGTGCTTATATGCACTTTTAAACAAACCATGCACATATACGTTAATAACCCACACAAAATGCAGTACCATAAAATCCTTTACAGACAGGATCATCTAAACTGAGTCAACCCATATCAGAACTATATACAGATATACACAAGGTCCTTGCCAACAAGACAAAATATAAATACATAACAAAATGGCAAGGTTGGGTCTCGTGCGTGAGACACAAGGCTGACTCTCCAAAACTCATGTTGTTCTTGGCAGACTTCACTGGGGCTGGGTTTGGGCTTCTCTTGGCTCACCTACAAACACATGAATGAGCGTGAGTGATAGCCCAGTGAATAATACCAAATCAAATACAGATGTTACATAACAATGTAGAACAACATGTTCCAAACGGCCTTGGGCCCAATTAATATTTCTATTTAGCAGATATATAACTGTACGAGATTCAAATCAAGTGACTGTAGTTCCAAACATTCTGGCCTTTGGCCCATTCGGATTTCCATTCATGTCAAAACGGCCTTCGGCCCATTCATTTATTGTCAAAACGGCCTTCGGCCCGTTCATTTCTATCAAAATGGCCTTCGGCCCATTCATTTATGTCAAAATGGCCTTCGGCCCACTTATTCATGTCGAAACGGCCTTCGGCCCACTCATTCATGTCAAAACGGCCTTCGGCCCACTTATTCATGTCAAAACGGCCTTCGGCCCACTCATTCATGTCAAACAGCCTTCGGCCCACTCATTTCTATCAAAACAACCTTCGGTCCATTCAGTTCTATCAAAACGACCTTTGGTCCATTTGTGTTTATCAAAACGACCTTCGGTCCATTCACTTATTCATGTCAGACTTTTGTCCCCAATCCCAATTAGCAACTCATAGAGCTTATAAGGGAATAAACAATTGGACATTTACAAGCATTCAAATATCGATATTACTCACAGTGATCGGCTTGTGGATTCGCCCTGGAGCTTGACCCTACACATTTCATGAACACAAAAGGGTCACTAACAATTCAATCCGTTCCTTAATTCACATATTCCTCTTTAGGCTTTATTCTTATCTCATTAACTCATTTACAATGCTTAACATATGCCTAAGAGTGATTACAAGTGAAAGAGAACGGAAAATGAAACACAGAACGCATGAACAAAATTTCAGAAAATAGGGTCCCCGCTCGAGCGTCAACTTCCCTGCTCGAGCGTACCCTTAAGGCCTGCAAAAGTACTGGTTACATGAAAAATACGCTCGAGCATGGAATAGAGCGCTCGAGCGGAAGGCCTGTCTACAAAAACTCCCCGCCCAAGCGTTAGATAGCCCGCTCGAGCGGACATCCAACTCTGCAAAAAGTGCTGGGAGCACGATTTTCCCACTCGAGCGGCGCTTCCCCCGCTCGAGCGGACATCAAAAATCTGGGTTTTCCAGATTGGGTTCTTGAGCTCCAATTCGAATTTCAACCATCAAAACATGCATGTTATGGCACATATTAAGCTTCAATTCAACAAATACAACCCAATTTCATTTCAATCTTACTCTTGATCACCAAATTAGCTTGAGCACACAAAATTACAAATTATAATCCAAGAATTACTCACCTAGAAGCTTTGATCTTCTAAGCTCTAGTCAATTCTTGAGCTAAATCTCTAAGATTTCCAAGCTTTAGGCCAAATTAGCACAATTCTCTCCCTTTCTCTCACTATGGCCGGCCCTCTCTCTCTCACAATTGTCTAACTCAGATTTTTGAGTTCCAACGAGTTAAAGGAGAGTGTAATGCTAACATACAACAAGCCCCACTAGCATATTATTTCAATATAAAATATTTGGGCACTTAATTTATCAATTTAATCAGTTTAATTTGACCAGAATCAATTTCTAATTAAATTTCACCGTAGGCTCTAAAAATTATGCCAATCACGATGGCGTAATCAATTTTGGGTTCTGTGGCCGATAAGGCCCTCAATTTAATTTCCGAAGCGGATTATTCAAACAGGTATTCCTACGGTGAACAGATAGAATTTCAAAATCACATATATTCACATAATGGCACATAAAATCATGCTAAACACATAATCATACTCAAATTAAGGACCAATTAGCGTACTACGGAACAGGGGTATCACAGAAATCGTGAGAGGAGGTCCAAAAACAACCCGCCCAAGCGCGTACACGACGCAACCTGAGATAAATTCTAAACACGCTGAAATCGTGTGAGGAAAGGGAGAGAGGAAGAAACATAGGGACATATCCCCGTGTTTCGGAAAGAAGGAGAAACATAGGGACATATCCCCGTGTTTCGGAAAAAAAGGAGAAACATAGGGACATGTCCCCGTGTCTCGGCAAAAAGGAGAAACATAGGGACATATCCCCGTGTTTCGGAAAAAAAAGAGAAACATAGGGACATATCTGTATGTTTCGGAATGAAGGAGCGTGCATAACAATGCAAGCGGAATGTGCGTGACAACGCAAGTGAAGAGGTGTGCATGACAATGCAACCCAAGATGAATTCCAAACACGCCGAAATCGTGTGAGGAAAGGAACAGAAGCAAGCAATCAGGCGCGTACATGATGAATCCTGAGAAAACCCCGGAGGACAACGATCCTAAACGCTGCACAGCGTGAATGGATAAACGATACAAGATAACACAAAACACAAATAAATGCAATGAGTGTGATGATGTGATACATGTTACAAGCCATGTAGAACATGATACTTAGAGAAAACAATAAACAAAAGCGGCACTTTAGCAAGCACCTCATGGGGTGAGTGGCGGTGAACCGCTCTACTCTGACGGGGATCTCCCCTTGTGTTCTTCGAACACTTACCTTCAACTCGCAGTACAAAGGTTTTGAAATGCTGACAAGTACAACACCTAAATGTAGAAGCCACAGCTGCTGTTTTCCTTCCTGATCATATTCACAAATTTCCCTCATTGTAAACATAGCCAAGATAACTCTGGCATGTAATGATACTCAGGGAGAGCATTTCTGATTGCCATTCTGGCTTGAAACAGTCAACACAGTATTCTGTTCACTTTGAACACACAGCTCGTACAGCACACTGCTCACTCCGAACACACAGCTCATAACACAGTACCCGATTTATTTTGAACACACAGCTCATATAGCACACTGCTCATTCTGAACACACAGCTCATAACACAGTACCCGGTTTATTTTGAACACACAGCTCATATAGCACACTAATCATTCTGAACACACAGGATGTAGTGAGGGAACTTGTAGAAGGTGAAACGAAGTCAGACGCTCCAAATTTTCCCTCTCCTCTTTTCTTTTGCTTTGCAGTCTGGAACCTATAGCTTCAGATAGGTCCTGGTTTTACTGCTCTCGAATGACCCAGGTTGAACCCTACGGTTTTATGAAAGATCAAATCCTGTTTTGCACAAATGTGGAGAATGGCACAGCACTCTGAGCACAAAACGATTTCATTTTGAAATTGAAATGAGAAAATGGTTCTCAACAGGGTATTGAACCTACAACTGACCATAGTCAAAACAACTTAACAAAGAAAAACAAAAGGTAAACAACCTAAACACATCGAGTAACACTCGAAACGACTCAAAACAAGAATTGAGACAAACAAACAACAAACACGACACTCAGACGTATTACAAAGGCGAGAGACCTCTCAGTTCGCAAGGAGTTAGTTTCTTCGGGTATTGTTTCCCACCCTTTTCTCATTTGTGATTCTCACATCACTCGGCCCTCAGGCTCTGTTTTTCTAAAAAAGCCCTTTTCTCACTTTTTCTCTCATCGCACATCTCTCTATTCTTCAATCTCTCATTTTTATCCCTCCCCTGGGTGGTTAACGAATAAGCAGGAAGTTGCAGGCTCTTGTCCCTAGCTTTCTGCTAGATTCTTTTTCTTATGCTGACAATAGTGAGCTTTTCCCACAGAGGGGTTGTGCTACAACTGGGAGTGTAGCAAATCTACAGCTGACATTGGTTGACGATGCTCTGCCGGGGAATTTGGACATGATCAATTGTGTCCAGATGAGGGAGTGGAATATCCTGATCCATTCCAGTTCGTGTTTCGCACTTAGCTTGATACCTCGCTGCTTGGAGGGTGTTAAGAGCTTTCAGCCCTTTTCTGTTAGCTTCAGTTATGCCCTTTTCTGGCGAGTATGCTGCCCTTTCTGGCAAGTGCATTGATAGCGGGGAAAAGACAGGAAGCCTAACTCAACTGTGCCCCTAGATCATCATTTTGACCATTTTTTTGTTTTGGCTTTCTACTAAAACAATTTTGACCAATATGAGAGTTAGATTAACACACTTGTTCAATTTTCTGATTTGAAATCATGCGAGTCAGGCTATGAGCACTGAAAATTTTCCTTTTTTAGGTCCGAGAAATGGTCTAGTTTTGGAAAAATGGAATAATTTTCGAGAGAATTAATCAACTTCATTAAAAATTCTGAAAAACTATTTTTGCAAATGGCCACTGCTTAACCAACACGGAATTTACTCTTGAGATACGCAACCTCAGATCCAAAACAATGGAAAATTGCCCCTGGCCTAAATGGCATTGCATGGCAACAGAAAGTTGCCCCTTGTCTGAATGGCACAACAGCGCACTGTAACCAGTAGTGACGATCACAACCGAACTCTCGGATACAGAGAAAACAAAGATGATCAGAACCATTACATGGACACAGTCGATTTGGAAGTGTTTATGGCTAGACTTCAGAATGAAGTTGCCTACGTATCCCAAACATGGGAATCAAGCCTGACGTAGTTCCGGGTTAAGGTACACTCGGGTATTGACATTCTCCTTTTGCGCTCTAACTTTTGCCAAGGCCGGCTTTTCTGGGTTTTCAGCCTTGTGAGCTCTGTTTTTCTTTTCTTCTTTTTTCATCTTTTCTTTTTATTTTCTTCATTTTTCTTCTTTTCTTCTTCTTTTTTTTTTTTTCAATCTTTGCATTTTTTCTTTTTTTCTTCTTTTTCTTGCTCTAACTTTTGCCTAGGTCGCCCTTCCGGGTTTTCGGCCCAGCGAGCCTCTCAAGGGTAAAAGTGTAGCTTTGTCCATGTCAAATGGTTTTGAGATCTCGAAGCCATCTGAATCCAGGAGAGTGGCCGATGTTTGCTGATGATGTAAAAGTCCATCCGATAGGGGTTGAATTTGCCCCTAGTGTTGTGGGTAGGAACTCAATCATCCTTCAGCAATACTTTTTTCTTTCTTCTCTTTTGGGATTTGACATTCTTGCCGATCTTCATTAGCTTGAGCAATGTCCCAATTTTTGACTCTTCGAGCACATCAGACATTTTTGCCCCTAGTTCGAGGGGGGGCTTCTGATCTAGCTTCGCAAGCTTCCTTTGATGACGTCTGACCTTCTTGATTTGACTTTTCTTGCCCCTAGTTCAAGGGTTGCTTCGAATCTGGCCACATAGGCCTCACATTGTGGTTGACCGTTGAACATTCTGGATCCAAGTTCAAGGTTCGAAAGCAAAGGGGGGCGAGTCTCAAGGCTGAGAGCGATCCTAGGCTGCACAATCTCAAGAGCGATTCCACACAAGTCTTCGCAGGACTGTGCAAAATATTTTTTGAAATCTTTTAAGAAAGCGACAAATTGCTCGCACTGAAGACAGTGTAAAACCAATCTAGATCAAGCCAGGATCCTTCTCAGTACTCACAATAACAAGCATGATCTCATTCATTAAGGGCTTAGCACGCCTCTCTTTCTCTCAAATTGATCAAATTTTTGCAAATCCCGAGGAATTCCTCCCTCTTTGTTTTCATCACAATGTTCAAAATGTTTTGAAAAACTTAGGTAAATGCAATGATTTCAAAGCACAGAGAAGTAAGTAAAAAGCACTGCCATTTTATTCAAACTTGCTGGCATAACAGGTTAAAGATAGCAACAAACACAAAAGCGTGAAAACCACCACTGTTTCATTCAGATCTTCTGGTGTAACTGGCTCCACGGCAGAAACAGACTACAAACACAAAACAAGCAAGTGATATCCGAGGTAACACCCCCGAAACCACTTGACTCCAGCAAAATAGGACTAACTCGATACAACAAGATAGACCTGACTGACTTAATACAAAAAAAAGACTGACTCTATACAACGAGACAGACTCTAAACAACATAACAAAACTGACTCAATACCCAAGTCAGAAAGTACAAAAACTAGCATTCGCAAATGCTCAAAATAGTGCGTGCCATACGCCACATCTGGAGTAAATTGAGCGCCGCCCGCAGGTGGTTCATCTCCTGATCACATCACATTATCCTCTAGGTTCACTGATCCGGTGACGATAGACTTTGCTGAGCTTGGTGGGATGATGACCTCGTTGTCAATCAAATCATGTACTTCGTGGCGAAGACGAAAGCAACTATCGGTGCTATGACCGGTCTGTTGATGGTATGCACAGTAATCAGTTGAGTTATGTGAGAGAGGGAGGTTCTTTGGTAATGGTCGCGGCTCCAGGGGCTTTAGATGCCCCTTTTCAGCAAGGATTTGAAAAGCCTTGGACAAAGGCATATAGACAGCATGGAAGACCCTTCGACCCCGGGGTAGATACTTCGAGGTTTGTGGATTTTTGCTGGACGCACTAGCAAAGGATCGTTTCTGGTACGACGGCCCTTCTCCCGGTTCTCCACTTGCTTCGAACTGCTCTCATTCTAAGTGGTGAAAGTGTCCTCCACAGTTTTTGTGACAACTGCGAGCACTTGCTGTTTGTTCAGTCCTTCGGCTTTCAAAGTCTCAACAACCCACAAAAGGTGTTCATAGGGATCGATGTCTGCCCCTACCTTGTTCTTTCCACTTGCCTCAGCTTGGTCGAAGGTTTGGGTCGCTACATCAGAGCGGAGCCCTGTTGTTGTCGACACGTCATTGCTCAAACTTGGGGTGGCTTCAGGTTGGCCAATTTCAATCACAATTCGCCCCAAGAGTGGGGAGTCTTCTGGTATGAAATTTCCGACATGTGATGTGGTTGACGGCGGAGTTAATAGTCCAAAGGCTAGGTCAGCCACAGTTCTCTGAAGATCCCCGATCATTCCCATCAGCTCAAAAGTAGTGGGCTCACGGGTTTGAAATGATTGGGGTTCCAAGACTGGATGTATGGTAGGCGTCCCAGACGGGCGTTGCATTTTAGCGTTGGTCTCACCCTGCATGGCAATTCCTTGGTTTAATGCCGCTGTCATGACCACAATTTCTTTCGAACTCTGCGTCATCATGAGTCTGCTAAATTGAACAGAGGTGATGTGACTGGTGACTAACGGATCAGATGAACCGGTGAGCCTTGACTAGCCTTTCTCTGTCTTGCCTCCGCGAAGGAAAATACTGGCTGTTTTGAACTGAATCGCTGACCTGATAAAGTCTATCAGCACAAGTCCAATGTACCCGGGGGATATTGGAGCCCTTTGAAGCTATGGTTCCATGACTACCCTAGCAAAAGACAAAACATGTAGCATTTCAGCCTGACTTCATCAGAACAGATATAAGCATAGCTGAATGACTGTGCTCTCTACTGAATTCTGCTCCAAAATTCTGCCTGTAAACTGATACCCTCAGGTAAAACTGATTCTTCACATACTGATGCCCGCGGGCCTGATACCCATACTTGCAAACTGATACATGCAATCCTGTAGAGACACACTCTAAAAGCACATAGCAAACAAATGAGAGCCAAAACACCCCTATGGAGGGGTAGGGTTTCCCTGTCCTATTTTGTCAGGAGCTAGGGTTTTACAACGCACGTAGCGGTTTCAAAACAACCTATAATCGGGTAAGCAACCTGTCCTAGCTTGGAATGGTCACTATGGATTCCGATATGCACTAGGTCGAATGGTCAAAAAGGGTGCCCCGGTAAAAACCGGGTTTTGTGCTCCCGTCGTGGAAGAGCCCGCAACCGGTCAGCCTTATGGCACGCTTTTCTAAGTAAGCCTCCGGCAAACCGTTCAGGAATAGCATACGGTAAACACGGTGTCCTAGGCGCACCAATGCAAATGCAATGCAAAGAGACACATAAGTGTAAGCAAAACAAGATATCATGAGTTCGAGTCAAGTTCTCTAAATCCCCAACGGAGTCACTAGATACTATAGACCTCCCGAGAGAACTCCCCGGCTCCGCGCTGGGAGGGCACGAATTCCGTTTTGTTCTCTAGCTACTACAGTTCGGACTCAATGTCACGGTTCTGAATCTAATCTCATAAAGTGCAATGCAAGACCGATAAATCACCAAAGAGTCCAAATCCGGCAAATCGTTTTGGAAAACTGATTTTAATAAAGAAGTGCCAAACATGGACTGCTTTGCCAGATATAGAGTCGCCACCTAAATATTTTATTTTGGGGGAATTTAGGAAATCCTGCCTCGTGCCTAAGGCCACGTGTCTGTCATCACCAAAGTTGCCTCGGCTCGAGAACTTGGGTACGAGAGGGGAAGGTCATGCAATGAGCACCCTCGCTCGCCCAATCAAAGATCGGCTTGTACTAAGCATGATATCTTGTTTTTAAAAACACATGTGTTCTTATTTCGGTTATTAACCAAGAATTACTATGTGATGCACACAGCATACAAGTATAGACTAGATCGCCTAAGTTGGAACAAAACATTGCATGTTCGTTTGTGAAAATGGTTTGAAGTTTGCTACTCGCAAGTAGGCTAAATCGGGGATTTCAAATAATTGTTCCAATTCAAGCAATCCAACAACCTTCACCCACAGGCATTCAGGTAGTTATATCAAATAAGCAGTTAGCCTCATGGCAAGCATGCTAAACATGGCAGCATACACATCTCATGCAGTATGCTAAAGCGTAAACACTCACAGTGTACTCCGAGCCAAACCAGAGAACTAGTTAGAAATCATACATGATCCTAGTTCATGTTAAGATGGTTAATGCAACACATGCAAGAATGCGACTAAGATAGGCTCGGCTATTCTAGAAATGGCATATGAAATGCAACTTGATACATGTATTCAACTTGGAATTGAAATACAATGCAATTAGTATGATGCGCCGAGCCCGGTGCATGCAAAACAGATGAATGGATGCACGCATGCGAGCATAAGGATACTAATTTGAAATATGCCCTAAAACTAACCATCGTAAGCGGTTAAGTAAAAGGGAGAAAGAAATGGAGGTTGGAAGACATGCATCACACACACGCACGCTTATTACAATAATTGGCCCTCTCGACAGAAGGTTCGAATAAGAAGCTAACTAGCTAATATAAGCTAATTAAACTAATTATTACAAGCCAACTAATTAACTAACAAGCTAATTAATTAAGCTATTACAACACAATTGAATAGCTAAACGCATTAACTAATTAGGTACAAAGCCAAAGCATAAACTAGCTAAGCAAATTAGCTAAGTAAAGCAATAAATCAGGATCCTCAGAGGGAGAAGAGTGCATGCATGCCCGGTCGCCTCGTTCGAAAATCCATCGCGATGCCCCGATTTGCCTCTGTTTTCAATTGCTCTCAGAACCTCGCACCAAGCTCCAGAAAGCTTCTAACTTACCTTGGAGACCTGTGGGAGGGTTGTCGACCAGTTGTTGATGCTTCCAGCCACTGGCCGACCACTTATCTTTGTTGCAGACCAAAAAAAGTGATCGGCCAGCTAGTTTTTCTGGCTGGCTGACCAGTTGTTGCTGCATTTCTCCACTTTGCTGCAGCAGAGAGCAAGAAAGGGCATGGCAATGTATTTGCAAGATATGTGTACACAACCACCCTCCCTATCATTTTATGAGCTCAAGGGAGTGTGGTTCTCGACCCTCTGGCTACCAATCACGCATCTCGATACATGATGGTCGAGAGGCGAAGTTGTACAATTCAATATGAAATGAATGCACACATAAACACATAAAGCCTAGAACTCTATCATGTATGATCAAGAGCGTCGGCGACCAAGAATTGAGGTATGTTTCATCACTTTAAGTATGAAATGTCCCTCGTTTCCCGTGTTTGGACTAACACCTATTCCAAACAAAATGCAACAAATAATATGGCATACACAATGCAATGCAACATCAAGCATGCAAACATGCAATACAATAAAACAAGCATGCAAACATGCAATGCAATGTATCATAGCATACTCAATGCTAATGGCATGCATACTCAATGCGAAGCAACAAAATGGCATACACAATGCAAACAACAACATGGCATACTCAATGCAATGTAACAACATGGAAAAACATGCTCGATGGACTTAAACCAAATGTGGACAGACCTCAGCCATGCCCAAAACAGTGGCCATAACACCAAAAGAAAGGCATGAAATGCAAAACAAAGCATGCACATGCATTGGCCTATCAAGTAGGCTTAAGAGCACAACTCTCAAGAGTGCTCAAAGAGTGACAAGCATGGAAGTCTAACAACACTATAAGCTCTGAAAAATGGTAAGAAATGATGCCAAATCATTCAAACAACACAAGTATGGCATGCTAGGGTCCTTAAAGCATAAGGCTAGTAAAGAGGATTACAAAGGAGGCGTGTAAAACATGGCACAAATGCATGAACCAACTATGGACAGAGCTTAAATAGGTCTAAACAAAGACCAAAACATGCTGAGATGGGGGCCCAAAGGTCTAGGCAAGATGGCATACATGCTAGGCCATAAACTAGGCAACAATGCATAACACTCAAAGGCATTTAAAGAGTGAATGAAGTGGGAACATGGCAATGCTACATGCTCTGAAATCAAGTATTAAATGATGCCAAATCATCCAAATAGCTCAAAGATAACATGCATGAGACATCAAAACACAAGGCTAGCAAGGCCAATTGCACTACAACCATGCAATTCATGAGGCATATGGTCAAGGAAACCCAAAACAGTCCTAGAACATGTCAAAATGATACTGAAACATGTATGGAAGGAAGCCAAAACAAGCTAGCATGAAGGGCATAAGGCATGATGAATGCAAGGCAAATAAGGTCGATTACACTACACCTACCAAGACCAAGCATGAGATGGCTTCGCCAACAAAAATCAGAGTTACATCATGGCAAAATAACCCCAAAAACACATTGAAATGATAGCTCGCAAGCTTAGGCATGAAGGCATACGCAATGGTTCATGTTTAAGGCATAAAGGGCAAACCCTGCAACGCATTGAATGAGTGACAAATGCAAGTGTATGAACATGAAACATGCACTGAAATCTCATGTGAAATGATGCCAAATCATTCAAATAGGCCAAGTAATGCATGCTAATGGACTCAATACACAAAGCTAACAAGCTAGATTGAACCATGGCTATACAAAGCATGGCATGCATGACCGAAACAACACAAATCAGAGCTTAAGCATGCTAAAACATGGACAAAAGCTTCTTAGAGTTAAGCCAAAAACATGCTAGAATGATAGTCTAAAGCATGGTACACACTAGGCTAGTTCATGGAATTGCACTACAAGTGCATGAAACATGCAAGGGGCTATCAAACCAACCCAAAACAGATCTAAGGCATGTTAAAACAACACCAAAAACCTACTGAAATGGACTCAAAATAAGCAAGAATGACATGCTACTTCATGAAGCATACAAGACTAGTTTGTGAGAAATACACTACAAGTGTATTAAGCATGCATTAGGTGATCAAGACAACCAAAAATAGTGGCATGCCATCTCAAAATAACCCCAAATACATGCTAAGAACAAGCCAACACAAGCTTAATAAACATGCTCAAACATGAGGCATATGAAGCAAGTAATCAAAAAACAAGGAGAGGGGATGACCCTCTCCTATTTGGGACCCCAAAACCACCTTTCCACCATTGAAAATCCGCTGGATTTCAGTGGTAGAAAGGTCATGCAAAGGCTAGAACAAGAGCCAAAAGGGATGGCTCAAAACAAGGCCTAACAAAGCCTAAGAGGAGGTACACCACCCCTAACAAAAGAGTGACCTTAAACAAACATTTTAAGCATGCAAAAATAGAACTTTTTTTAGTTAAGAGTTAAGCTTAAATCAGCATGAAAATAGGTCCAAAAGCTTAAGCAAAATTAAGGGATTTAAGGGTTAGAAGCTCACCCTTGATGAACACCTTCAAAAACACAACTCCAGCAGGTTTTTCAAGCTCAAACCAATCCAACAACACCAAAACCAGCTCCTAAGCACCTCATCAACAAAAGGATGGTGTTTGAGTGTGTGTTTGTGTGTTAAAGTATGATAAAACTACACTTTAAGGCACAAAAATGAAGAGCAAGAGCAAGATAGATACAAATGTGTGTATGTATAGCTTAAGGCACAAAATCTAAACCTAAGGATGGATGGGGGAGGTTCTCTTTTATAGAGAACCAATGCTCAACCTTGTTGGACAAGCTTAGGGTTCAAGGCCATCCCTCCATACATGCGTATGGAGGATGGCTTTAGTGCCTTCCAACTGTGCCAGCTGGATGAAAATATCTCCAAAAAGGTGACAAAAAGCAGCCGACCACCACAAGTGGTCTCCCAAGACAACAAGTGGTCGGCCATGGTGGGAGAGAGTCTAGAGCATGAAAACAATGCAGTGGTGTATTGGCCGACCAGAAAAGATGGCCCAAAGACCAAGGAGACCAGTTGGCCGACCAGAAAACTGGCTGGCGGGAAGAAAAGTGGTCTCCAAGGGGAAGAACTGGTCTCCCACCCTTGTACCACCTTCCAAACAAGGAAAACAAGGTTTGTACCAAAAACAAACCAAAACAGATGCAAGACGAAAGTTCGGGAGGCAAGGCACGCGACCGGAAGCCTCGAAAACTAGTCTACGAGCACGAAAAGTGGTGTGCGACCACAAAAGTGGTCTCCCGGACCGCAGTGTCCCTCTAGGCAGAGGCAACAAGGTGTGGTTCAAAAACCACACCGAACGGAGAACGTTAAGCAGTCCCGAGACAAGGCATGCCGCCGAAGGCTCCAAAAATCGGAAACTAGTCTCCAAACGGGAAAAGTGGTCTACGACCACAAAAGGATGGTCTACAAGACCACTCCCTCCCTCCAGGGAAAAGAAACAAGGTTTGGTCCACAAATTGAGCCTAAGCACAAAGAGTTCAGAGGCCTGGAGGCAAGGCTCTTAGCCAAAACTCCGAAACCTCGAAACGAGCACGACATAAACAATCGCCGAGCGCTCAATCGATGACGTCTGAGTCTTAAGGTCGGTCAAAAATGGGGTGTCTACACAAAATCCAAAACAAAACTAACATACTCCCCTTTTTTGGCCGGGAGATACAAAAGAAACAAAATATACATGCCAAACAGAAAAGAAAGTGTCCAAAAGCAAACAGAACTATGAGTCTGGTGAAGGCGGTGGCTGCATCTGTAACAAAAAAAGTATCTGAGCTAGCATGGCGGACTGCTAATCAACGTGGCCATCAAGGGTATCGAGCCGGGCATCAAGCTGATCAAGGCGATGAGTGATAGACTACTCAAACTGCTGCAGCTGGCCACAAAATGAACGGGGACGCATCTCAGGAGCACTGGTAGTGGCTGCATTAATCTCGGCCTCCTCGGCAAGTGGATCATCACCTACATCAAACACCCCGACTCTCGACGAACCCCCTCGGACATGAGCTTGACTCTGAGACACAGTCAACTTGGTGATGGGTTTAATGAGAGAGGCAAACTCGTCATCCTCAAAGGTGGGGACACCAAGAGATGTAAGAAATCGAGTGAAAAAACACCCATAAGGAAGATCCAAAGATTTGTGACCCTCAAAAACAGTAATCATTTTGAAGACTATCATCTTAGGGAGGTCAATCGGAAGGCGATGATCAATACAATATAACACATAACCCTGATCTTGGGTAATGTGAGAAGAATGAGTAGTAACATGGATGTTGGCACAATCGATGATGTTAAGGAGACAGAAACGAGGAAAAAGCTCATTTTGCTGAATGAGCGTCTCGGCAATCCAAGTCCGGGGAGTGCCAAAAAGTTCAGTGGCCACCTGATCAAAATCAACACCGCTATGGGTAATGAAAGGATAATGACAATTCTAGACTTCCAAAAGACCAAGAAACTGCCTAAAGGTTTTGTTATCTATGACCAAGGCTTTGTTTCAAACCTAAGTGTGAAAAGAGGGAGCTATTTCCTTCCTAATTTAGTGCATATTACAATAAAATTCTCTGACCAAGCTGAGATTTTGAGGCCCAGAGAAAATCAAGACTTGATCACCCCCTAAAGCATCAAACAAAGAACGGATGTGAATAGACTCAAAAGCACTAGGATGGATATTGCGTTCTAAATGAACTTTCCTAGAAGCATAGATATCCCTAAACAGGTTGGATTTTTCCTTATTGAAATTTTTCAGTATTGAAATTAGGGCGAGACACGGTGGTTTTACGATGTTTCAAAGACTCAACCATGACTGACCAAGAAGGAAACAAGACAATCACAAAACCACAACCTACCAAGACAAAACGAAAGAACAACCAAGCCCCATTAGAACCCCAAAAAATAGACATGAGAACACAGTAAACAACATTAGTCCAACAGGGTTAAAACAACATCAAAATGCACAAAACCATAGCATTATATCAATGACTGTTAGAGCAGTGCTAGGTCAAATTTTCGAAATCAACCAATTGCAGTAGTATGAGAGATATAGAGACAGTAGATTATGGAAACCAACATTAAGACAATTTACTAAGGCCATTATAAAGCAGTAATTGAAACATAGGGCAAAACCAAGGTAGAAAAATTAAAGCCCTATTTCAATAGTGAGATAGCAAAACCCTAGCAAAACCCTTAGCAAAAATGCATCAAACAACTAAACCAAAATGCAATAGAGAGAGAGCAAACAATGATAACTCAAACAAACCCAACAATGAAGAAGAACCTTAGAACCATAGATGAACCAGAGCAAATACTCAAAACAAGGGAGGACGAAAAAGAAAGAGAAAAATCTACCAATGATGAAGATGCAAGACGGATTGATGAGAAATGCCTCCAAAAAATGAGTGAAGACCAAGAGACGAACAACAATGGGAAAAAAAAACCCTAGGTGAGAGATGAATCGAGCAAAAAGTGGAAAAATGAAGTGTGAAAAGGCTGATGAACTATTTAAACCTTAACAGGTCGCTCGAGCGAGAAGTTTGTCGCTCGAGCTAAGACACTTATGCGAACAGGTTCGCTCGAGCCAAGACATTGTCGCTCGAGCCAAAAAGACATGCTCCCAGAATTTGTTCCATCTGCAAAAGTACTGGTTTGAAAGAAAGCTCGCTCGAGCGCAAACTCCCTCGCTCGAGCGAAGAAGAAAAAAAACAAAACACTAAAAAAACACCTTTCTGAGCAAAAACAAAAACTCACACTATTAAGTGGAACTTGAAACAAAAGGAAGTGAGCACAGTAGCATGAATGTGACACTAAGATGAGATAATCTACAAACCATGAAGCCTGCAACCGTGCAAAATTGACAATATGGAGCATAATATCATGAGCACATCAGATAAACATTGATCAATGAGCATATGCTACATGAGAGTGCACAACTCAAATTCAATCATGAGAGCACACAAAATGAATGTGTGTGTGTGTAATCCTTGAGAGGCCACAGAGCTAGAGTTAATCCTCATAGTGATCGAATGGTTGGACCTTCGGCAAGAGTAACTAAACAGCACAAAGAAAAGTCAAACCACTAGGAATCAAGCGGTATTTGTTGAATAAATGTAGAGGCTCCCCCTTAATCCATGGGTCCCTTTTTTCTCTTTCCTTTTTGACTTTTCTTTCTTGTGGGCACTCACTGGTGGCGTGCATGCTCAAGAGTATGGAGACCAAACCAGAGAATCATGAAATCAATAAGGATGACTTGGTTGGTGCCTCTGAGGTAGCCTTTTCTTAATTCCCAGACTTCAATGAACTGAGAGAAGAACCGTAAAAGTGAAAAAAAGATGGTAGATGGTTAAGAGACTCAACATCACCCATGATATGCTAGTATAGGTCAATTCCTCTTAAAATGTTTAAGAAACACTATTAGTGGTCCATAGAGAACTTTGATCACTTGTGCAGAAACCCCTGCAACAGTTTAACTCAAGGATGTGTACAGAATAAGATCATGAAGTCAGTGAGCATGGGCATTCAGAATGAGCTATGAACAAAGAAGAATGAAATCTTCCAAGCAACATGAGAAATGTTCATATGAATCTAAATGCAGAGATGACAGGAATCAATGACAATGAGATTATAGCATCCAACCACACATAAAGCCACACTCTCACTCACTCAAGTAACAAGTAACACCCTAGTGATTGAGCACGACACCCAAGGTCTTTCTAAGGAACTCAAACCTAAGAAGATTAAGGGGTTTTGTAAAAATATTAGCTTTTTGATGTTCAGTGGATACATGTTCAAGAACAACAAGGCCTTCTTCCACTAACTCTTGAATAAAATGATGACGGATATCAATGTGTTTGGTGCGAGAGTGTTGGACAGAATTTTTAGAAATGTTAATGGCACTTGTGTTGTCACAGAAAAAGGTGAGAGTGTGCTGGTCTATACCATAATCATGAAGCATTTGCTTCATCCACAACATTTGTGCACAACAACTCCCTGCAGCAATGTACTCAGCCTCAACGGTCGAAAGAGAAATGGCATTTTTCTTGTTGCTATACCAGGCAACCAAATTATTCCCAAGGTAAAAACACCCCCCAGATGTGCTCTTACGATCATCAACACATCCTGCCCAATCGGCATCAGAAAAACCAGTGATTTCAGCTGTAGTGTCGGTTGAGAACCAAATCCATAACCCAAAGTCACATTAACATACTTAATGATGCGTTTGACTACAAGAAGATGAGACTCTTTAGGACAGGCTTGGTAATGGGCACAGACACCTACACTAAATGCAATATCAGGTCGACTGGCTGCGAGATAAAGAAGACTTCCTATCATACTCCTACAAAGGGTAGGATCAACATCAGTACCAGATGAATCTTTGGAAAGACGAAGACTGGTGCTCATGGGAGTCCGAGCATATTTGGCCGACTCTAGACTGAACTTTGACATAAGGTTTTTGGCATACTTAGTCTAAGAGACAAACATACCCGAAGCAGACTGTTTAATTTGAAGACCTAAGAAATAAGACAACTCTCCCATCATACTCATCTCAAACTCATGTGTCATGCAATCTGAAAAATATTTCACAAGATGATTAGTAGTGGATCCAAACATAATATCATCAACATAAATCTAAGCAACAAGTATATGAGACTTAGTATGTTTCACAAATAAAGTCTTGTCCACACTACCCTTTTGAAAATCATTATTAAGAAGAAAGATAGTAAGTCTATCATACCAAGCCCGAGGGGCTTGTTTCAACCCATACAAAACTTTGTCTAACTTGTAGACATGGTTTGGATATTTAGGGTCCTCAAACCCTTTTGGTTGCTCAATATAAGCCTCTTCTTTCAAGTACCCATTTAGAAAGGCACTATTCACATCCATTTGAAACAATTTGAAGCCAAGAAAGCATGCAACACCAAGTAAAATACTAATAGATTCGAGACGTACAACTGGGGCAAATGTCTCATCATAGTTAACACCCTCTACTTGAGTATAGCCTTGAGCAACCAACCTAGCTTTATTTCTAACTACAGTACCATTCTCATCAGATTTATTCTTAAAGATCCACTTGGTACCTATCACATTCATGTCTCTAGGTCAGGGGACAAGAGTCCAAACATTGTTACGTTCAAATTGACCTAATTCTTCATGCATAGCATTGACCCAACTATAGTCGAGTAAGGTCTCTTTTATATTCTTAGGTTCAATTAATGAAACATGACACATATGAGATACCTTCTCCCGAATTTGTCTTCGGGTTTTCATTCGATCTGAGACACTTCCAATCACTTGTTGAATCAGATGATTGAGTTTCACCCTTGCTGGTGGTTTGAACTCTAGACTTGTGGTGATAGAGGCATTAGAAGTGATGTCTCTCTGTGCACTCTTTGGACTCTGACTTACCTTAGAAGTTGGTGTTGGCTCACCTTCTTGTGCTTGGACCTCAACTTCTTTTTGACTTTGTGGTTCAGTATCCAGAATTGGAGACTCACCATTTTCTTCCTTATTTATCGCTGAAGTAGGAGAACCAGTGTCATGTATAACCACATTGATCAATTCCATTAAAGATAAAGTTCACAGGTTATAGACACGAAAAGCTCTACTAGTGATTGAATACCCTAGAAAAATACCTTCATCACTTCGGGAGTCAAATTTGCCCAAAGGCTCTCTATTTTAGAAAATGTAACATTTACTCCCAAAAGTTTTGAAGTATTTTACATTAGGTTTCAAGCCCTTCCACAATTTATATGGAGTTTGTAAAGTGTCGGGCCTTACATATACACAATTCACAACATAAACGACGGTATTTAAGGGTTCAGCCCAAAACTTTGGAGGAACTTTCTTACTCGGGAGCATGACCCTAGCCATCTCTGGAACAACCATGTTCTTCCTCTCAACAACTCCATTTTGTTGTGGAGTAATAGGAGTAGAAAATTCATGCTTAATTCCATGCATATCACAAAAATTTGAAAACGAACTATTTTCAAACTCACGACCATGATCAATTTGGATTCTTATGATACACCCAATAGAAACACCCTATTCATTTTGGATTTTAAGGGCTAAGGCCTGGAAAACATTAAACGTATTAGATTTTTCTCTTAAAAAATTTACCCATGAAAAACGAGTAAAATCATCAACAGTTAAAAAAATGTATCTTTTACCTCCAATGCTTTCAGTGCGAGTGGGTCCCATAAGATCCATGTGAATCAATTCAAGAGGACGTTTGGTTATGAAGCTGTTCACTTTTTTTATAAGGGGCACGGGTTTGCTTCCTAAGTTGACATGGTCCACACACATGATTCATATTCATACCCAGTTTAGGTACTCCTCTCACAAGATTTTTGTTGGCTATCTTAGTTAGGTCTTTGAAATTCATGTGACCTAATTTTTGATGCCATAGATCAATATTACTTATGATGGCTGAGTGTCAAGTGAGATCATTAGTGGTAACAATCCCATAGTAGTTATCAGATGTGCGAACCCCATGCAAGACAGTATTTCCCTTTTTATCTAAAATTTCACATTTATTTTTTGAAAATAATATTTTATGATGGGAATCACACATTTGATTGATGCTCAAAAGATTTTCTTTAAGGCCATCAACAAGTAATGCATTTTCGAGCTTGGGAAGACCAGCCACACTTATAGAGCCCTTACCAATGACTCTAGAAGTGCCACCATCTCCAAAGATAACAATTCCTCCTTCATTTTTCAAGGGAGGTGAAGTAAGATTTGTCACTTGACATGTGACGAGAGCACCTACTATCAAGGTACCACATGTGTGAGTCACGTGCTTTTAGAGCAGTGTGAACAACAAAACAAGTCAAGTCACCCTTTCTCACACACATCTTTTTGGTCTTAACAAAATCAGGACTGGCAGTCTTGGTAAATGTCTTAGCGTTGTGAACACCCTCATGAATCTTGGTGTTCTGCCTAGACATGTAAGGTTGTCTCCTAACCCAAAAAGTATTAGAATTTCTACCCTTTTGAGACACCTTACCAAACAACTCAAAACAATAAGGACGAATGTGGCCATACCTACCACAATGATGACAAACAAAAATAGGTTTTTCCTTCCTTTTGTTGATCTTACCCCCGTTTGGCAGATGAAGAGAGAGATCACCCTGTTACACCTTCAGCTTTCCCTTTGTTTGATTCTTCAGGTTATGTGATGTAAAGGCCTATCCCTTGTGAACTATCGCATTACCATAGCCTAGACCCCTTTGTCACAACTCATTTGTTGAGACCCGAGGATGTCTTCTAATGTCTTGGAACCTTTGTTCCACATGGCAATTATGGCTCTAGCATCTCTGAGTTCTTCATCTTTTTGACCAACCATCTCTTCCAATGTAGCTTGTGACATCTCAAGGTTTTCAATCTTCTCTTCAAATGTGGCATATATCTTTAGAAGTTCATTCCTTTTGGTCTCACAAGATAGAAGTTTCCTACATAGGTCTTGCTTGTCATTAGAGATCTTGATGACATTCTGTTTTGTTGTTGCAATTTCTCCTTTTAGCTTGACATTCTCACTTTCACATGCTTTGAACTTGAGAGTGAGTTTGTCATTTATCTTGGACAAATTCAGAGATTCATTGTAAAACTTTTCATAAGCTTGTTGTAGGTCATCACCTTCAATCTCATCATTGTCTTCCGAGGTCTCATCATCTTCTTTTTGCTCCTCTTTCTCCTGGACCTCATCCAGTCGAGCAACTAAGGCATGAAAATTGATAGATGATGGTGAAGATGACTCTTCTCTTTCATGAAATTGACTTAGAATGTCCCATGCATCTTTAGCCTTTGTGCAATGAGTAATCCATTGTTGTTCTTCGTCAGAAATAGCTTCACGAATGGTAGTCAGAACTCTTTGATTACTTAGATTGTCAGCGCTTTTAACATCCTCTTCAATGGCTTGCCATCCCTCAGGGTTGTAAGCTCTCGGAAACATCCTCATTCTGATCTTCCAGAACAAGTAATTACTCCTATCAAAGGTAGGAGCACGGTGCAGATTCTGACCACGAGAAAATTCCACAGGCTTTGGAAGAGGTTGAGTGATAGTAGACCAGAATGCTATGTAAGTACTATCTCCTTCTTCACCGGATTCGTTTCATTGGGTTCTTACTCTGACCCGTTTTCATCATCCCAAGTCACTGTATAGACTTTCTTTCGGTTCTTTTTTGAAGGACATTCAAGAGCAATATGTCCAAACCCTTGATATTCGTAACACTTGACCCCTTTCCCCTTCACAATCTTCTTTTCAGTTTTTGGAGCAATTTTTGGTGGAAATGTTTTGGGTTTTTCATTACTCTTATCTTTTGAAATAGAGTCCTTGAAATTAGGCTTCTTTTTCTTTAAATTTTTTTTGAACTGTTTAGTAAACATAGCCGTCATCTCGGATTCTAGATTAAACTCAATCTTAGGAGGTTTTGCAGTCTCATGAGCACTAGTGAAAGCCACACTATCTTTTTGTTTTTTCTTAGAAATCTAGTGGGCTTCATAAGTCTGCAAGTTTCCAACCAACTGATCAAGCTTGAGGGTATTAAATCCTGAGCATCCTCAATAGATGTCACTTTTGATTGGAACCTCTCGGTAAAGACCTCAAAATTTTTCCAACAACCTTAGCTTCAGGGATTTTTTCACCGAGTGTGAAACAAGAATTCACGATGTCACTAAGTTTAGCATAAAAATCATCAAACGTCTCATCATCACGCATAAAAAGAGTTTCAAAGGCGGAGGTGAGACGTTGAAGTTTTGACCTTTTAACAGAAGTAGTACTCTTGTGAATTGTTTCAAGAATGTCCCAAGCCTCTTTTGCGACCTCACACGTGCAAATTCGACGAAACTCTTCAGGTGTGACAAAGCAAAAAAGGAAATTGAGAGCCTTATTGTTCCAACTCGAGTTTTGATAGTTGAATGCGTCCTATTTATCAAGGGGTTTGGGAATATCAACACCATCAATGGTGACAACAGGTTCACTCCACCCATAGATCACACAATGCCAAACTTTCTCATCGATAGATTTTAAAAATGCTCTCATACGAGCTTTCCAATAAGAATAGTTTGTACCATCAAGTAACGGAGGTCTATGGGTCGAGTTACCTTCGTGAATTGAATCCATATCACCAATCACACAAAATCACACTCCTATAGTTTTGATAAAAACAAAGAATGACCCGCTCTGATGCCAATTGAAAAACCTAAGTGATTCGTGATTAGATCAAGATTTAATTGTATCAATTCCCAACCAATTAAAACTAACAATTTAAATCATCAAGCACGTATGAAAGTGATTTAGATTGTTATTTCAGAAACAATAAATAGACACAAACGATTTTTTACATGGAAAAAATCACTATTGGAGCACCTTCAATTGTGATTAAAAAACTACGGACGAAACGCTACAAATTAATCCACTACTAAAGAAAGAAAGATTACAAATATACGAAACGAATTACCCAAACGATGTCAATTTGTCTTCAACAATCTGTATATCTTTCATCGCAACCTTCGTCTCGGAATTGATCAGATTGACGTTGAATCCACAACATCCATTGTCAAATCAACGACTGCACACAGCATCAAACTCCTTCGATTACTCTGCGGTTGAATCTTCGGATTCCACCAAAGAAGAACACTGTTAAAAAAGAACAATCGAACTCCTTGACGTGTGCTAATCAAAACATGAGTTCAATACTCAATCAAACATCAAGGAAAACTAGCAAACTAGCCCCAAAAGAATACCCTAAAACAGTTAAAGAAGATCTAAAAAATGTAACCCTAAATCAGACTTAAACAAGTATTTATAAAAAACAAGGACTACGAAGGTCGCTCGAGCGAAGACTCTCTTGCTTGAGCGAGGAACTAAAATACACATTTTTCCTTAAGTGGCGTCGCTTGAGCGAAGCTACCTACGCTCGAGCGCACAAACTTCTTTCCCAAAAATTTTACAGGCAAAGACATCTTTTGGGAGCAGGACATCTTCACTCAAGGCAGGACTCCTTCGCTCAAGCGAGCAAGGCAAAACAACTAGGAAAATTACAACTCGATAAACAATGTGTTCGGGGGATTGACAAGACTAAGGGACCTAACAATGGGCTTAGAGGACAACTTGCAAGTAGAGTCATGTGCAGAATGGAGGTTTCTCTCTGTCGATGGGAAGTCTAGAGTGTTGAGGGACATGTGACATCATGAAAGAAGGTCAGTTCGACAGGTGGAGGTGAAGGCTTAAAGACGTTTGAACCTTTGGAAATAAGAGGGATAGTTACAGAATTTTTCAAAATTTAGAATTTTTGAGCCATGCAAAACTATGGATTATGGCATTCAACACCCATTCTGAGTTTGTGAATCACACCAAAACTTAATTTTGGTTAAAATTATTGTTAATTTCCTGTCAAGTAAGGCTTATCATATTTTTTTTACTAACAATAAGGTTTACATTCTTTTTGCATCGGAGGTGGAATGTTAATTGTTTGAAGAAGCCAATATTTCTTACAGAAGCCAAAATTTGTGGCTTTTCAGTTGTTCTTCCTATGCCTTTAAAGTTGTGAATAATGAAAAAGTTAATTCATTAGTTGTTATGGGTGAAAAAACAAAAGGCCATGAGAATAAGAATTCCATGATAGGGGTGCAATTTCACAAAGAAGAGATATTTTCTGGATTTTCCAAAAATATTTCTAACCCATTAATGTATGAAACAACAAATCAGCCCTTTGTTGCAACTCTTAGTCCAGAGAGTAATGCAAACAATTTGGTTAAAAAGTGTGATCTTAAGCCAACTATGGTTGAAAATTATGAACAATAAAATGTTCATGAATTTGAAATCTTTGACATTGTTCAAGAAGTGAAGTATGAGTTTTTAAGGCCACCTTATGCTATGGCTTTTATTATTCAAAGTCCTTTTCGGATTTGTGGATCACATCAAAGTTTGTTCTTTATGAATTGGCTAGCAAGAGAACAAAGTTCAGAAAGTTATAACCCATTGTGATTTCTTGATTAGTCAATTTCGAAATACCAATAAGTAAAACAATCTAATGTCGCAAATATTTGCTTTATGGTTTAGAGTGTCTATCGACATTGGAAGATTTTTGTGCTCCAACTAATGGGCTAATTCTTGCTGAAGTATTTCTATGGTTTAAACACTTGGTTCATGCATTGCTTTGTCAATTGTGTACATACACTGTCGATTGAAGTAATCTATGACCAATTTAAAAACTCATACATGGCCTACAGTGGATTACATTTGTGAAGGGTGCACAACATATTTATCATATGGCCTTTGGTGGCTATTTTATTAGCATGTGCTTATAATATTCATTTTTTGTTCATTAGTAAAAAAGATTTATTTTGGTGAGGGTTTCTTGACAAATCAATTTTATATATAACTCTTCAACAATTCGAGTCTTCTCATTCTTAAAGAGTTGGGGGGCATAGTTCGCACCCATTTTTGTAAAATTCTTATCGACAAGTGGATTAATTGGACGATGACACGTGGCAGTGAAGTCAAAATGAAGTCTTTCAACAGTCAAGGGGCTATGTGTTGTGAAGGAATTGATCATGTGCATCAATTGGTTAAGAGGGTCATGAGCTAGTTATCAATTGGTTAATTGGTTTCGTGGACTGATTTATAGGGGACCATATTTGTGCATTGGACAGCTTTCCTCTGTCGATCATGCTCATTAATTGAAGGAAAATTGTGTGATGATGTGGTTGGAGGTTTGAAAGCGAAGTTGGGTCAAAGATAAAAGTTTAAAGAAGCCAAGGAGGTTGCAAGCAGTTATGGGCGTTAGAAAAATGTTTTCGTCTGTCAAAGGTAGTGCTAGAAATCATGAGGGACATGTGACAGTATTGAGGAACTTGGTTTCGCTTCAGAAAGAGGAACCAAAGAAGGTTTGAAGGTTCAAGAAGGCCAAGGCAATTTTGAGTAGTTGAATGAAAGTGGCTTGCTGATTTGAAGGATGATGGGATAGTGGCTAAAAAGAAGGAAGGCATGGCTAAGATTTAGGGCATTATAAAGGCAGTAAAGGAGTAAGAGAAAAAAAGGAGACCAACAATCCAACAATAACTTAGTTCTATCTTAGAAGTAGATTTATCTAAATTTAGGAGTAGTTTCTCTCTTTAATTTGTAATCTTTGTAAACATTGGTGGTTCCATCTTGAAATCATCTTTAGTTTGCTTTGTTTATTTTGTTTGATCTTGTTGATTATAACTTTTGTTCCAAAGAACTACTTGTACTTTCAAGGCATTTGAATCAAAAACACAGTTGCTTGGTTATCCTTGTTTAATTGTTTGGTTTAAATTGTTGTTTAATCCTTGTCGATTGGGGATAAGCATAATTTTTACTAATAATGGTATGAAATAAGCTGTAAAGAATCTGTATTTTGAAATTCATAGTAATCAAATTTTTTTAACAATTGAAAAGAACAAAATTCATACATTATAGTAGATATGTATAGCAAGGATTTATTTACAAAAAGTAAGCAGAAGAAGTACTCTATGTTAGAGTGATTATGTACAATGTATATAGATATATCATTGTCTTTCTTGATGTACAATATTTTTAATTTTGCATGGAAAAGTTTTGTCATCGTATTTGAAGTTTCCATATTTTCCTTTAATGTGATTGCACAATGCGTCTGCTGTAGAATTGCATTCTTTATGAATGAAGGTGATTTTGCAATCTTCGAAATTTTGTCTTCTTTTTCGGATGTTGCCTATGAGTTTCCATATGGTGCTGCAATAATCTCTTTGTGTATTGTGAAGAATTGTTTCGATTAAGAACTTTCCATCACTTTCTGCCCATATCTTTGGCCATTCATTTTTTGCTGCAATTTGTAATCTACGACATAAAGCTGATGCTTCAGCATATTCTGCAGCTTTCATTGGTATTGTGTCTCCGAAAGAATAAATGCAAATTCCTTCGCGGTTTCGAAATATTGCTACACAAATAGCATCTACTTCTTGTGGAACTTCTTTGTTTGGATAGATTCTACTGTCAAAAATTAATTTGAGCCATCCTTCTTTTGGTGGTTGCCAATATATGAGCTGTGGTTGTTCAGTGAAGTGGGTAGATGATGCAGTGAAATTAACATCTTCCATGACCTTTTTGGATCACTACGTGTTTTGATAAATTAATTTTTCTTGCTTTTTTCTAGTATTTTATTGTAATTCAATTTTGTTCTCTTCTGATTATGTAATTCATTACTAAACTCATGGTGAACAATATGTGGAATCCAACACAACTTTGTGTTCCAAATCAATTTTGTTCTCTTTTGATTTTGAAACTCAATTTGCGGTTCAACCATATTATCAAACACATGGTGAAGAATGTATCGAAGCCAAAACATCTAAATCTCTTATTCAAACATATTTACAAACACATGGTGGACAAATCATCTCATAAAAAACACAACACATCATCAATAAAATAAGCCCATGAATGTATAATAACATTAAATAGAAGTAGGCATAAGATAGGAAAACAGACACGGAGAGAGAGAGAGAAGATGAGCATACCAATTATTTTGTTTGATATGGATGCAGATAATACCAACATCAGCAACAGAAGGTATATATATAATCCTATACACTTGGCCATCTGATGCAAACCACATGTAAGGCAATCAGTGATATGCAGATAGGAAAATTGGAACCTTACAATTTCTGTATACTAATTTATTACTCAGAATGACTCACCTGCTTGGTTCTACATCTTGGGAAAGCAAGAAACAATAAAAACAAACCGACTAAACTATGAATTGATAAGGAGAAACATGCAGAGCAAAAAACTAGCAAGGGAAATGGGGGAGAAAAAGCTAAACCAAACCGATTCACAGAAACATTTACAACCGAGGCAGGGCAAATGAGGGAATTTCATGCGTTAGATTCAAAATGACTTGCTAGCTTCCATTCTTTTATATATAGGTCATAGATTTTTGTGCTTAGAAACAATTCATGAGTTACCATTTTCATATATATATAGACAATTTTTTGAGTAAATTGTAGTGAAAAATCATAAAATTTGTAAGTTTGATATAATTACGTCTGTTTCTCTTTTAATAAAACTAAAGAGACCAAAATTAGTACTAATAGTGCGTAGACGCATAAATAAATGTAAAATATATATTTTAATGTAAAATATGTGATAATACATATTTCTATCTATATGACTAACAAGTTACTGATGAAAAATGTATTAAATATTATGTAAATTAAAATTTTTAGAAGTCTAGTTTAATTATGAAAAACCTATGAGACTCAATGTATTTTCTTCAAATCTCTTGAAAGATTATAATGTATTTTATTCACATTTTTTCGACAAAAAGTAAAACTATTTTGACGAAAATAATTGATTTTAACACTAATAGTTGTACATCAAATATAAAATTAACAATCCCAAGGGCTTAGTCCAAACGGTAAAAACTTGACAATAAAATTCAATATATCATGTTCAAGTCAATTTAAAAAATTACTGAATATTTGTTCGGTTGTTAATTTCAAGACACTCAGATTATCTCCAAGAGAACCTAAGTTTTACAAGTTGTCATATCACTCTTTTTGTTTTTCTGTATATCTTTTCGTAAAATGTCAAAAAATTATTAAAATAATCTATTTTTATAAACACGGCCTAATGGTAGAGAAAAGCAAAGGAGCATGCGTTCCTAATGTATGAAATGCATGTGCCACATGGATGACTAAAAGTTAAAATCCTTAACAAGCCCCATTTTAGTACCATTCCCATGCAATTGAAATCAATCACAAAAAGTTGAGCAGTTGCGATAAACAATTATATCTTTAAAACAATTATGTACTTACAAAAAATAAAATGTTAAATGTATAAAAATTTATACAAATGATGTGATAATAATATTTATATAATGATTTATTGTGGTGCTTTATATATATATATATATATATTTGCAGAGTACAGTTATAAATAAGTCATATTATTTTGTGTAAAATTTTTGTATAGAAATTTTATTTATATAACATTACTTACGATCACAAAAATCAGTTGCAAAATTAAATAGCTAATATATATAAATGATAAGATTTTTCAAAAGTAGAATCCAATTCATTCCTTCATGCGCGATCCTTATCTAATAAGTAAATTCCAAAAAATCCAATTCTTTTTGTAAAATTTTATCTACATATATTTTATATTTAATTTCTGAGTTAGTAACAAAAGTATTATTCAAGTTTTTATGTAGCATTATGCATTTATGCATTTATCTTGTTAAATGAATGAATGCAAGATATAAGAGAGGACCACTAGGGCGGCTCGGAGCTTTGCTACTTGGCTAAAATTTGTATGTTATGTGAAGAATTATAGGATGAGGAACACACTGTATATATATATGTTCTTTTTTATATAGTAAAAATGTATTATGAATTTTTTGCTAAAATTTGTATGTTATGTGAAAAATTATAGCATGAGGAACACACTTTTATTTTTTTATTTTTTTTATACAACAAAAATGTATTATGAATTTTTATCAACGTTTCATACTATCACCTAGTACGATTCATGTGATTGGTTGTATGTATGAGAAAAAATTCTCTAACATACAAAATTAATGAGTCATAGCTTTCTTCAATACACACAGTAAATACTAAGTCATAGCTTTCTTCAATACACACAGTAAATACTATAAACGGAGGAATTAAGGGGCAATAATATTAGAGAAAAAGGCCACTGGTATACACTCCATCGTTAGCCACATTGTGTTGTGGTGGTCCAACCACTGCTGGAAAATCAACATTTAGTGGCGTTTAAGAAATGCCACTATAGATGAAAAAAACATCGCTAATTCTTTTTGTGACGTTTAGTATCAAACACCGAAATTGCGGTTGTCGCTATAGCTTTATGGCGTTTTAAAAACGTTATTATATTAGTATAGGCGGCGTTTTTTAAAACGCTACCAAGTGTCCTACTTAACGGTATCATGACGTCACTATGATATTTAGCAACGTTTTTAAAACGCCGTCATATCTTTTTTTTAAAAATTTAGGGTTTAAATGACGCTTTAAGAAACGACGTAATATCCTTTTTCTTTTCTTTTTTTTTGTTTTTGTTTTTGTTTTTGTTTTTTGAAATTGTGCTAATTTTATGTGATTGACCTAAAAAAATACCTGTAATAAAACTGAATAGCACTAATATGAAATAATAACTCCTATTCAAATAGCAAATGCAACATTAATTCACTTTCCCATTCAATTTAATATCTAATCACCATTACCCCCAAAATAACATATCCAAAAATTGAATTCACAATTCTCAACCAAAAAATTACTATTTTGTAATGTGTTACCCTAAAAATACAAGTTTCTGCACCACTGATATTAACTACAAGCTGCTTAAGAAGGACCACAAACCATGATAGAGACATGATATAGTTTAAAGAACAATCCTTGATACCTGATTGTTTTTTTAATTCTTCAACAGCTTGCAACTTCTCCTTTGTCTTCTGTAATTCACTTTGTAAAGTCTCTATTGTCTGTTTTGCCTCATTGTCAACTGCAAGGGTATTTACCATTCACAAAACTTTGGTATTTGCAGATGAAAAATCACCATGACCCAGCTGCAAAAGAAATAAGAAGAAAAATGTTTTTCAATCAGACTTTTTCTTTTTGTGAAGCTGTTCATTTTTCTTCTGTGAGGCTGTTCTGAATATAACTAACATTTTTCTTTGTAATTTTTACCTCCTCTCATTGTTTCTTTCAGTACATGCAGGTTGTGCATGCGGCAAGTATTTAGTACAACCATTGTAAACTGAAAAATTGCACAAGTTCCTGGCAGAGAATGGCTTAAAAACATGTACAATGTGATACAACATCACATGTTAAAAATTGTAGCCTTGTTGTCAATCAACTATGCCTCTTGGCCACAAAATTGCAATATAAAAGAACATATCTACTATTTTTCCTTGAAAAAAAATAAAATAAAAGCTACATAATATTATGACAAATGAGTAATATAATGATTGGATCACAGTTTCCAAAACCCTCACCTGCCAATGTCCTTGGAAGAAACCAAACTTGGCAAGTAAACCTCTAGTGAATCTAAAATATTTAGTATAAAGAACACAACTACTATATTACAAAAGAGTTAGAAAGACCAAAAACCAGTAGTATGTTCAAACAGATTTATCGTTGGTAAACAAACCTTGGACTCCAATAGAGAAATTTCAGAACCAAGTCTTTCACCCTCCCTCTCTAATGACTTTATTCTTCTTGTTTCATTATTTAATCTCTCAGTGAGCAACTTTATTTCATTGTACTGACGCGTATTGATTTCTTTTTGTTCACATAAATTACTTTCCAATTCCTTGAGACAGTATTCCTTTTTGGCTATCAGGGAAAACGTACTTGAAAAACAAGTAACGAAACAAAGACTATCAGGGAAAACGTACTTGAAAAACAAGTAAAATAAAAATGGAGTTGCACAACCTGAAAAAGAGCTCCATTCGCTGTATCACCCCCTGCTTCAACATTCTTGTGCTTCTTCAATTCGTCAGTGACATTTTTTAATTAATCTCTTTCCTCAGTAACAGAAGAAAGCTGCCAAAAAAAAAAAAGGAATAGTGAACACCATAATACCCATTTTATAATTAAAAGCCAAAGCATCTGTGGCATGAATTTTCACACACACACACACATGCACGAAACAAAACAAAAAGGCAAACAATAAGATACACATAGAAGTATAAGTACATAAAATAAATAAACTAAAAAAATTGGACCAGCCAACAAGTCAGCATCACAAACCAACAAGCAAGACACCACGGCATCATAAAGGAACTGGAAATGTGGTAGTATCTAGCCTGATAAATAGCCAGTTCTTGTCTATATATTCTCTATGACTAACTATCCAGTTCAGTTAAAAATGCATTAACACACAAAAATTAAATCATTCTAAGGTCAACATAATGTTTGATTCACAAGATTAATAGTGAAGTATTAATAATCCTATTAAATTAGTGTGGTATTCACTATCCAATTGGATTAATAATCCCACCCCTACCCCATTACTAATAATCCTACAAATTTGTTGGATTAATTATCCATTGGATTAATAATCCTAAACCAAAATGTTAAAACAAACATAGGATAATTGGGCCCACGGATTAATAATCCCAATCCCATGCTCTAATCCACCCAATCAAACATGCCCATAATGTTAAAAACAAAACAAATCAAACATGATAATAATAATAATATAGAATATGGAAAACAAGCCAGCTTGTTACCTAAACTAGAAATTACCACAAGTGTGAAATCAAAAATAGGAGCGAAACATTACATAGTCAGTTCTAAATTTATCATAATAAACCATCATAATTGGTGATCATATCCAGCTTGCTTGTCAGAACTGTTCATGCTGTTACTATCATAGCCACAAAGCTTGAAATAGGTCAACCAAAATATCCAACCCCCCAATCAGATCAGAGAAAAAAAAGAAAAAAATAAGAGCAATAAGAATCCAAAGGAAAGCCCCCATCCATCCTTCATTGTCATTCTTTCCATGCTGCTTCCCATGGCCTATCCTCCCGGCCTCTGCCAATCACAAAACATAACATTTATTAAAGAGTACCTGGATCATATATGCATATAAGTATATATATCATTTATAAAAGAGTACTTGGATCTTCAAGAACTCTTCTTTACTGATGTTTTGAACTGAAACAGAGTAACCAAAAAGGTATAATAATGGAAAAAGAAAAGGAGTTGGTTGCTGATAGATCTAAGAGAAACATAATCAACTAAAATAAATTAAAATGAGAGAGATGAAATTACAAATTAAAAAAAGCAAACACACAAAAAAAAAAAAAAAAAAAACAACAACGCCCCCACTCTTCTCTGTTTTTTGTTCTCTATTCTAGGTCTTTTCCCAATCTACGATTATTAACTAATTTCCAACACCAAATCACATCATGTCTTAATAGATTTAGAAAAGTGAGAAATTAAAAACTGGTGATGCTAGTACTTTTACCTTGTTAGTTCTTCTTATTCTTATTCTTATTCTTCTTCTTCTCTTTCTTTGAAAGGTGAACCTATATTTAATAAGAACAAGTATTGTAATTAATAAGATATTGTATTGTCAAAAAAGCTTTAATTAAATGATTGCTCACCTCTTGGGATGAAAATGCATGAAATTGTTATTGATGTGACGTTGGCCGAACAATGGAATGACTACTAAGTGAATCGACAACTTATCATTCAATAAGAGGCTTAAGTTGTATATTAGCTCTAGGAAATTTAAAGTAATAACTAGTAAAAATAGTTAAAATACATGTTGCCTATGTAATGGGTTTGAGGGTGCAACAACAGAATCAACGGGCACACATGCAGCTTGCAATTAAGATTCCAAAACCTCAATTCGTGACTGAAAATCTACGCGTATAGCCTGAATTTGTTTCTCCATTACGTCATTCATCTTCGACTCTAACTGCATTTGATATCGTTGAAGTTGCTCTTGAACTTGTTCCTAAACTTGAGTTTGGAAGATACGATTCTGCTCTTGTGACCACCTATATCCACCTCCAAAAAATCAGTGGGGGACGGTCCCAATCCAAATGTTCGAACACGGCCAGGTCGCTCTGGACCCATAACTTGTGTAAAGATCTACTCATTTAATACAACAGGGTCACTAGAAGATCCCTCCATGTGCTTTTTTAGTTCATTCATTTGAGTCTATAATTTTGAATTCAATAATTAGCCTTCAATATAAATCATATTAGAAGTCCAAAAATAAAGTAGTATCACATACCATAACCTCATTAACTAAATCACTATTTGACATCCCATCTTTCATGTATGCGGCCATCCACACCTGTGACCGACTAGCAGGAACCCCATTGTTCTTTTTTGTCTCTTGTAAATAAAAGACAGATGAAATAAAACATTAGAGTGAAATCAAACAAAAATTCTGAGAATGACAATTTACATAGAATAGAACAAGGTACAAGTAGGTGGTAGTAAACTCGTAGAATAATGATCATTGCAGCAAAAACCAAACTGCGACAATTGATTTGAAATAAGAGAATTCCTTTTGCAATTTGGTGAGAATAAGATCACTAATTCACCATTTACCAAGTTAATAAGTTACATATATATTGCATGTTGGCAATTGTACATCTAAGCAATGCTAATGTAATGCTATTTTAATATAGAGTTTTAATTGATGTGAGAGAATAATTATACCTCCACTCATACTACTGAGAAAGGCTTTAGGCCTGTTCTATGATGTAATGTTTTCTTCTTCCGGATTTTTCTATTCTTGTTGCTTGATTTCTATCAAATATGAAATTTATTTGAGATATTATAAAAAATTATCATATATAAACATTTTTTCACATAAATAAAATTGTACCGATGTACTCTGAGTGCCCCAATAGTAGACCAAAGCCCACCACTGATCCTCATGTACTCTATCGGTCAATGAGCCAACCTTTCTGCATCATTCTTGAAGGGTTTGTATCCCATTTTTTTTACTCGAATTTTCCAATCTCTCCATTTCTTCCCAAATGAAGCCATTATTGTTCTCTTCATGGATTCATCTTCATCCGTATGAGCCTACATTATAATTATATACACTTGTAATATGCAATGTCAACTACACTTGTAATATGCATTTCACTTGGAATCCAATTGTAACTAACACTGCACCTTTTCAACTTATTTCATATTAAATATCCGTATTTACCTTTATCTCCCTCCATATGTTATTTTTATTTTGTTCTGGGACATAATGCCAAGTCGTAAAAGTGAGTAGTGCAAGACTTCCATCTCATGCCAAAACGCCCAAATGTGAAGCAAGGGATGTGTATCCTTCAACTACTTGATTCAACTCATTTGAAACAAATTTTAAAATGCCATCGTCACTAGTATCCCATCGACCATGCACATATGTGGGATCATCTGCCTTTGTGTGGCTTGACTTGAGCTAGGGCCTATTAAACAATGTTATGCGGCCATCATTTATTCTAAATAATTAATTTGTCAGCACAAAAAATATAAAAACTTAGATGCCAAAAACAGAGCTCAATTTGAATGGAAAAGCATAGCCAAAAAATTTCAAATTAAAGTTTTTAAGAGAAAAGTTTGAGCAAATTCAAAGAAAGCAATTGGGGGTGAGCAAGACAAAAGGGATAAAGAGACAGCAGTTGTCTTCAAAGAATTAAGAAGACTACTTAGACTAAGCATGTACAGATCTAACCCAAAAAAACCATAAGAAAATATCAAGCAAACCCAAAGTTTATACGTACCAACTGAAACAGAGCTATGTGATGTACTACCGCTACGTGATGTGGTAGGAAGATTGCCTAGTGGATGCCATGATGCCGATGGATCAGGTATGACTCTCATCTTGAGTGTGGCTTGAGTCTCATCTGAACTAGAAGTACTAGAGCTTGATTGCTCACTCTCACTAGAAGAATGGTTAGAGCTAGAACTCATAGATAATATTTATAAAGAAACTGCAAACATAAGAGTAAGGACATGATAATCTATAAAGAAACTGCATTCAAGACATAATAAGTGTACATGAAAGGTAAAAATGGCCATTTAAAGAAAGCTACAAAGGTATAAAAGCAAAGATTTTATTAACATGAATATCTGTACAAAAAACACAAATGTAAAAGTGAATATGCAACCAATTAATATCATATCATTTCTTTGTCATCTTCAAATTGTGCCTCCGTCGATGCTTCAAGCGGTCCAATAATTTCATCAACAGTTGTTCCATCAATACATTGCCTAACCCAATTCATGTCCTCCTCACAAGTAAAGGAAGCTACATCTAACTCTTGATCATCAAAGCCTTCCACTTTGTTGTGATGTAGTCCTTCATCAATTGTTGGTTGTTCTCCACACGCCTCCTATAAGTCTCTAGGTTTCATCTTGAGTACAACATTCCATTCTTCTTCAACAGAATCATTAACATAAAAGACTTGTTGTGCTTGAGATGCTAGGATGAATGGCTCATCATTGTCTTGTTTCTTCGCATAAAATAAGTAATTGAAATTAACAAGTGTAAAACCAAAATCATCCCACTTGAGTCCCTTATTGTTATCAATCTAGTTGCACATGAATAACATGTATCTATGGTCATGTGAATAATACAATTCAATAATATCTGTCAGATATCCATAGTACGCTACATCACCTTTCACTAGATTAATGTCTTTGGCACTTGCATAGCTAGAAGTCTTTGCCTTCACCATAACCCCACTATTCTGAGTTTTTCTTCTCAACTCACGACTCCTAGTATGATACCTAGTACCATTAATTATATACCTATTAAATCTAGTGGCCTTTTGGCTGGGTCCCAAAGCCAAATTTTAATCTTATCTGACAATGCTACATTTTTAGTAGCTAACAGCTCTGCAACCTATTTTTAAAAGAAAGTTATCAATATTAAACATCAATTAACAACTTCAAAAATATAGAAACACATGCACTTACATGAGAATTGAACCATCTGTGAAACTCATCAATGTGATGACGATCTATGTCATAATCTCTGAGATGACGATGTGACCGCTTAATAAATTCATGATGTTCCCTACACAATTAAACTATTTGTAAAATGCAAGATAATTATAGTAGATATAAATACATTCACGATTAGACAAAGGTTGCGTCTATCTTACTCTCGATATAGGACAACCGCAGTAGTGTTAAATAACACATACCAATGAACCTGTTACCATGTTGTGTTATCAAGCACAAACCCTTTTTCCATTTTCTAAAGCCCGCCCCATTAATATCTTAGGATTGTCGTTAACATCACAATTCCTTAACAGTCGATGCAATTTCGACTCAACATCATGTAAGTACCTTGAGCAAAATGTCATACATTATTCGACTAAGTATCCTTGTGCAATTGAACCTTCAGGATGACTTCGATTACGCATGTATGATTTAAGTGTCATAAGGTACCTATAAACAAAAAGATGCATACATGACTTCCAAGTATAGACAAACAAATATATACAAAATGGACATTGGAGTAGAATTACACACCTTTCTACAAAGTATATCCATCGATATTGCACCGGACCAACAATCTTTGCTTCCCCTGCTAGGTGACTGGGCAAGTGCTCTATTATATCGAAAAATGATAAAGGAAAAATTCTCTCAAGATGGCAAAGTGTATGAGCAATTTGGGACTGAAGACGATTTAGACCATCCACCTCTAGGGTTTTGGAGCACAATTGCCTGAAGAAATTGCTTAACTTAATTAATGGTTCAACCGCTTTCTTCGATAACAAATTTTTCACTGCTATTGGAAGTATTTGTTGCATGAGTATTTGGTTATCATGACTTTTTAGTCTAGATATGCTATGTTGTTTGAGGTTAACCTGACGAGAGATATTGGATACGTGACCATCTGGAACTTTGATATTCTTCAGAAGTGTACAGAATAGACTTTTCTCTCTATTGTTTATGGCAAAACATGCAAGAGGCAAATAATACTTGTTCCCAACCCTTTTCTGATGATGTAGTGCCTTCCGAATTCCTATATCTTGTAAATCTTGACGAGTATTTAAATTGTCCTTCCCTTTCCCATTAACGTTTAATATTGTCCACAATTTGTTATCACACACGTTCTTTTCAATGTGCGTCACATCAAGATTGTGAAAAATCAAATTATGCACCCAATATGAAAGCTCAAAGAAAATACTCTTCTTCTTCTAATTATGACCTGAGTCCTCATTTTTCTCATTTTCTTTCTCCTTTCTATTCTGTTTGCTAGATTGTTGATGCTTAGAATTCAATTTGAACTTAGGCCCTAGTTGTCGTAGCAAATTAGCCCCTGATAACCGAATTGGACATGGTTCGAATTTAAGAGTGCCATCGAAAGACACACCAGCTTTCCGAAATTTATGACCCCCATTCAACCAGTGACGATGCCCCATATAACATAATTTCTTTTTGTTCTTCAAATATCGAGAATGAGCATGTGTGTTACAACAAGGACAAGCTAAAGCGCCTTTCGTGCTCCATCCAAACAAAATTGCATAGGCAGGAAAATCATTTACAGTCCACAATAACACAAAATGTATTCGGAACATCTGATTAGTTTTCGTATTATATGTGTCAGCACCATTTTCCCACAATTCTTTTAATTCATCCACTACAAGGCCTAAGTAGACGTCAATGTTATTTCCAGGTGAAGAAGGACCATTGATGAGCAATGTCATCATCATATGAGGCTGTTTCATGCACAATCATGGTGGCAAATTGTATGGCATCACAATAACTAGTCAACTGCTATGAGAGACATTCATTGCCTTGAATGGATTGAATCCATCCGTTGCAAAGCCCAATCTGACATTGCGAGGCTTACTTGCAAACTTGGGATATAAATTATCAAAATTTTTCCAGACAGGAGAGTAGTGGGATGTCTTATTTTGTCGTCATCAATTCGGCCTTCTACATGCCATCTCATTAAAGAAGATGTTTTGGATGACATAAATAATCCTTGAAGCCTTGGAATCAAAGGAAAGTATTTGACAATCTTCTGTGTAATTCTTTGTTTCTTCTTCTTAACATCATTCTCCTTCTCCTTAAACTATTTGTATCTAGGCATATGATGCACTATGCAATTATCCATACTACTTGTTTCTGTCATAACTATGCCTTATAGGTTTACCATCGTAACCGGCTAGTAATCCTGGGATTACCGAAGGCCTCTGAACAGATTAAGAAAAAGTAAAGGGGCTAGCGGAAGCAAATACAAACATACAATGTCCATAGAGCTGTGCAAATATATATGGGAGAGAAAGTTTTAAAATTTATATACATATAAGTGAAGTCATATTTACATTAGTCTTACGTCACCAAAACCCACATAAACAGAACTTACAAAACTTGTTCAGACAAAACACAAGAAGTACAAAAGTCTCAAAACTTGATTCACATCTCAAAGGGAACCTTCTCGTGAGGCACAATGGCTGGCAGACAGACAAAACTCCAGGCAATCAACTCTGAGCCTGGTCACACTGTAGACGCGCCCTTGGGCTTCACTCTACAGTTCGGACTCCCTTTTTGTTTGTTGCGGTTCTTAATCTGAACCAAAGAGTCCAA
Source organism: Camellia japonica (assembly GCA_030407325.1). NCBI lineage: Eukaryota > Viridiplantae > Streptophyta > Magnoliopsida > Ericales > Theaceae > Camellia > Camellia japonica. The sequence continues at coordinate 193,476,768 of JAPPVO010000019.1, forward strand.
TTCTGGCAAATTGTTTTGAGAAAAACAGATTTTGAAAAGAAGTGCCAAAACATGGACTGCTTTGCCAGATACAGAGTCGCCACCTAAATATTTTTAAAATGGGAAATTTAGGAAACCCTGACTTGGTGCCGAAGGCCACGTGTCCGTCATAACCAAAGTTGTCTTGGCTCGGGAGCTTGGGTACGATCGGGGAAGGTCAGCTATGAGCACCCCCTTTCGCCCGGTCCGAAGACCGGCCTCTACTAACCATGATATCCGATTTTGAAAACGTTATGTGTTCTTGTTCCGATTAATTAGCCTAGAATTACTATGTTATGCGCGCAGCAAACAAGTATAGACTAGATCGCCTAATTTGGAAGTAAACATTGCATATCCGTTTGTTTTGAAAAACATGTTGGGTTTTGCTACTCGCAAGTAGGCTAAAATACGGATTTCAACGAGTCATTCCAACTCAGACAATCCAACCTCCACCCACAGGCATTCAATCAGTAATATCACGTAAGCATTTAGCCGCATGGCAAGCATACCGTCATGTTAACATTCACACGCATGCGAGATGCTAAAGCATAAATACTTACATTGTACTCCGTGCCAAAACAATAAACTAGTTAGCAAGCATGCATGACCTAGTTCATGTTAAAATGACTAATGCATCGCAGGCAAGGGTGCAATCTAGAGTAGGCTCGGCTAACCCTAAAATGGCATGTGAAATGCAATCATTCGATGCACGTATTCAATTTGGAATCGAAAATACAATGCAGTTAGCGTGATGTACCGAGCCCGATGCATGTCAACAAATGCATGGATGCACGCATGCATAGCATAAGGTATGCTAAAATAAACGTGCCCTAATCTACCATCATAAGCAGGTAAATAAAAGGGAAGAAAGAAGCGGGGATTGGAAGACATGCACACACACGCACCCACACTTATTACAGATTTGCCCTCGCCCGGAGGGACCAAAAGAATATACAAATTAATTAACTACGCAAGCTAATTAAATATTACAGGCCCATTAAATTAATCAAACAAATTAATTAATCTAATTAAAACAGTAAACCGCCTCGGGAAGAGGGTCAGATGCAGCGCATGCTCGGGACTTGCTCGGAATCGCACTGCCATGCATAGTCTGCCTCTGTTTTCCCTGCTTTGCTCCTCTGAAAACTGCCAAAGTCTCAGAATGCCTCTCAGGATACTGGGGGATCCCACCGGCTAAGTAGAATGACCACCGGCACTAGGATGTGGCCATCGGCACAAAATGAATCCACCGGCTGATGATTTACTGCCGGTCGGCAAACAATACCTGCAGAACCTGCAACTCACAGCAGTAGAGGGAAAAACTTGCATGGCAATACAATTCAAACAATGTGTGCACCAATCATGCCCCCTATCATGTTTGTGACTCAAAGGGGTATGTGCCTCGATTCTCGGGCCACCAATCACGCATTTCCATGCATGATGGCCCAAAGAATTAAGTGTGCAACTTTCATGTCAAATGAAATGCAAACCAATCAAACAAAATAAGGCCCAATTCCTATCACCAAATCAAGGAACAAGGCATGCATGCAAGTTGCAATGCCACCTAGGCATGCAAGCTAAGGATGCAACATGGCATGACAAGGCACCTATGCAAGCATTCAAGCAAACATGAGGCGATGTAAACTAATGAAAAGGTGGACTTAGACATGATTTAGGCAACTCTAATTAGGCCCAAAATCAGTGGCCAAAACCAAGGAAATGAAGGCCAAAATGCACACACACATGCATGCAATCATGGTCCAACACCTTAAGCATAAACAAGGCAACTCTTAAGCACACTTAAAGAGACCAAACAATAGACAATTAGCATGCAACACAAGCTTGAAATTGCACAAAATAGAGGTGCCAAACCAACTAATTCAAGCAAGTAAAGCATGCAAATGGCCCAAGTACTTGAGGCAAGCCAAGAGGCTTAAACCAAGGTCAAACCCACCAAGCCTCACAAGGCTAAGGGGACTCAAAACAGGTAAAAGGCAGGCCTAAACAACACCCAAGGAACTCCTAGATGGCATCTAAATGGCTCAAATCTAAAGGCATACACAAATGCACTTTCAAGGGGCATACAACACAAGCTCATAAGGCGTTAAAGAGGCATGCAAGGCAAGCATACAAACATGTTAAAGGGACTGAAATAACATGAAAAATGACTCCAATCCACTAAATCAAAGCAAACAAAGCATGCTATACACTTACATACTTAAGGCCAACAAGCCCAAAAATGCAAAGAGACTATATAATGCATGCTAGGGTCGACTCAAGCAACCTAAGACAGACCTAAAACATGGCAAAATAAGCACAAAAGCTTCACAAATCTAAGCCTAAAACATGCTAAAACAAAGGCACACAACCTAAGGCATATCAAGGCAATCGCAAGGCATTACAAGGTAGGTATGCAAGGCATGCATAGTACACCAAAACCAACTTAAAAACATGTTATATTATGGCAATATAAGCATGAAAAACAGCCAAGGCATGACCAACAAACATTCGAACATGGGCTCCCTTAAGAGACCAAAAAATGGTCCCTTTCAAGGACAACAAGGAGAAGGGGTGGCCCCCTCCTTCTTGAGACTTCAAGGCACCATCTTCACCACTGAAATCCCTCGAGATTTCAGTGGTGAAGAGGCCCAAACACCAAAGTCTCGAAACTTGCACAAAATAGCACAAAAATGGGGCCTTTCAAGGCCTAAGGGTGGTCAAACACACCCAAACCACAAAACACTCTTAACAAACAATCAAGAGGGCCTAAAAACAGAACTTTTTTTGTTATACACTAGACACAAAAACAGCTCTAAGATAGGTAGAAATATGATGCAAAAATGGGATAAAAAGGGGCTAGTTTCTCACCCTTGAAGCCTTCTTCACAAATGGTGGTTTTGTGGCCTCCTTGAGCTTCAATCCATCAAAAATAGCAAGGACAAGCCCTTAGAACCTCAGTATCAAGAGGATGGTGTGATGGTAGGTGTTTGTGCACAAAACTAAGCCTAAAACACACACAAAGGCAAGAGAGGGAGAGATATAGATATAGGTTAGATACACTAATTTAAACCCTAAAACCAGAGCTCTCTGACTCTCTTCTCCAATTTGTCTAACCCTTGAACAAGGGAGAGAAGGCCTCCTCTTATAGAGGACCCAATCTTGTAAAGCTTACAAGGTAAGCTAACAAGAGGGCCATCCCTCCATACACGTGTATGGAGGGGAAGAAAATGCCAGCTAGCTGTTTCAAAATATCTCCAAAAGCAGCTGAATAGTAGTCGGCTGGGCAAAAATGTCATTTTGACAAAAATGACTGCCGACTGGCAATAAAGAGTGCCGACCGGCAACATAGATTGCCGATGGCAACAAAAACCAGCCGGTGGCCTCTAGCCACTGCCGGTGGTGTGTGGGGATGCCTCACAAGGCATTCCCTGCCCCTCCAAGGCAAAACACAAGTGTTTGGTGTAAAACCAGACACAAAACGGTCGAGTTCGGAGATCCTGAGGCAGGGCGCGTAGCCGAGGACTCCGGGAAGTCCAAACGAACACAAACATGGATAATCACCGAGTGTTCAAACGGTGACGTCCAAGTCTTGAGGACGGTCAAAAATGGGGTGTCTACACACACGCCTAGTCACCTACATACATAAATAATACGGTGAGCTGGAGCCCAATGAATAATAACAGAGTAAAGGTTTTAATGAATATTGTCCATAATAGATTCAATAATCAGAATTTAGATTCAGAAACAGATTCATATTCAGAGTTCACAGATAGTCATACGTAGTACATCTATTAGCGCTAATAGAATAGTTGACCTATTTATATGGGACATAAACAGTTGACTCATATACACAGAGATGTTCATAAGGATCCATAACAGTTGACCCATGATCATATGGGACGTACAGTTGACTCATGTTTACATGAGACGTTCAGTTGACTCATGATTACATGAGACGCATATAAAGCAGATAATAGATATCGCATGATGCTAAGGATGCCACGAATACCTTTCAAAAATCTAGACAATCATTCATCCATACAAAAAATAGTATTTCATAAAACAGATCATTTCATATCATCAGAAAATAATTAAAGTCCAACATAGCTTTACAGAGTTATTACTCTTAGATGGCTCCAATAGCAAAACAAATAAAGCAGAAGGATTAGATAGTCTATGGTGCGTGACCTACACAAATACATAATGGAGACACAATGAAACACACGCTTGGAAAATACTTAACTCATTTATTTTCTATCTTGGTGTGTTTCTAATCCTTATTCTCATTAGTATGTCTTAGTTAGGGCTTAGGAATGCCTAAGATGCAATGAGGATGCCAAAATGTACTTTGGAACACTTAGTCAAATTTTTAAAAATAGGGCAGTCCGCTCAAGTGCAACTTCAATCACTCGAGCGGTCTGCAAAGTCTGCCAAAGTACTGGTTGCATTTTACGCTCAACGAACGCTCGACAGTTAAAGACTAAGTAAATAGGGTCTCCGCTCGAGTGCAACTTTGGTCGCTCGAGCGGTTTACAAAACTTTGCAAAACTTCTAGGAGCTCTCATTTTACGCTCAAGCCCGACTTCGTACGCTTGAGCGGGGGCTCAAAAATAAGGGTGGTCACTTGAGCACAGGTTCTATCGCTCGAGCCAACCCCCAAACTTTGCAAAAGTATTGGGAGCTCGAATTCTTCGCTCGACTATAGACTCCATCGCTCGAGCGGAGAATGCAAATTCTAGAATTTCCAAATTTGCTTCCCAAGTTCAAAACTGAATTTAAAACCTTCAAAACACATCCTTTTGGGCCAAAACTTAGTAAAACATTCAGAAACTCATAGTACATGATGAATTACAAGCCATTTCATAAAATCAAGCCCAAAAGCTTTGCGAATTGTACAAAACCAAACTTGAAATGTAGAAAACATAACATGCATGTAATGATATGAGCTTAAACCTTTCAAAACATGATCAATTGAGATGTTTGATACAAAAACATGTTCAATTCTTAAACCATGGCCAAGGTAAGGTCATGTATGTGAAAAGTCTTGAGTAAACAACTTCAAAATACCATGATATGTACATTCATGTATGGTTTGTTCCCAATTCTACTTCTTTAGCTTAATTCTCAAGTTAATCTACTTAATTCTCTTGAACTCATGCATTACACTCTAATTCCCTTTTGATTTCACATGTAAATGAGCTTGGGGTTACAAAATGTGAGTTGGATTCTTACCTAAGGTTGAAGTCAAGTGTAAAACTAACTCAAAGCTCCAAATTGTCTTCAAATCCCACAAATTCTTCATTTCCTCTTCTTTGATCTTAATTCTTCCTTCTCTCTTTCTCTCTCACGTGTAAGAGCTCAAAATGGTGAAGATGAGATGATTCTAAAGTGTTGTATAAGCCTTATATAGGCTTGATTAGGGAGCTTAATTAAACTTAATTATAGTTAATCAATTGGTATTATTTTATTCTAATTAATTCTCTTTTGAATCGAATTTCAATTAATCCTACCATAAAATTCTAAAAATTCTAAACAACATATAAATGGAGTCAATTTCGTGTTCGGACGTCGATAAAGCTTTCAATTCATATATCGAAATAGAAATTCAAACAAATATTTCCATGACAGACAGATATAAATGCAAATAACATATAACATATGCAATTAACGTAGAATTTCATCTTAATTACGTTTAAGCAATCTTAATCATGGATCATGGGCTAATCACAGATCGAGGTTGTTACAGTTTTCTTCCAATATAGTGAACAATCTCTTGGGCATGCATGTACCTTATGATAATCGAGGCCCATGTCCCTAAGGAGTTTCCTAGTTGCATAAAATGACTCTGGCAAAGTTTCATCCTTTGGGAACCCATCCTTCAAAAGCTCGAGCAACATTGTGAAAGACTTGTCACTTCATCCACTAAGGCACTTGATATGCAATAACTGAACAACAAATGAGAGCATTGAAAACTTTTGACACTTAGGATACAACTCTCTTTCAACCTTCTTCAACAAATTGAAGAAATTTTCGATTTTTTCATCTAGACCTTGTTTAATACCAGAACTTGCTGCTTCGTGAATAAAGCTTGGTGGAGAAAGTCCAAATCCCTCATTAAGCATTTCATAAGTTTCATCACCATTATTTGAATCTGTTTGCTCGACATTCACATTGTGTGGCACATGTGACGACAAATTCTCCCCATGAAAAATCCAACTGGTGTAACTTGGAAGAAACCTGTTGATCATTAAATGTTCTCGTAATAGGCCTTTCTCCACCAATTTGACATTACGACACCGTTTACATGGGCATGTGACTTTATTCAACAACGACTTATTTTTACATGCAAATTTAATAAATTCCTTAACCCTTTGTATGTATTCCGGGTGCAACCTATGTTGATTTATCCAACTTTTATCATCTGATTCCGTCGTACACTACAAATGTCACTACCAAATGAACAAAGTTGAAAATTACCATTCCATTTTAATTAATCTTAACCTCAATTAAGCACCTCATAATGCATGCGATATGACATCATTCACCTCTAACTGGTCTTTAATATGTTGGTTCATCCTATTTTCCCATTCAGGAATGCACGGTCTATATTGTAAAAAGCAGCTCATACCGCTCTGTTCATCTCTAACTAAATTTTGGCAGCATCTCCCCATAGTTCTCCAAATACACGACATAGACTAGATGTACTGCTACACCTTGTCTAGTATGCACTCGGAGACACATGAGGAGCTACTACACGAAATCTGTACGAGATGAACTATAAGCAGTAGAACTACTAATTACAATACAGACTTGTGCTCCTGAACTGTCCAAACTGGACAATCCAAGAAGAACTTAATCAAAGATGACTATGTATCTCTAATGAAGATTCTTGGATGGGTCTAAGGCTATTTGTGCATGCATGCACCATTAATGATTGCATCCTGGCGGTGCAATCTAAATCAGTACTATCAAGCATACTAGAAGCATATTTAGTATGAAGCATATTAATAAAGAAACCAAAAGTTTCTACAATGCTCATGATAGATTATGATAGATTCAAGAAATGCATTGCTCTCTTATATGATAGATTCAAGAAATGCATTGCTCTCTTAAATCAATCAATAAAGACCAAACTATTATGCCTTCAAATGAACGCAAGAACAAAGAAAGACTTCATTCGGAATAAAAAGTAAAGACTTCATCATTCAACCAATGCCAATTCATCATTCAATCAAATGAATGCTAGAATGAAATCAAAAGATTTAACATGAAGTTCTGAATAATGTCCTAATGCTCATATAATAACCATAAACAAGAAAACTAAATATTAGTTGGCCTTGTAAACATACAAATATACGTAGAGAAGAGAGAGAGTAGCAAAGTCATTCAAAGACTCGTAATAAGTAACTCACGTTGTGATTCTCAATCCATATTGGATCTTAGATTTGGGGAGGGATTTGTGGAGGGAAAAAAAGGAAAGGAAAATGTAAATGGAATATAAGCTAATTTTTTTTCTTTCACATTTTCCTATCATTTCTTCCTCTTGGTTGTAGGGAGGTATAGTGGTTATATCTAAAAGTGTGTGCAAGCTGTTGCAAGGAAACTCTAGGGTTAGCAACTTGATACTACTCTTGAAGGCACCAAGCAATTTTTTATTCAACAGAGTTACAAACCACCTATTTCTACAACCACAGATTTCTACTCTTTAATAATTTTTTCCCAATTTTCTCAGCAACCAAACAAGGACTGAAAGCACAATCTAGAGCATAGAGATGAAATCACTGAGACCCGTTTATACTTGTGATGCATTATCAAGCTTGTTTTATTTACATTTTACACTATTATACAACCTGTGCATCTGTTTCTGAAATTTATGCTTGTTTCATGAACTTTTCTTCTTATTTCCTGAAGTTCATACAATATTTAATGTGGTTCTAAAGTTTCCTAAAACTGTGCTTTTTCTGCATTTGAGCTGAAGCACGTAACAATTCAACAATATATCACAAATATTTCAACGTCTAGTGAAAAACTGCATGAGATACAATCCAAAAACTAGTGAAAAACTGAATCTCTGAATCCAATTCAGCATTTTCATTTTTTTGGAAAAGGACAGCATCTAGTGAAAAACTGAATGAGAGACAATCCAAAAACTAGATATTTCAACGTCTCTGTTTTAGTTTGAATGTGTTCACATGAATCATATTCCAAGTTATATGTTGCTTACTTCTTTTCTTTTATAATTTATTTTGAGTGTGCTCTTATAATTTCTCCTCCTTTCTCTCTTAACAGACCTTAGAAAAATAGTTAAATATAGATATAATATAAGTGATAAAAAAAAAAAAAAAAAAAAACTAAACTAAACTAAACAAAAGGCAGCTCAAATGATACATAGATCAAATTGAATGTGAAAAATGAAGTCATGGCAGAGTCATTGAAGTTGGTATATCTAGAAAAGATTAGGAGCAACACCATGCAACAAAAATGGTATACAACAATGAAACACAAGCAAAAGAGCAATGCTATACAAACTAACTACTGTATAGTGACCCTGACCTGGTGAGATGACCTCAATTCTTCTTTCCATTATAGAACAAAATGATAATTGACATTTAACTAATTTCAAAACTCACAAGTTGCATAATTCAATATCAGTTTTTAGGACAACTGTACATTATTCAAAAAGAGATATCCCTCCTCAATTGATAAATATTATATTACAAATATCAACAAACACCACCAATGCAATTCTATTGCACCACAAAACACTTAAAAACTAAATATGACCAAAAAAAAAAAAAAAAAGAATTCAAAAGTGAAATCAAACAACTTACAGCCTTGAGATCGTATGTGAGACAAAACAAGATTCAGATCATTAGAAGAGAAGCTTGAACTTGACTATGAAAAAACAAAAACACGATTCAGATCATTAGAAAAGAAGCCACAAAAAATTTGAAGTAATTTAAGAGGAAACTGAGAGAGAGAGAGACGGTGGAGCTCACCTTAGTGAAATCAAAATCGTCGGTGCAAATGGTGGTGGGGATGGAGCTTCAAAATTGCTTTGAAATCACTAAATCTTTGAATCTCTGCAAATAAGGATCAAGTAAGAATGCCTTAAAACATTGATTTCATAGATCTAGAGAGAGAGAGAGAGAGAGAGAGAGAGTGGAGCTCGCTACCTCCCCAGTGCAGATGGTGGTGGCAATGGAGCTTCGAAATTGCTCTGAATCTCGAAATCGCTCTAAGAATGATAAGGGTTTAGAGAAGGTTGAGAGAGAGAGAGAGAGAGATCTAGAGAGCTCGAGAGAGCTCAGATTCAAAATAAGGGTTTCAAAAAAGAAGAATAGAGGAAGCGCATGAGTCCTACCGTATTTGGAGGCGTTTTTAAATGCCTTCCATTATAAAACGGTGTTGTTTTGATTAAAGAAATATGTAGCGGTTATAAAACGCCATTAAAAATTAACAAAAGTGGCGTTTAAAAAGGCGCCGTTAAAAAAATGCTGTTAAAACCCATTTTTCCTATAGTGAACCTTGCCACATGCATCAAGTCTTTGTGCAAATCCAATCCAATCCAGTAGATTGAAAGGCCATTGGCACACACTCCATCATAAGCCACCTTGTGTTGTGGTGGTTTAACCTTGCCACATGCACCAAGTCTCTGTGCAAACCCGATATTAAGCCCACTAGCACACACTCCATCGTATGCCACTTTATATTATGGTGGTCCAATCTTGTTACATGCACCAAGCCTCTATGCAAACCCAATATTACATGCATATATCGAGCCCAATATATATTGTTGGAAACTCATATCCACTTAAAAATCTAAACTTGTAAGTAAAGAGTCATCTAATGTATATTAAGACTCACTCTTTTAACCTTTTATCTAGGAGTCTCTATTCTCATTCTACTTTGTTCCAAATGCATTCACTTCTTTGTCTTTATTATACATAGAATGGAGTTTATTTAGAATAAAATGCATTAGGAATAGTAATGATGTGGACTCTATATTTAGAATAAAATTGAATAAAAATAGTGGCTCCCTTTATCTAATGTGAACTCTACTTTTATAAATATTCCAACAAGTGAGAGTTGCCTTACAAAAATAATAATAATATTTGCATTCCACTGTTAACTCTTCGCACTTTAATTTTTGTCTTTTGGCGTATCAAAAATGGAGTGGGAAAATCCTTACCTATAAAAACATTCTATCCCAATTTTTTTACATAGATTTTTTTTAATGAATTTTATTTCAAATTTGGTCTCCTTTTCTTATTTTTCATTTTTAGCTTCGTCTACACTAGAAGAACCTAAAACTAAAAAAAATTTTAAAAATTTAAAAATGTCACTTTTTTAGTATTTACCAAACAATAACTCAAGTACAATATTTTTTTTTCTTTTTTATTGGTTTATTTATTTATTTACTTTTTTCACCATAGCGTGGTTAGGTGTTCCAATTGGTGGAGAATTTGAAAAGGGAGGCATGTTCGGATACTTTATTTCATCTCCAATTGATATTGCACACATGATAAGTGGAAACGAGTAATTAAATTTGTTCCAAAATTGTAACAAGTCATAAGTATCTTGATTAATATTCAAAGTATTATCACAAGTGTACGTCTCATGTACAAGTATAAAAAACTAATCAAAAGACTTTTCTAACAAAATTTTGGGCTAGTGATTAAGAATGTTGAGGGAAACTCTAATTTTGATCAAACGCTTGAACAAGTACTCTAGTTCTTCGAGATCTTCAATGCTCAGTTCCATCTTCGCCAATTGATTTTGCAAATTTGCATTATTACTTGTGCTTTTCTTGTGACCAATGAGTGATTGCAATACACAATCAAATTTCTCAAAATCATTTGTAGTATTGTTTGTTTCTTCATTTAGCGATGCTACACTCTTGCGGCTTATCAATTTGGAAACCAAAGAAAAGCCACCTAGTCTTTATGTCAATTTTTTTTTTTTTTTTTCTTTTTTCTTTTTTTGAGATTTCTTGTTTCTTATATATTGGTTAACTCTTATTTTGCTTGCATGGTTTTCATCTATTTAAATTTTTTTCTAAAGAACCTTTGAGAAAGCATTAGAGCTTTTGTTGAGTAAAGATGTGAAACTATGTGGCCGAGCAAACCAAAGCTTGAGGAGGCCATTGAGGCAATATAGGCACGACAAATTTTATGGCCGAGCTTGAGTACAAGAAATTCAAAGTCTATGCATCCATTAATTCTTCCATTGATAAAGTTTGAACAGAGCACATACAGGTTGTATCTAACCCACACATATATTGTCTGATGGTAGCAAGTATAGTGTAATGGACAGGAAATAGTAGCCAATTTTGTAGTAATTCATGAATGTTCAGAAAAGTAATATATATTTGTGGCCAACTTTGATTTTCATTGTGATGTGTGACATTTTAATTTGTTTCTGCAGAAAATATTGCAATCACTGGAGCCGGAACAGAAAAAGTTGATAGTCATTATTATTGTGCACACTTATTGTAGTTTAGTACAACAGTGGCTTGTGCAGTTTTGAACTGATTGCAACACCGGTAGGGAAGTTGCAATTACATAGAGTCAAGCAAGAGTCCGGTTCCGAAAGGCGACTGGTTGTAGCAGTCAAGGTTGTCACCGGTGCTAACATCAAATATTTCATCACTACAGTACCTCTGATAGAACCCTATGCGATACTCAACCTTTGAATCCTGGCCATGACCGCATTCAACACCGCCATTTATGATGTTTGTGATGACGCCATACCCAGGAACCCGACCTGCCAATTGGTCAGCTGACGTTGGTGTCCAATTTCCAATGATGACATCGTGGCACGAAGGCTTGGGGTATTGTGGAGTCATCCAAAACCATAGAGCTGTCTGGTATGAGATGACTGGGTCAGTTTCTACTAGATCTGGGTTGTTCAAGAGGTCCAATCCCAAGGCCTCTCCTGCTTGTCCATAGTTGTAATTGCTGAAATTAATATATATGAAAACATAAAGTCAAAGTATTTCCATGATTAATAATAAAAAGCAAAAGCAGAAGCAAGAGCTTGACTTACTAGGAAAGTTGGATTGGGCCTCGGCCGTAATATTGCTTGCCGGGAGCACAGGGCCATTGAGTTTGAGATCCTTGATCGCAGTAGTCACTAGGCGGGCTTAATTCTTTAATAAAGCAGTATCCCCACAAGAAACGCCCACCTGGTGCAGCGTCCCAGCCACCTAATAATATCATACACATACATTAACCAATCCATATTCATCACTCATTCAATCAATCGTGTGTGTGTGTGTGATGGCCACGGGAAGGGAGTGAGGATGGACTAAATAACCAGTAGTTTGCTGGGAAGTTTGGCCGAAGAAAGCTGCAAGCTCCCTTTTACATGTATCGGTGTCGCCAGTGGTGGCAAAGGCAGGAAAGGACTCGGCCGCGGTTATGAAGGCGTCGTAGGTGTAGAAGTCCTCGCCATTGCAAGTACTGTAGTTTCGATTTGGAAACATTAGATCAAACATAGTGCTAGTAATGAGATTGGTGATATCGCCACCACTTGGCGGGGAAGGAGGAGGAGGAGGAGTGATGGAGCATTGGCTTTGGCAACCAAGACCACAATAGTCATATGTGGTGCCACACCAACCATATTCGCTGCAGCAAAGCCCTCCTGAGCACAGCGCACCCTCAGCTTGACTACCACATTGCTCGGCTGAGCCTTTTGTAATTAGTAATGCGGCCAACAAACAGAGCATTGTCAAGGCCCAATACCTCATTTTCATTTCTGTTTCTGATCTAAGATTATGTTAAGGTAAGTGGTTGGGTTTGTCTGTTTATATAGGGTAGTCCTAGGACGGTTTACAATAATGGTTAGATGATCACAATTTTTTATTATATTCTACTTTTTCATCTCAACTCCTGATCTAATAATTCATGCATAATTTTAATAAAACATTAATATATGAAATAATAAAGAGTAATGATATGCTTTATAAATATATATAAATATATATATATCATAAAAAAATTTATGAAAAATTTTCATTCTTTAATTAATTTGTGATATTTTATTGTCTTATATGTATAATCTAAGAATAAATAATTTTTATAAAATTTTTCATGGTATTTTTTTTTATTATTTATAAAACTTAACCTTAATAATAAATATGAATAATGTTACAATCACACTCATTTACACGTCTAAATTAGGGGTGCAATTAAGGCGGGCTCAACCCGAGCAACTCGAACTCAGCCCGATTTTTTTTAGGGTTTGGACAAGATATTTTCAAATTATGTACGGACTTGGGCAAATATTCAGAAACCTGAATTAAATTTGGACGGGCTTGCGCAAAGATATCAAATAACCCGAGTAACCCGAAATCCGAATTATACATATATAGATATATAAAAATATTAAATATATATATATATATAAATTATTAGCCATTACATGATATTAAAGTAATCTAGATTATTAAATCATATTGAATATATATTATATATACAAATAGCATAAAATCTTTTTTTTTTATTTTCACTCATAAATTATAAAGAGTACTATAGCGACATCTCTCTTACATTATATAAATTATTTGTTTTGATGGTATTAATGATTTTGTATATAAAAAAAATGTAAATAGAGTTAAAGTTTAATAATTTAATATTGTAGCTGGAAAAAAAAAATTTTGAAATTGATTTACAATTCGGGCAACTCGGGGCAATTCGGGTTTAACTTTGGTCGGGCTTGGGCAGGTAACCTCGGGTTACAATTCAGGCTTGGGTAGATCGCAGCACAATTTGGGCTGGACTTGGACAATCTCCCAACCCGACCGAACCGGCCCGAGTTGCACCCCTAGTCTAAATACACAACTATCAAAGTGAGTGTAACATTACTTTGTCAAAATTTTATTTTATTTATTTATTTATTGTTACAGGAAAATCCTTCCACTCGCTCGCAGGTTTAAGGCAGCGCCTCTTGCAGATATTACTAATCTGGGAACTTGCCCTGACCTCCCACGACAAGCTCCCCTTAAGTCAGAACTCGCACAACGGGAGAGCATTGAGCCCACACCAAGTGCAATGAAGCTGTTTGAGGCTAACCTCCTAACAAACTGTGCTACGCCCAGAAGATTGACCCAAGAGGGTTTTGAACTTGAGACCTTGGAGCTTAATCCCCAAGCCTTTGCCAAGTTCCCAACCACCCTTAGGTTACTTTGTCAAATTTTATTTTTGTTTGTAGTGGTTTTTTTCACTTAGCACGCGATGCACATGGAGATACAAGTGGCTTGTGGAAGTAAAATTATGAGGACTTCAAAATGTTGAGTAGTATTGCATTCAACAATTATTGTCAAGCTCTTAAATCTCTGTAACTCTTTAAAGGGAGTGGCTTCCCTCCGTCCCAAATTGGACTAGAGGGTACTATTGGGCCCATGGGGGCCACCACGAGTCCCAGTTTGATAATCCAAACCGTTCAATGTGTAGAACTCGTTGAATACTATATGCCTATAAAAAAATCACGTTAATCGAATATCGATAGCTATCTCATTAGATCTGCTTTCTATCAATCATTTATTTTTTTACCGTTCATTTTTTTTAATACAAAATTGATTTGATCACATTCCTATTGATATCCGATCAATATGGTTTTTTACAGGCATATAGTACTCGACGAGTTCTATACATTGAACGGTTCAGATTATCAAAACGGGACTCATGGTGGGCCCCCACGAGCCCAACAGCACCCTCTAGTCTAATCTAGGACTAGAGGGAAGCTAGGCCCCTTTTTAAAATATAATAATTTTAATACAAGTTTTAATTAATGTAAATACTTTGAGATAGAAATACTCAACCTGCGTGGTTTTCTATAATAACAGTCTTTCGTACATTTTTCTTCATTCTTTTCTGATTTTCTATTTTTTTTTCTTTTTAGAAGCTTTGTTTTTTTTTTTTATGTTTATCACTGTTTTCAGAATATGAACACACATGTATTTATATATATATATATATATATATATATTGTATTATATTACTTGTAGGTGTTGAATCTTGACAACACAACCAAAAGGGGAACTCAGCTGGAGAACACTAGCAGAATAGAATGAATCTGAACCAACTACCTGCCAACAAAGAGATGAGAATTCTACGGTGATTCGTCCACCTGAGAGCTACGAGGGTGCCTTACTTTTATAATCAACAGTGACCTGATCACCTAGAAGACTAACTTTATTGGACTTAGGCTCAATACTTATCCTGGACTCTTGTCTAGATAAGGATAAATTCTTCATGAGCCTTATCCTTATCCAGACTGTGATCATCCCCTGTTCTAGGACTCTTTGTCTCTTATTCAGATGCCTCGGGATTCCGGCATTACCGTAGAACAATTCGGCAACGCCGTGATCACCTCGGCAACATGACTCATCTATGTGGCACCTTCGTCGACATCTCGGGCCATCTTGGCCACATGGTGTCATTCGCAAAATCCTTCTCCACAACTGCCCCTAGGTTCTATTACCTCGGCAACCTCAGGTAGTGGAACCTATATCGTTTGTCCAACCAACATGTCGGCTCAAAACTCAAATACTACTCTGATCGAGATCATGACTCATTGGCTTCAAGTAATTAAGATTCAATTGCCAACTTTATCAAGAATCAAGAACCAAGAACCAAGAACCAATTTCTTTTAAGTATTTCAATCAAGCTTGACCTCCAACCGAGGTTCCTACCCCATTATTTCAAGAATTTCAAGAGTTTTAACTACGTATGAGTTGTCACACACAGTCATTTCAACCATTTCCTCCACGTGTCCCATCCTTACTGGCCCGTACCTGACAAGCGTTATCAAATCACGTCATTTTTGCCTACGTCGCCTAACAGGCACGTCGTCCAAGGTACTTTTATTACATTTTTTCATCTTTTCAGTTTTCAACAAAACTTTCTCTTTCTCTCTTTGCCTTCTCACTTTTGGAAATTCAATTTCTCTTTCGCGTCTCAAAATTTCTCTCTCTATCAAACCTCTCTCAAACTGCCATTACTGTTCCTTCGAGCTTCCAGCAGTCGTTTGTTCATCACCTTCGGCGATCTTCCCATTGCTCCGTCACCACTTGACTCCGGCGATTACGAATCCAGTGGCCATTTCTTCGGCTCTATTCTGTAAGCCTTCGATTTCCTCTTTTTCATTTTTTGTTCTCTACTATTCTTGACTTTCTGGTCTTTAATATTTTCCGCTCTTGAATTTGCCACATGCCTTAAATTGTATTTGTAATCACTTCTGTGTTCCTATTGAATCTGTATTCATACTTGTACTCTGTTTTTCTTCATTGTTCCTGTACACTGCTCCATGCCACTGCACTTGTCACATTGTTATTTTTCTCTATCTTTTTCTGAATCATGCTTATTTTCTACTTTTCTTGCTTTGTTTCCAAATTTTGCCTTCGAATAGTGTTCACTTGCATGGATTCTAGGTTTGGGTTTTGACTTAGAAATCATATACTTAGGAAAACTGAAACAAATCCTCCCTTCGATCTTTAAGAACCCTTACCCTAGTGTTCATTAGGGTCTTGCCGAGGTCTTTGAACCCACATTAAACTCTTTTTACATAGATAACAGTACACAAATCACCCTAGCTGAGATCATGGGTATGTTTAAGTGGAGAATAGATTCGCCGACCAAACCTAAGTATTTTCACCAAGAGTTCTCTATCCCAACCGATGTTCATCTCAGGTTGGCCAGCAAAGAGGACTCTATCATATCAAGAGAGGCCTTCTACCCTTTTCCAATAGTCTCCATTATCGAGGATGGAATCAGACTCCCCTTTGACATTTTTTTAGAGAAGTCCTTCGCTTCTATAAACTCAACCCCATACAGTTAGCAGTCAACACCTTTAGGGTCATCAACGATGTTGCTGAGCTAGCACGCTGAGAAAAGGCTAGGATAACTTTGTTTGACCTCCAATATTGTTACACCATGTGTGGCCTTAAATCCAAAAGTGACTATACTTACTACCTGAAGCCTAGATCCACCAAGTACAAGCTCATAGCCGACCTTCCCGACTCCAATAAAGGCGCTGGAGATGATTATTTGATTGTCTCGGGAAACTGGGAGTTCGCGTCTGATGATGATCTTCATCTCTTCCTATTACGCCGAGGACTTTTTAAGGAAGATAAGGGTAAGAACTTAGTCACCCCATAGTTCTATTTCTGTAGTAATTTATTTATCTTAAATATATTAATGTTTTTTCATTGTTTCTGCAGCTCTTCTCCTGCCGTCAAAGAATTTTCACTAGGAATATATTGAAAGCTGAGATCTTATCCAGCTTCTAGGTCTGCCAATCAAAAAATGAAAGGCACCTATTCTGTTAAACTACGTGCCGATATATCGGTCTCTGCTCCCCAACGTTCCCAGAAGAAGCTAAACTCCGCCTTCCGTGTCCACTCCACCAACTACATCTTTACCCAGGCTAGACCAGGCATCTAGTTCGGATCTTGTTGAATAGCTCTCACCCTCTGTTGGAGCCCAACTCATTCCACCATTCCAGCGCTAACGTCGATGTCAAATTTTGCACAGTCCTGCCGGCCGAACTTCAGAGTGACCATTGCCGCCACTGTCGAGGAGATGGGTCACAAACCGATAGTTACAGAGGACCTACTGGCCAATTTGCTCGACGTTGTATCTATGCAGTCCACCGTACATTCTCAGCCAAAGCCGAAGTCGAAGTCGAAGCCGAAACGTGTAAAGAAGGCCAAGGCAAAGGTTACTATTACTCACATTCCTTCTGATTCTAAAAAGGATCTAAAAGACTCTATCCGAATATCCAAACTAACCACAACGAGAAAAGGCCAGCCGAGGTCGAATCATCCGATGCACCGCTGCCGAAGAAGAAGAGATCGGAGGGCCCAAGGGTTGGGAGCAATTTTCACCTTGACGATACATGGGCGCCTGAGGTCCTTGTCGGTGACAGGCCCCTTAAGGCCAGCGATAACACAGTGGCAAGCCTGGAAATTGGCGATGCGTTGTCCACAGTCGTTCTCCTACCGGCCGACATGAACCAGGTCGCCGAGTTCAATTAATATGAAAACTTCACGATTATGATGTGCCACTCAGTCTTGGTAAGTTTATTAACTTCTTCCTTGCTATTTTCACTTTTCAATTCCTTTATTTAGCCAATTTTTCTAACTTGTTCGTTTTCTTATAGACAATACAGTATGTCCACTCCCACGTAGTCAAGGTCGAGATAGTGAAGAAGGACCTTATCAAATAGACGTAGGAAACTGCACGTCTCCTTGCTTTGCTCAACGAAGCCGAGACCCGCGTACAGAGCTTGCTAGACAAAACAAAAGCTACCAAAAATGCTTAGAACAAAGCCGAGGCTAAAGCTGAAGCCAAGGAGGCCGCCATCGAAGTCGCCAAGACCGATGCCAAGGCCGTTGAGGTCAAAGCAACAAAAGCCGAGGCCAAACTCAAAGAGGCCATCGGGCCAACGGAGGCTGAGGTAATGGTGGCCCATGAGAAGACGTTCAAAGAGGGGCAAGCGCCGTACGTGACCAGTACAAGGCCCAAGTCAATCTAGCCTGCAACAAAGGCTATTACCTTAGCTGGATGGCGACACTCTAGGAGCTATCCATGCCCGATGACTCGTCTCTCCGAGACATCAGCCGACTTAACTTGCTCTTTCTCCCCTCGCCTGACCAGTTAGAGGCTGAAGAAGAGGTCGCTTTTGAAGATGATGACGCCGAGGCTGAAAAAGCCAGTGTGGTCGAGGTCGCTGCTGGGGCCAAGTCCCCAACTCTTAATGACCAAGTCTTGGACTTAACTGAAGATGAGAAAGACAAGGTCTCTAAAGGCACCTCCATCCAGAAGGCTAACCTTGAGGCCGAGATCCAATCTGCCGAGAACAGTCTAGACCAGAGCCTGTTTGAGATCGACGTTGAGATTGCAGCCGAAAAGTCTGCTCAATTGTCTGCCGAGGCCGAAACAATGCCACTTGTTGGGGTAGCACAATATGAAAAAGATGCTGAAGACCCTTAGGATTTTTTCTTTTCTTTTCTTGGACCTTTTGGAACTTTGTTGTTTTAAAATCCTTTGTGTTTGAACAATTTTCTCTTTTGTCGGGCCGTAGTGCCATCTTTTGTAACTAAACAAGTTATCTTTTATGCCAGGCCGATGTGCCTTTTTTGTGTTTGAACAAGTTGTTTTTGTGAATGTAAATCTTCTTTTTTCTTCTGAGTGTCGGATGTTTTCCATGTATGCTCACTGCATTTACTTTATGCCTTGCATATTGTTTCATACTTAGAATTTTTTTGATCTCTCCAAGTCTGACAACTGGGCTCCTCACCTCGGATACATCCATATGTTGGATTTAGAACTGCTTAATTATCTTGGACAACCACACTTCTGTTAGTTATCTCGGCCAAACAACACTTATAAAAATTTTCCAATAAACTTTTTACAAGTGTTGTTTCTTCACTGGTAGTAACTGTCTTTTGGCAAGACTTCATCCTTCCAACTCTAACAACCTGACTGGGTATCTCAGACAACTATGTTTTGGGTACAGTACAGTATTGTCATCTCGGATTGACTTATCTCGGATAGTATCACTTGTTAATGATCTTGGATAACTTCAACTTGGAAAATTTCTTAAAAAAATTCCACAAGTGTTATGCTCATTCCCACTTCTTGCCCCCTAATGTGAACCTAAGTACCACTTATGTTCATATTAAAGACGCATCACATGGTTATTTCTTAAGTCTCTCTTAGACATTCTTGGCCGAGGTCAGCATGCTTGGCTAGCCCAAACGAAAAACTTAAGGTTTAACCTTAGTGCACCAAGGGTACCATACTCCTCGGCTATCCAAACTGACTAAGTCATGGCCAGTTTCGTCATGTTTCTTGTCGAAACATCAAAAACCTAGTTAAACTCTACCATCGTGGCAAGTCTAAGTTATTCGTCATGCTCCATGTCGAAACATCGCAAACTTAGTTCAACTCTATCATCATGGCAAGTCTAAGTTATTCGTCATGTTTCATGCCGAAACATCGCAAACTCAGTTCAACTCTACCAATATGGCAAGTCTAAGTTATTCGTCATACCGAAACATTGCAAACTTAGTTCAACTCTACCAAGATAGCAAGTCTAAGTTATTCGTCATGTTCACCATGGGAACATCGTCATAAGACTATTTAGTTTTGTTGGACACCTCTGCTTGTCCATTGCTCTGGGGAAAGCTAGGAGTAGAATAATAGTTCTTGATCTTGTATTTCGCACAGAAGTTTTTAATCAACTTGCTATCGAATTGAGTGCCATTATCTGATACTATGGCTCTTGAGATTTAAAATCTAGTGATTATGTTTTTCTAGATAAAATTCTTCACCTCCACATCTCGGATTTTAGCTAAGGGTTTTGCCTCTACCCACTTCGTGAAGTAGTCAGTTGCTATTAGTAGAAACTTCTTTTGACTGGTGGCCAGGGGCAATTGCCTAACAAGATCCATGCCCCGCTGGGCAAATAGCCACGGACTGGAAACTAGATTCAGATCTGTAGCTGACTGGTGTATCAATGGTGCAAACCTCTGACACTTTTTGCATTTTCTCATATAGGCTTTAGCATCCTTCTGCATGTAGGGCCACCAGTATCCTTGACATATGGCCCTATGAGCAAGTGATCTGCCCCCAGCATGGCTTCCATATAAACCCTCATTGATCTCCTACAGAAAGTCCTCAAGCTGGGATGGATACACACATCTCAGAAGGGGTCCAACGCAGGACCTTCTATATAGATGCGCTTTTGCCGACAAGCAGAACCTGGCCGACTTCAATCTAGTCTTGTGCGCTTCTTTTCGGTTTGTTGGAAGCCTACTATCCTTGAGGAACACAACTATGGCATCCATCCAGCTCGGACCCATCTCCACGCACATTGCGTCGTACTCTGTTATTAGGGGCACTATACTTGGTCTTGACAAATAATCAACCATTATTGTCCTTGGCTTACCTGACTTCATTGCGCTGATGAGGTTAACCAATGTAACGGCATGGCTGTTATCATCTCGGCTAAACTGTTGCAGCTGATAGTTTTGAAAACATGTTAGCAACTTGACAACCTCCTTAACATAGGCTATCATCCTCTCATCATGGGCTACGTATTCACCCATCGCTTGATTCACAATGAGTTGGGAGTCACAAAAGACTACTACCTCGTCGGCTTCCATAGTCGCTGCCCATTTCAGTCCAGCAATTAGTGCCTCATAATCTGTTTCGTTATCTAAGGCCTTGAACCCCAAACAAATGGACTGTTCTATCATTTACCCATCTGGTGATATACCAAAACTACTCTTGCCTCTGCACTTGTCAGTTTGAGTTGCCATAGACAAAGAGGTGGAAGCATTCGCCGATGTAAATGTCACATGGTTTTAGCCCTTCATCTGTTTTGCCGACATGGGGTTCCATGGCCCCAGTTGGTTTTCCTCTTCCTCTCCTGGACATCCTAGGTAGCGGCTTATCGGTGCCCACCTTGGGGTCACGTCAGGAGAAAATTATGCCACAAAGTTGGCCAAAACTTGGCCCTTGATTCTTGTTCTTGGCCTAAATTCTAAGTCATACTAGCCAAGAACTACTGCCTATCAAGCTACCCTGTCTGTCAGGTCTCCATGCTGCAACATGGACTTTAGTAGATGTTCAGTTAGCACCACAATCTTTTAGGCTTGAAAGTAGTGGTTCAACCTTTTCGAGGCCATTACCAAGGCCAATGTCAACTTCTCCAGAGATAGCTACCTGGTTTTCGCACTTGCTAGGGTCTTGCTGACATAGTACACTGCCTTCTACTCACCTCCTTCTTCTTAGATTACCATTGCAGTCACGTCATGGTCTGAAACTGCCAGGTACAAAAATAATTCCTCTCCTGGTATCGGGTTCGACAACATTGGTGAGGTTGTTAAGTACCTCTTCAAGTTGGCCAAGGTGACTTTATATTCTTTTGTCCACAGAAAGTCTGTGGCCTTCTTTAATAAACTAAAAAACTGCTTACATTTATCCAAACTTCAGCGAATGAACCTGTTCAAGGCCGCCGCCCTTCCAGTCAAAATCTGGACTTGTTTGGCTGTTGTCAGGCTCTTCAAGTCAAGGATGGGCTTGATCTGATCTGGGCTTGCTCCAATACCCCTCATAGTGACTAAGTATCCCAAGAACTTACCGGATCCAACTCCAAATGCACACTTCGAGGCATTGAGTTGAAGCCGATATGACCTCAGGATGTCAAAACCACCTTTAAGTCAGCCAAATGGTTTCCAGGTTCCTTAGTTTTAACAGCCATATTATCTATGTAAACCTCCACTGTCTTCTCAATCAGATGTTTGAACATCTTGGTGACCAATCTTTTGTAGGTCACTCCTGCATTCTTCAACCCAAAAGGCATTACTCTGTAATAATAGAGTCCTTTAGGGATGATGAATGTCGTCTTCTCTTCGTTTGGGGCATACATTGCAATTTGGTGATAACCTCTGTATGTGTCTAGAACATCTTCTTATGCCCTGAAGTGGCATTTAACAGTTGATCAATCTTGGGCAGTAGAAAACTGTCCTTGGGGCAAGCCTTGTTCAGGCTTGTAAAGTCCACGTAGACCCTCTACTTCCCATTCTTCTTCTTCTTCACCATTACTGTATTAGATAACCATGTGGGATAATTTACCTCTCTAATGGCCTATGCCTCTAGTAGCTTGTCTACTTCTTCCTCGATTGCTTGCACATGTATCAATGTCATCCTTCTTGCTCGCTGAACGATAGGTTTTGTCGACCTGTCCACGTTAAGTTTGCGACAGGTGACCTCAGGGTTGATCCCCGGCATCTCATAAGGTATCCAAGCAAACACCTCTATGTTCTCTCTCAAGAAAGCCTCTAGATCTCTTTCTTCTTCTGCGGCTAAACTAGAGCTGAGAAGGAAGAATCGTTTATCATCTCCTTCCTGCACCAGAACCTTTTTCAGTGGTTCTTCACTCTTCTCGGCAGGTTCTTTTCCGAAATCATCCAAGACCTCATGGTCTTCGCTTTCAATCTTTGCACTCACTGCTTCCTTTACACTATAGGTGTACTTTATTGCTGCCATAGAGCAATTTTTCACCTGTAGTTGGTCCCCCCCTTACTTCTTTGATCCCCTAATCAGTTAGGAATCGCAACAATTGGTGCAACGTTGAGAGAACAACCCTCATCACATGCAACCAAGGTCGTCCCAAAATGATATTGTATAGGGAAGAAGTATCTATCATAGTAAACTCTGTTATTACCTTCTTGCTCCTTGCACACACCTCCAAATTTGTGGCTTCGAGAAGCCATGTCGGCGTCCCATTGAATTCGACCATAGGGCTGTCAGATTTCTCTCAATTATTTGGGTGGAGGCCGAGCTCCTTGTAATATGTGACATATATGATATCACAAGAGCTACCTTGGTCAATTAGTATATGTTTTACCTACTAATCTCCAATCTTCAAAGCTACCAGTAGGGCATCATTGTGCGGATGCTGCACTATATCCAAGTCGGCCTCAGTAAAAGAAATCATCGCTCCTTAGTATTCATATGTTCTGGGTTTCTTTTGCTGGACCTGATATACATGTTGCAGGTGCCTTACTCTCTGGGTCTCCCCTCGAACTTCATTCATATTGACCTGCGAGTGAATCACATTTATTACCCGAGGTCCCTCTGCTTGCTACGGTGGTGGTGGTGCTGCTAGTGCCTAGAGTAGCCTCGCATGCTCTTCTCTTGTCTTCACTTCATCCACTAGGTCTCTCAAGTGACCCTATCTGACTAGATCTTCCAAGTGTGACTTCAGAGCCTGGCATTCTCGAGTCAGGTGCCCATTCTCATTATGGTAGGCACAATGTTTCCCAGTGTTCTTGCCCATGAACTTGCTAGGGATCTTCTCTAGCGCTCTGTAGTACGACTAATTCCTGATCCTCTCCAAGACTTTATAGATTGGGATCTGGAATATGGTACTGACTGCTTGCATAGCCCTTACTCCTGTTTCCTGCCTGTCAGCACCGACATTTCCCCGGCCTCACTTCGGTGAGCCGTTTCTTCTTTCTTGTTTTGGAGTCCTTGCTCCTTGTGTGTCTTCCTCTGCTCTGGCATACTTCTCAATCCATGCCAAGAGCTCTTCCATGCTTTTTGGTAAAGTTTTTGCAAGTGATTTCCGAAGCGAGCATTTAGCATCCAGACTCGTTTTGAAAGACATGACCGCCAGCTCTTGGTTACAAGCCAGAATTCTGTTGTATACCTCATAGTATCTCTTGGTGTAATCCCTGAGGCCTTTGCTATCGCTAATCTTCAAAGCCAATAGGGAATCTACCCTCAGTGGTTACGACTTGTTCGTAACAAACCTGGCCACAAACATCTCGTCTAGGCCTTCCAAACTCTGCACAGTTTCTTTCGGCAACTTATGGAACTAATCCAATGCTATCTCCCCAAATGATGAGGGGAATACTTTGCATAGCAACTGCTCATTCCCGCTCCACAAAGCTATTGAATTTAAATAGAAACCAACATGAAAGTTTGGATCAAACTTACCGTCATAGATCTGAAACCTCATGTTGAATCTCTTTGGGGCCTCAAACGTATCCAATTCCACCGAGAATGGCGTCCTCGGCATGACGGTGGCTGTGATCTTGGTGTTGAGTCTCTTTCTTTGCAGGTAGTCTCTCAAATCCTCCTTTATCCTACTGGGAGCTCGGCTATCAGTAGATTTCAGCTTTTCTGGCGTGCGACTCCCGGTGTAATTGTGCGTCCTGTTGGACTTCCCTTCGTCCACTGCATCAAAATAGAGTCCCTTACCTTGGATCTGCAGAGATTCTTTGACATAGGTCCCCTTGGTTCATGGTGTCCTCTGTGACTCACCTCGTATTGACTCTGTTTTTCTAACATCCCGTGATGGCCGATGTGAATGCTCGTGTCCCTTGCCATGCTGTGGGACCACTGGGATTGTTTTCTGTCCTCCTTTTTGGGCATCATTTTTGACTGCTGGTGCCGGTGTGTCCTGTAACGGTGATGGTGGTTGCATTACGTTGTTTTATATCATAAAGTTGACCACTGTCTACAAGTCTGCCAATTTGTTTGCCATTCCTTTCATCTCCCCATCCCTCCTCAAGCATCTATCTTTTTATACATGGAGGTCGCTTTCATTGTAATATTCATCTCGACCTCCCTTCATCAGGACATTATGCTTCTTGCCGGCGTTATTTTCCCCAAGATTTGGTTCCTGTACTCCTTCATTACGATTTTCTTCTCTGGGATTAGGATCCACATGCTCTTCCCCCTTACTATGGAAATCGTCCCCAATATTTTCTTCTTGCCCGTTGTTGGCCATCTATTCTCCTTAAATTTCCACAGGCGATGTCAAATTGTGGGTGTTGATTTCCGACCACACAACAAAAAAGTGAACTTAGCTAGAGAGCATCGGCAGAATACAATGAACCAGCTACCTGCCAACAAGGAGATGAGAATTCTACGGTGATTCGTCCACCTAGGGACACTCTGACAATCAAGTCACTAAAATATATCTCTCACAGATATCAAAATAATACTTAAACTACCAAGAAAAAACTTACCTTAAACTCACGAGGGTGCCTCACTTTTATAACCAATAGTGACCTAATCACCTAGAAGTCTTACTTCATTGGACTCAGGCTCAATGCTCATCATGGACTCTCGACTAGATAGAGATAAACTTTTCATGAACCTTATCCTCATCCAGACCCTGTTCTACGACTCTTATCCCTTATTCGGATACCTCAAGATTCCAGCATTACTACAGAACATCTCGACAACGCCATGATCACTTCGGCAACATGACTTATCCGCGTGGCACCTTAGCCGACATTTCGGGCTATCTTGGCCACATGGCGTTATTTGCAAAATCCTTTCCCACATAACTTTTATATATTTTCTACGTGGGACGAAGTGTGTATTAGCGGAAAATGAGAACAAATTTTTTTCCTTACCATCATTTCGTAAGAAATTGACACTGAATCAGAAATACAATAAGTTGACTGTTATAATTTCATGTATAATGACCAAAATGAAATTTGATGTAAAGTAGAGAGAATCAAATTTATCCAAATTTGTACTATATAATTTGAATTAACAATATCACCTACTACTAAGTAATAAAAATATTGTGGACATAAACTACAGGAACCACCTCATTGTATGATATTAGCCTATTTTGAGAAGTGAATTAAAAGTTATTTTTCAGTTTTTAACCCACTTCATTCTCTCACAAAAAAACCAAAAAGAGTCAAAAAATAACTTTTACGCATCTTTCTAAAACAAGCATATGGCGGTCCTATGTAGTGACATTATTTAAATTTTTTAAAAAATAAAAAAATTATTTAAAATATTAAAAAATTTAGTAAAAGCAAAATATATATATATATATATATATATAAATTCATTTAAAAAAAATTAAAATAAAATAAAGCGGTTGATTAATTCTTTGAATGGATGCAAAGAAAGAACTCCCTAAAATATAGTTCTTGATTTAAATTTAAAATAAAATAAAAAAAGCATGCTACATGACATGAATGACTAAAAGTTGAAATCATTAACATGAATAACTAAAATTATTAACATAAATGACTAAAAGTTGAAATCACTAACATGAAATTATTAACATAAATGACTAAAAGTTGAAATCACTAACATGAATGATTAAAATTATTAACATAAATGACTAAAAGTTGAAATCATTAACTTGAATGATTAAAAGTTGAAATCATTAACACGCGCAATCCATTTTAGTACGGCTCCGATTGTCCAAGCAGGTGAAATCAATCAAAAAAAAATAAAAAAATAAAAAAAGTTGAGCAGTTGCTTTCACTAATGCTAACATACAAAATAAAATAAAAAAATTAGTGAGGCATTTCAGAGTTGTTGGGTGGTGGCGGCCTCATTGTAGAGCCCGTAATGATAATTAGAACGGTTCAATATGTAAAGTTTGTTAAGTTTTTTTTTTATTATAAAAAAGTATGTTAATCGGATAATAATTATCACTTGATTAGATTATATTTGTGTCAACGGTAAATATAATTTTAAAAATAAATTATTGACATAAATGTCATCTAATCAAGTGATTATCAGTATCCAATCAATATAATTTTTTGTAACAATAAAATACTCGACGAACTCTACATATTTGACGGTTCAGATCATTGATACAACCTCCATGATGAGCCCACAAAGACCCAACAACACCCTCCAATAGAGAATCCAAGTCTAAAAATTATACACAAAAAATCATTTAAAATAATGTGATAATAATATTTATATAATTACTCCCTCCGCCCTATATTGATAGTCTCTTTTAAAAATTTTAAACTTTTTAAAAAAACATAACCATTATATTTTGAATTCAAATTTTAAAAGTTAATTCCAAAAATACCATTCTATTCTTATTTTTAAATATTTTATAATTACTTTACAAGGGTTAATTTTGAATACTTCTAAATTTAAAATTTGATTTTTTAAACTGGACATGTATTTTGGAATAACAAAAAATGAAATAAAGGCCAACAAAATGACATGAAGGGAGTATAATTTATAGTTGTAGACTTTTTGATTTAAAAATTTATTACACAAATGGGAAAATTACATTTCATAGATTTTTTTTTTAAAAAAAATTATCATAAATTTATGAAAAAAATTATAATTTTTTTAATATTTGTAAAATTTATTACTAATTTAAAAATATTTTGTTAAATATATACTAAAATAAAATTATCTCAATAAAAATTCTGTTGGTATAAAATTGCTCGTACAATAGGTAAAAATTATTCTTGGACCACACGTTTTTAAAAAGCAAGAATTCTACCTCTGAAGAATGAAGGTGAGGTAAATAAAGTTAGAAAAATGCTATGTATATTAAAATATTTACTAACACATTTATAAGTTGATGTGGGTCCCGGACCCACGTCAACTTATAAGTGTGTTAGTAAAATTGTTAGTAAATGTATTAGTATCCCTAATATTATTGATCAAGTAAAGTAAAACAGCAAATTATAATTTGTTTTTTTTTTATAATAAATAAATTTAAGAACACAAAATTAATCATAAAATTAAATACAAAATGCATATGGATAATAAGGTTTTTAAAAGTGAAATTCATAGATTAATAATTATGTAAAAAATTATCTATGCATATATATCCTATATTTAATTTGTGTATTGGCAATATTTTCTTGTTCAATGAATGAAGTCAAGATATAAGGAGAGAGGCCCACAAGGGCGGCTCTTGGCTTCATAGTCATTGGTTATCCTGGCTAAAATTTGTAAGCTATGTGAAGAATTATAGCATGAGGAACACACCACACTTTTTTTTTTTTTTTTTTGGATTTAATTTTTCTCATGTTTGCATCTTAATATAAAAAAATTTGAGGAGTTTGGAGCTTACCACAAATTTTGTTTTGATGATTTAAATCATTTATTTTGTAAGACTCTCAATGTATATCATTCATAAAAAATTAGATCAATCTAATAATAATATTTTCAAGTTTTTGTTTTTGACTCTAAAAAAAATTAAAAGTTTATTTTAAAAATATATTTGCTATCTATTTTTTCAAAGAGAATTGTGGTAAAAATGAAAAGCTTACAATTATTAGATCAGACTAGTTTTTTTCATGGATGATATATATTGAGTCTTATAAAATGAACAATATGAATTATTGAAACGGGACTTGTGATAAGCCTCAAAGGTCCCTCAAGTTGTTTCATATTGAGATATGAATATGAGAAAAACTTAACCTTTTTTTTCATATAACAAAAATGTTTTATGAATTTTTGTCACCGATTCATATTATCACTTAGAGCTTGTTTGAAGAATAACTATTTTAGTGATTTTTTTGATTTTTTTTTAAAAAATATACACAAAAATAGAACGAATAATTTGACAACTTGTAATAACTTTTAGCTAAAATTTGCTTCCCAAATAATACCTAAGTAGGACGTATGTGATTGGTTATGCTTTTAAAATAATAATCTAAGGCAAACACATACTCGATGATATATAACACTCGGACCCACAAACATATGTAACAAGTGTGTCTAATATATAATGTTTGAAACTCATATCTACCCGAAAGTTTAAGACAGTAAATGAAAAGCAAATCTAATATAAGCTTGATATGGGCAGCTGGAAACCTTCTTTCAGCCCTAATAGCAAGTATTCAAAAGTGTGGAATGGAATTGTTGCAATTATAGAGCAAAGACCTTGATTGTATAATTTGTATTTGAATAACTTTCAACTTAGTGTTGGGGATGGCAGTAGCATTAGCTTTTGGAATGGCAGTGTCACGACCCAAACCTACCCCTATAGGTTTAGTGTTGTAACCGGCTAGTAATTCGCGATTAACAAAAGCCTACTTAAAAGTAATATAGTAAAAAGGGCTGGCAGAAGCTAATAAGTCATATAATATATCGTCCAATGAGATGTGAGAACTTACATGAACAAACAAACTTAATACAATATATACACACATTCACTTAAGTCCATGTCATACTTATACACAAATATAAAAACATAAGTTAGGCAAATAAATCCCATTACCAAATGCAATATTAACAAAAGTCACAAAACATTCGTATCACTTGAACACAGCTTCAAAAGGGTGAATTTTGAACCACCCAAAAAGCCTTGACATGTAGCGGTTTGAAACCTTGTGATGAGGCGCGGTAGTTGGCTTGACAAAACGGGGTTTAGGTCGACGCCGCTAAGTTTGGTCTGATGCCTGATCACCTACATACACATATAAACAAACAGTGAACTAAAGCCCAATGAATAATCTCAATGTAAAGATGTTAACTGAATGAGATTCATAGCTCATAACAATACAAGGTTCTTGGCATAATTCAAGCATCCTTCGAAAACGAATAATGGTAGATATGGATCATTAAACCTTTCTTAGCTTACCCAATAATTATCAAACCTTGACGGGATACCACACAGAACTTTCACGGCGGAACGAATCAGTTATCAGATAGATATGTATATTTAAAGTACATATAGCTCATCAAACCTTCAACAAGCCTTTTATAGTTTTACACATAGCGTGGTACATTTCCAAAAGCATTATTAAGCCTTTGACAAAATGTCACACAGAACGTTCATAACGAAACGAAGCATTCGAAATGCCCTCAATGGACAGCCACATACAAAACGTCCATATAGGACGACCTCATACAAAATGTCCTTATTGGATGACTTATGCTTTGGACAAGCTCACGCTGTGACGACCTTATCACGTATTGTCACGACCCAAACTTGTCCATATAGGTTTAGCGTCGTAACCGGCCAATAATCCTAGGATTACCAAAGGCCTCTGACCTGAATATCATAATAATAGAGGGGCTATGGAAGCAAATATACAAAATACAATGTCCATTGAGTTGTACAAACATACATAGAACATAAATTTTAAACATAAATATATATCTATGATGTATAAGTCTTGTAACATCTTACAGATAGTATCATAAGGGACTTAATCCAGCGTACAGATAGACAAAAACAAAATAACAAAACATCCATAACATGATTCACAAAACTTGACTTCTTAGACGGGAACCTCCCCGGAAGGCACGGTGGCTGGTTGACCCAAAAACTCTCCAGGCAACTGCTTAGGCCTGGTCATGTGCCTACTTACCTGCATACATAATATAAATAATAAGCGGAAGTCCAGTGAATAATAACAGAGTAAAGGGTTTAATGAATGATGTCCCATAACAGATTTAGAAAGTAGAAATAGATTCATATTCTTATTCAGAGTTCAGAAATATATACTTATTCAATTCACAGAAGATCATACGTGGTACACCCATTACAGCTAACAGATCATATATAGAGGATTAAAGGTCATACTTGACCAGTTCCATAAAGGAACTTCCGGTACCGAGAACTTGTAAAATGCTTATGCCACGGTATTGTTACCCCTGGGCGAGGGCCATAAGACCACGGTTGTCATGACCCGAACCTGCCCCCATGGATTAAGGACATAACCGGCCAGTAATCATGAGATTACCTACGGCCTCAAACCACACCACGTATTTTAACAGAGTTCATGGGGGCCAAACGGAAGCAATTTGAAACTTTGTCCATAGAGCCGTGCTTATATGTACATCATAACATTCCATACAAATACATGTTAATAACTCACAACAGAATACAGTACATAACGTTCTGTACAAATAGGATCATTCAAGACTAAGTCAACCCATGAAAACTATATATGGCATGACAAAATATAGATGCATAACGGAAGGGCGAAGACGGGTCTCGTGCGTGAGACACAAGGACTGACTCTCCAAAAACCTTTGTTGTTCCTCACAGACTTCACTGGGGCTGGGTTTGGACTTCTCTTGGCTCACCTACAAACACATGAATGAGCGTGAGCGATAGCCCAGTGAATAATATCCAATACAGAAATTACATAACAATGTAGAACAACATGTTCCAAACGGCCTTGGGCCCAATCCATATTTCTATTTAACAGATATATATAACTATACGAAATTCAAATCAAGTGACTGTAGTTTCAAACATTTTGGCCCTTGGCCCCTTCAGATTTCCATTCATGTCAAAACGGCCTTCGGCCCATTCATTTATGTCGAAATGGCCTTCGGCCCGTTCATTTATGTCAAAATGGCCTTCGGCCCATTCGTTTGCGTCAAAACAGCCTTCGGCCCATACACTCGTGTCAAAACGGCCTTCGGCCCACTCATTCATGTCAAAACGACCTTAGGTCCATTCATATATGTCGAAACCACCTTCAGTCCACTCATTTCTATCAAAAAACCTTCGGTCCATTCATTTGTATCAAAACGACCTTAGATCCATTCATCCGTTCATATCAAACTGGCTCTTAGGCCTTTTCAAACTTTTATATCAAACTGGCTCATAGGCCTTCCATTTCAAACTGGCTCATAAACCTTTCATATTAAACTGGCTCATAGGCCTTTCATATCAAGCTGGCTCATAGGCCTTTCATATCAAATTGGCTCATAGGCCTTTCATGTCAAACTGGCTCATAGGCCTTTCATGTCAAACTGGCTCATAGGCCTTTCATATTAAACTGGCTCATAGGCCTTTCATATTAAACTGGCTCCACCATTCAAATTAATGAACTTTACAAACTTACATAGAAGTAGCAATTCGACAATAACATATGTCAGATATTACTCACAGTGATCGGCTTGTGGATTTGCCCTGGAGCTTGACCCTACACATCACATAACACGTATGGGTCACAAATAATTCAATCCGTTCTAAATTCACATTTTCCTCTTTAGGCTTCATTCTTATCTCTTTAACTTAATTACAGTGCTCAATGTATGCCTAAGAGTGCTTACAAGTGAAGGGGAATGGAAAAACAAAACACATAATGCATTTTCAAAATTTCAATAAATAGGGTCCCCGCTTGAGCGTGGACTTACCCGCTCGAGCGGACCCTTAAGCCCTGCAAAAGTACTGGTTGCATGAAAAATAAGCTCCAGCGTGGAATAGGGCGCTCGAGCGGAATGCCTGTCTAAGTAGCTCCCCCGCTCGAGCGTGAACTCGCCCGCTCGAGCGGACACCAAGTCTGCAAAAAGTACTGGGAGCACGTTTTTCCCGCTCGAGCGGCCATTACCCCGCTCAGCGGACATCAAAATTCTGGGTTTTCCAGATTGTGTTCTTGAGCTCAATTCGACATTCCAACCACATTTCATGCATGCTAAGGCTCAAATTTCACATATACACATACTAACATGGTACCCATACAAGATTACAACATTAGGAAGCTCAATTTCTTGATTTATCTACATGCATGTCCCAAAATATGTCAACTCATCACCAACATGCTCAAATTCAAACATTCAAGACTTACACTCCCATGATTTGTACATGCATGTGGGAGATGCTCATCATTCTCCACTTAATTGGTGAAGAGGTGGTCAAAACATGAGTTTCCTTTAATATTTCGCATAGATTATACATATTTGTGCTCAAACATGCAATTTCAAAGCAATTTCTTACATGCATGCACATGTCAGCTTCAATTCAACAAAACCAACCCAATTTCATTTCAATCTTACTCTTGATCACCCAACTTGCTTGAATACACGAAATTACAAACTATAATTCCAAGATTACTCACCTAGAAGCTTTAATCCTCACAATCTATAACAAATTCTTGGATAATCTTCAAGGTTCCCAAGCTTTAAGCTAAAATTGCACAATTCTCTTCTCTCTCTCTCTCTCTCTCTCTCTCTACAGCCGGCTCTCCTCTAATTTTGAGTCCCAAATCAGTCAATGAAGCAAGAAGAGAGAATAGAGGGTGTAGTGCCCTTACCCAACAAATCCCACTATTGGCATTATAATAATAATAAAGTAATAGGACACTAATTCACTAATTTAATCAACTTAATTTGATCCAAATCAATTTTCAATTAAATTTCACCGTAGGCTCTAAAAATTATGCCAATCACAATGGTGCAATCAATTTCGGGTTCTGTGGCCGATAAGGCCTTCAATTTAATTTCCAAAGCAGATAATCAAATAGATATTCCTATGGTGAACAGATAGAAATTCAAAACCACATATTTTCACATGATGGCACACAAAATTATATTAACCACATAATCATACTCATTTTAAGGACCAATTAACATATTACGGAACAGGGGTATTACAGTCTTCCCCTCTTTAGGAAGTTTGGTCCTCCAAACTTAATTTACCTTTAGTCGAAAACAATTCGGAGTACTTTTATTCAACGGTTCCAATTTTCTCGATAATCATTTGTTCAGTCTCTAGATCAAGCAACACTCTGTTTTCGATCAGTCAGAGACTTACCTTCCCGCCATACCAGGCTTGTATGGTGCCAAGCGAAACTAGAGTGTGAGCTGTTATTAAGCAAGCAAAGTTGCAACGATGGATAGATTTTCCCATTTCTAGAAAATCTAAAGCTTACATTTGGAGCATTTCTTCCAGAATCCAAAAAGTTTTTTCTGATTATACATCAATTTGCGGACGGAAGCAGCGCCGAACCATAATTCAGTTCCCATTGCCTCTTGAAGGCTTGTCAGAATTCAAACACATTTCAGAATTTCTGTCTAAACAATAGACACTGGGACCCCATACAAACAAGCAACCTTATTGATGCAAACAGTGGTAGTCTACTAGCATCATACGAAAATATCACAGGGAGGAAACGAGCAAATTAAGTAATTCCTCATACAACAACCCAAACGGGATTTACATCTTGAGTGCTCAAGATAGCCCCACAATGAAATTCGTAGTCACATATCCCTATTTCCATTCCGAAATAGAGAGAGATTGCAGTAGTTCTGCCAATATCCGTTATTAAACGTTGACTTGTTGGCACCGAAAACATTTAGGCACAAATTCAACGATTTCTTTCTTCACAATAGGTCGCCAACATTTTTATTTCGAATGCCAACTAACCTTACCATAGGAGTTTGGTCCATTTCCTTGTCACAAAAGTTCAATTCATTCTTCAATAGTTCCGCAATTCATAATCCGATTTGGTATTTAATTCAGTTTCTGATCACAGTTATTCAAGGTTAATCAAAAGTCTTCAGGAATTTAAAGTGAATCCGAGCACAAATCCCCGAGTTAACAAGGATAACAACGAAACAATCCACCACACGACATATGCAGCTCATGTATCCCCATAGTACCAATTGTAAAGTACAATAGCACTGAAGCAGTCCATTTCTAACATAATACACGTGTTCTCAATTCATTCAACCGTTTACAGTTTACGGTTTCCAATTCAGTTCAGTATTCAATTCTCTGTTCCATCGAGTCTCCCCACATTATCTGATAGTCGTCAAAAGCATAAGGCAATTCATATACTAATCCCCATGGCGTCAAAGGTAATACTAAAACAATCAATCACGTGTTAAACACAATTTACACATCCTCAAAGCCCCAATCACAGAATATGACGACACGGAGCAGTTATTCACAAAGCGTGCTGAATTCACGCACTTACGGACAATCAGGGTTTTTCAAAGTTTCTTGGATGTTTAAACATCTACAAATTACAAAAGGATGACATTCCGAAAAAAACAAAAGAATAATCGTCTCGGAATCGAAGCACACCCGTTCACGATCGTCGGTGGCCGACTCGAGATCGATTAGTCAAACCCACCGTACAAGACCGTCGGTGGCAAAAAGATATCCCAACAAGGTGCTACATAGGCTTAACGTCCCCTAGCACGAAAGGACGCCCCAAGAATGTCATCAAAACAAACATAATACCACTCACTACAACCTGATTCCCCAAAATCTGATAACATTGAAGCAACTACTCTCCCTTACAAAACATATTCTGATCAGTCGAAGACAAATGTTCAGTACTGCTTACAATCAAATCAATCTGCCATCATCAGTCCCCATAGCGTCAAACCAACCAGGATGGGACGATACACAAGCATCGTTCCTTAAGACACCCAATCACGGGATTTGTACAATTCGGCTCATTTTCAACACATATGTCCTCGATAGTTGGGGGTTGGTTCTCAACGGTGTTCATGGTTAGAGCAATCTGTCATAGCCCACAAAAGGTGTTTCAAATAGGTTAAGTACTCTAAACAGATTCAAGTTTTGGGTCTATCAGTTTTTCTGCCAAGAATAATCTGGCTATTTATTTACAGGCAATCCTCAATCCCTTTTTACAAAATTAAATCAGACAGAGGGTCTTATCAAACCAATCCTGACACAGGTCTTGCCAAATTAAATCAAACAAAGGTTCCATCAAATCATATCAAATGAGGGTTCCATCGTAACAATATCAGGCAAAGGCTCTATCGGATCGAATCAGATAAAAAATTTCTCAAATAGGACACATTCGGTTCTGTAGGGCGTACTTCGTTTGCTTAGGTACATGGTTGATAGTTTCTCAACTGCCCTAAGTTCATCAGTTCTCAAAGTTATATCAGAATCATTCATCACAATAGTCCATATCGAAGTGTTTCAAATCAGGTACAATATGGTATTGTCTACATAAATTCGGGGGTAGTTGCATATGCATGCAGTTATTTGTATCAGGAGGTACGTATCATAATCAGTATAGCAGTTCCCAAATAAGTCTTATATGTAAGAACATGGTGCACAGTAACACATTAAACATAATTCTTCAGGTACACATAGTATAGGATTGTTACGTAAAAGTTCCAAATTAGTCACATAATCCAGTCAACTTTCTACCAATCAAAATACATGGCCTCACAGTCATAGAATTCATCATTTGGGGTGCTCAACTCGGTCACACAATCACAGAGTCATAATTCCAGTGGTTTAGTCATTGAAGACGGTAACATAATAAATCACCCTGAGCATAGGTGTAGATATACATGTGCATGTGCAGAGTCAATCAATATCCCAAAACGTATTTCACAAATTTCCCAAACGGGGCATATACCTCCAATGAATACAGTCTCGATCATGTGGGTCTAACAGATCTAGATACACATGCAGCAGATATGGAAAAATATGCCGATCCGAATCAAATAATATCCCAAGCGAAGATGTACAAATGTACTAATTCAGAATCAATCAACACATAGGCATTCGCTTATAAACAATATAGATACCTGGGATAACAATCACAGTATTCTGAGTACTTCCTAGGATGAGTGCAATTACTCCATCCTGAGTAGCAATTCCTACCACTGGTACGGATTCAGCTGAGGCAGAGAATTCATTCACATTTCGTTCAATCCGGGGACAGTTCCTTACCGTATGGTCCATTTACCACCTCTATAACGAGCCCCAGAAATCTGATAACAAACTCCTCGGTGTTTCTTACACTGGTGGTGGCGAAAGTTCTTGCCATAGCAGCAACTGACGTTGTAGTCTTAAGATCTCTGCCATTTCTTGCACCATTCTTTCCAGTCTATCAGGTCGGGCTGTAAAGAGTCTGCCAATCGTATGCCCTTATTTTAACCACGTTCTACACGAACTCTTATTAAATCATGCCAAATACGGGGATGTCCAATACAAAAATAAACACATAGTCACGCATAGGCACGTCTTTATACTCTCATTTCACATATCGTACGTAATTAATCACATACGTAACAGATAATTGCATACTTATCAGTTATCGCATGCTGAACATTTACTAAGTAATTATATACTCAAATCATGTTCATATCTCACATAGACACCTGTAGGCAGAATTGAATGCACATAAACAACTTTTCATGATTCATATATTCATGTATGTGCATTATAACAAAACAAACTTGTTGTACACGTTAGTGTAACAATTCATATCTCATATTCAAATCATGTGTGGTACTTCCTTTAGCATAGCATATCATGTTGGTCAAGCATATCAAGTTCCATAATGGAACCTCTGGTACCGGGTAACATATCTCATACATAGGCCACGGTAATGTTTCCCCCGGGCGAGGGCCTGCGCCACGGTATTATTTCCCCCGGGTTAGGGCCTCATGACCATAAGCCACAATATTATGTCCCCTGGGCAAGGGCCTCTGCTAAGGACACCACAGTTATGTTCAAGGAAAATTTGGCCAATCTTTCTTTCATACAAAACATAGCATTTCAGGGAACTTGTCATTTCATATCATCAGAAAATAATTAAGGTTGAACATGACCTTACAGAGTTATTACTCGCTATCTGATTAAACTTGCATTATACTTTATACAAAAGATTCTACAATATGCATATACTAGAGAGAATATGTAGTCAAACAATTTGCAATGCGAGTAGAGCACAACTTATAGCACAAAATCGTTCATATCAAAACATTTAAGCATATTATCGATGCTTCCAAATTCATACCTACCACATGAATGCATCCTAGATCTTTTCTAGACGCTTATTGCTCTTTTGGACAAGTGTGTGAGTTATTAACTCGTGCTCTGATACCACTCTGTCATGACCCGAACCCTCCCCCGTGGATTAAGGACATAACCGGCTAGTAATCATGAGATTACCTACGGCCTCAAACCAAACCAAACGTATTTTAACAGAGTTCATGGGGGCCAAACGGAAGCAATTTGAAACTTTATCCATAGAGCCGTGCTTATATGCACATCATAACATTCCATACAAATACATGTTAATAACTCACAACAGAATACAGTACCATAACGTTCTGTACAGACAGGATCATTCAAGACTAAGTCAACCCATGAAAACTATATACGGACATATACAAAAACTTCGCCAACATGACAAAATATAAATGCATAATGGAAGGGCGAAGACGGGTCTCGTGCGTGAGACACAAGGGCTGACTCTCCAAAAACCTTTGTTGTTCCTCACAGACTTCACTGGGGCTGGGTTTGGACTTCTCTTGGCTTACCTACAAACACATGAATGAGCGTGAGCGATAGCCCAGTGAATAATATCCAATACAGAAATTACATAACAATGTAGAACAACATGTTCCAAACGGCCTTGGCCCAATCCATATTTCTATTTAACAGATATATATAACTATACGAAATTCAAATCAAGTGACTGTAGTTTCAAACATTTTGGCCCTTGGCCCCTTCAGATTTCCATTCATGTCAAAACGGCCTTCGGCCCATTCATTTATGTCGAAACGGCCTTCGGCCCGTTCATTTATGTCAAAATGGCCTTCGGCCCATTCGTTTGCGTCAAAACGGCCTTCGGCCTATACACTCGTGTCAAAACGGC
This sequence comes from Camellia japonica, assembly GCA_030407325.1. NCBI lineage: Eukaryota > Viridiplantae > Streptophyta > Magnoliopsida > Ericales > Theaceae > Camellia > Camellia japonica. The sequence continues at coordinate 193,515,460 of JAPPVO010000019.1, forward strand.
CTTCGGCCCACTCATTCATGTCAAAACGACCTTAGGTCCATTCATATATGTCGAAATGACCTTCAGTCCACTCATTTCTATCAAAACGACCTTCGTCCATTCATTTGTATCAAAACGACCTTAGGTCCATTCATCCGTTCATGTCAAACTGGCTCTTAGGCCTTTTCAAACTTTTATATCAAACTGGCTCATAGGCCTTCCATTTCAAACTGGCTCATAGCCTTTCATATCAAACTGGCTCATAGGCCTTTCATGTCAAACTGGCTCATAGGCCTTTCATGTCAAACTGGCTCATAGGCCTTTCATATCAAACTGGCTCATAGGCTTTTCATATTAAACTGGCTCCACCATTCAAATTAATGAACTTTACAAACTTACATAGAAGTAGCAATTCGACAATAACATATGTCAGATATTACTCACAGTGATCGGCTTGTGGATTTGCCCTGGAGCTTGACCCTACACATCACATAACACGTATGGGTCACAAATAATTCAATCCGTTCTAAATTCACATTTTCCCCTTTAGGCTTCATTCTTATCTTTTTAACTCAATTACAGTGCTCAATGTATGCCTAAGAGTGCTTACAAGTGAAGGGAAACGGAAAAACATAACACATAATGCATTTTCAAAATTTCAAAAAACAGGGTCCCCGCTCGAGCGTGGACTTACCCGCTCGAGCGGACCCTTAAGGCCTGCAAAAGTACTGGTTGCATGAAAAATAAGCTCGAGCGTGGAATAGGGCGCTCGAGCGAAATGTTGTCTAAGTAGCTTCCCCGCTCGAGCGTGAACTCACCCGCTCGAGTAGACACCAAGTCTGCAAAAAGTACTGGGAGCACGTTTTTCCCGCTCGAGCGGCCATTACCCCGCTCGAGCGAACATCAAAATTCTGGGTTTTCCAGATTGTGTTCTTGAGCTCAAATTCGACATTCCAACCACATTTCATGCATGCTAAGGCTCAAATTTCACATATACACATACTAACATGGTACCAATACAAGATTACAACATTAGGAAGCTCAATTTCTTGATTTATCTACATGCATGTCCCAAAATATGTCAACTCATCACCAACATGCTCAAATTCAAACATTCAAGACTTACACTCCCATGATTTGTACATGCATGTGGGAGATGCTCATCATTCTCCACTTAATTCGTGAAGAGGTGGTCAAAACATGAGTTTCCTTTAATATTTCACATAGATTATACATATTTGTGCTCAAACATGCAATTTCAAAGCAATTTCTTACATGCATGCACATGTCAGCTTCAATTCAACAAAACCAACCCAATTTCATTTCAATCTTACTCTTGATCACCCAACTTGCTTGAATACACGAAATCACAAACTATAATTTAAGAATTACTCACCTAGAAGCTTTAATCCTCACAATCTATAACAAATTCTTGGATAATCTTCAAGGTTCCCAAGCTTTAAGCTAAAATTGCACAATTCTCTTCTCTCTCTCTCTCTACAGCCGGCTCTCCTCTAATTTTGAGTCCCAAATCAGTCAATGAAGCAAGAAGAGAGAATAGAGGGTGTAGTGCCCTTACCCAACAAAACCCACTATTGGCATTATAATAATAATAAAGTAATGGGGCACTAATTCACTAATTTAATCAACTTAATTTGATCCAAATCAATTTTCAATTAAATTTCACCGTAGGCTCTAAAAATTATGCCAATCACAATGGCGCAATCAATTTCGGGTTCTGTGGCCGATAAGGCCTTTAATTTAATTTCCAAAGCAGATAATCAAACAGATATTCCTATGGTGAACAGATAGAAATTCAAAACCACATATTTTCACATGATGGCACACAAAATTATATTAACCACATAATCATACTCATTTTAAGGACCAATTAACATATTACGGAACAGGGGTATTACAACGGTATTGTTACCCCCAGGCTAGGCCCTTGTGCTAAGAATGTCACGAGTACTTGTCAGAAATTGGACAATTATTTATCGTACATAATATAACATTTCATAAAACAAATCTTATTTCATCATACAGAAAATAAATAAAATTAAACATAGCTTTACTAAGATATTACTTACAGATGGCTCCTAAGTGACAGACAGAGTAGACAAATCAGATAATTTGCGGCGCGTGACCTACATAGATATAGAACGAATTCGTACTGAATTATAAACCCGGAATCATTAACTTAGTTCTTTCTTATCTTGGTGTGTTTCTACTTCTTATCCTCATTATTATGTTTTGACTATGGCCTAAGAATATCTAGGATGCAATGAGGATGCCAAAATGCACTTTGAAACACTTAACAAAATTTGCTAAAAACAGGGCCTTTGCTCGAGCGCAACTTCCCTCGCTCAAGCGGAGGCTCAAAGATGCGAGTGGTCGCTCAAGCACAACTTCGATCGCTTGAACGGTCTGTAAACTTTGCAAAAGTACTGGTTGCTTGATTTTTTCACTTGACGGTCGCTCGAGCATGAGACTGAGGTCCTCGTTTGAGCGCAACTCTTGTCGCTTGAGCAGTCTGCAAAAATGGTAAACTTCTGGGAGCATGCATTTTACACTCAGCCAACTTCTTGTCACTCTAACGGGAGTGCCAAAGAAAAGTGGTCTCTTGAGCGCAAGTTTTGTCCTCAAGCGGAGAGCAGAATTCTGGAATTTTCAGACTGTACTCCCAAGATGAAAAGTCGAATTCAAAGCCTTCAAATACAACTTTTGAGCCCCAAAACTTGAGAAAACATAACTAAACTTGTAAAAACATCAAGAATTAAGATCATTTCAAAAAATCAAGGCTCAAGAGTAAGTCGATTGTTTCAAAATCAAGCTTGAAATATTGAAAACATTACATACATTAAATTCGTTGAACTTAATCTTCAAATCATGCTCAACAAGATAAAGTAATGGAAACAATGATGAATTCTTAGAGAACAAAGCCAAATTGAGGACATGCAGAGAAGTTCTTTGAATTCAACTTCAAAATTATGAGAATTATGCATGCATGCATGATACACTCCCATAGTCATCTATCCAAGCTCAGTTCTTGTCTTAAATAGAATTTCTTTGAACTCATGTGTTAGCTAACTTAATTACATCATCAAAAGCTTCAATTCTCACCTAAACTTCCCAATTGAGCTTCAAGTAGTCCAATTCTTGAGTGATCAAGCTAATTCTCCTNTAGAACGCAAAGGTTCAGGATTTCCGAGACTAAAGTCTGGTTTAAATACCTAGAGGTGTGTCCTTGGCTTGAAATCTGTATGGAAGCCCCATAGGTTGAGATAGCGTGTATGCACCTCAATTCTGGATACTGAACCAACCTAGTCTGTCACCCCGTTGGAGAATAGGGAAAGTTGTGAATATGATCAGGAAGAAAGGCAGCATCCAAAGTGTTCTACATGAAGAACCTTGTCAGTATTTCAGAGCATTTGTACTGCGAGTTGAAGGTAAGTGTTCGAAGAGCACGAGGGGAGATCCCCGTCAGAGTAGAGCGGTTCATCGCCACTCACCCCATGAGGTGCTTTCTAAAGTGCCGCTATGCTTGTTTATTGCATCATGCATTGTATTGCATTATACCTCTCAAGTTTCTTTCTCATTCATACACGATATTGTATGTACGGTTCATTCAAAGAAGTTCCATTTGAGATCATTTATTTAGTGTATCAATCATACTTTATTCAGTTAGTGTATCAATCACACTTCATTTATTTAGTGTATCAATCACACCTCATTCACCCTTAGTGTATCTATCACACTTTCTTCATTCGCTTAGTGTGTCAAACACACTTCACTTTTAGTGTATCAATCACACTCTGTTCACATAGTGCATCTATCACACTTTTGTGTTCCCCTTTTGTGTATCCATCACACTCTATTCACATACTGTATCTATCACACTTTGTGTTCCCCTTTTGTGTATCCATCACACCTGTTCACATAGTGCATCTATCACACTTTGTGTTTCCCTTTTGTGTATCCATCACACTCTGTTCACTTAGTGCATCTATCACAATTTGTGTTCGCTTTTAGTGTATCAATCACACTCTTTTCACTTAGTGCATCTATCACACTTTGTGTTCGCTTTTAGTGTATCAATCACACTCTGTTCACTTAGTGCATCTATCACACTTTGTGTTCACCTTTAGTGTATCTATCATACTCTGTTCACTTAGTGCATCTATCACACTTTGTGTTCACCTTTAGTGTATCTATCATACTCTGTTCACTTAGTGCATCTATCACACTTTGTGTTCACCTTTAGTGTATCTATCATACTCTGTTCACTTAGTGCATCTATCACACTTTGTGTTCGCTTTTAGTGTATCAATCACACTCTGTTCACTTAGTGCCTCTATCACACTTTGTGTTCGCTTTTAGTGTATCAATCACACTCTGTTCACTTAGTGCCTCTATCACACTTTGTGTTCGCTTTTAGTGTATCAATCATACTCTGTTCACTTAGTGCCTCTATCACACTTTGTGTTCGCTTTTAGTGTATCAATCACACTATGTTCACTTAGTGCATCTATCACACTTTGTGTTCGCTTTTAGTGTATCAATCACACTCTGTTCACTTAGTGCATCTATCACACTTTGTGTTCACTTTTTGTGTATCCATCACACTATGCTCACTTTGTGTATCTATCACACTATGCTCACTTTATGTATCTATCACACTTTGCTTCACTTAGTGTATCAATCACACTTTATTCATATAGTGTATCCATCACACTCTCTTCACTTTTGTGTATCTATCGCACATGCTTGCTAAGATTGCATAATCTTCTTACATCATAACTGCATGAAATGTAGTTTGATTTGCCTTCTTGCTGAAAACTGTTGCATTTATTGTGAATATTTCCTTCGTTATAGCTTTATTTACATGATCCTTACTGCATGAAATGTAGTTTGATTTGCATTGCATTCTTGCTTAAAACTGTTGCATTTATTGTGAATATTTGCTTCATTACAGCTTGCTGCTTGGCATAATCGTGAGTTACGCTTGGCTTTGTGCACGTCGTTTTGCATTTTGCCCCCTGTTTGCGGGCGCGCCTACAGGCACATCTCTTCGTTTATCTTGTATGTTTGTCTAAGTCTTCGGCCTTGTAAAAAATGGGTCGTCTCTGGGCTTTGACATTCACTCCCGTCACGTATGACCTTCGAGTTCTGTCAAAGAGGGGCAACTGTAGACACCCTATTTTTGACCGGCCTTAAGACTCAGACGTCACCAACTGAGTGCTCGGTGATGTTGCATATCGTGCTCGTTCTGAGGTTTCAGAGTCTCGGCTGCGGGCCTTGCCTCCGGACTTCAGGGCTCTTTTGTGCTTTGCCTCGGTTTGCGAACCAGGTCCCGTTTTCTCTATTTTCTCTTCCCAAAGGGAGGGAGAGGTCTCGTAGACTATCTCTCAGTGGCCGTAGGCTATGTTTCGTGGTCGTAGGCCATTTTTCCCGTTTGGAGGCCAGTTTTCGATTTTCGGAGCCGTCGGCCGTGTGCCTCGGTTTCTGGACAGCCTAATTACCTCCGTTTGCTTCAGTTTTTGGCACACACCTTGTTTCCTCCCTTTAGGGGGACACTGTGGCCCGGGAGACCACCTTCGTGGTCATACGCCACCTCTGGTGCCTAAAAGCCTATTTTCGGGGCCCCGGACCGCGCGTTTTCGCCCCCGAACCTTCATTTTACATCCGTCTTGGTCCATTTTTGGTAGGGACCCTATTTTCATTACTAGGGAGGTGGTAGTATGGTGCGAGGCCACCTTTTCCCCTGAAAAACCAGTTTTCTCTTTTTCTCTCTCCTAAAGCTGGTTTTTCTGACAAAAAGCTGGTTTTTCTCATTTTTGAGCCACAATTTCTGGCTTTTCATACCACCATTGTGTTGTGCTCATCTGGGAGGCTACTAATATGGGTAGGCCGACCAGTAATTCATCTCGACCCTTTTGAACCTTGCTAAAAAGCTGGTTTTTCTCTCTCCTGGGTCACTTTTTCTGGTTTTTCACCATACAACTGTGTTGCACTCATCTGGGAGGCCACCTTTTTGGGGTGGCCGGCCAGCAATTCTTCTTGAACCTTTTGACCCCTGGTCGTCCACCTTATTTACAAGCATTTCTGGACTTTGTCACAAACTGAAAAGTGTCATATTTTGAGCTCCTCTTGAAGATTCTATAAGGACACTTTTCTGTTTGAGGTCTCCTACATCCTTGTATGCTTTATCCCTCTTTGTAGGCCTATTTTGCATCATATTTTAGTCATACTTGTGAGCATTTTCGAGTTTTGTCATAAAATAGAAAAAGTTTCCTTTTGAGCTTATAAACATGTTTGTTTAAGATACTTTCTCTGTTTGGGGTCATCTACCCCCTGTCATGCTTTATTTCCTCATGTTTTGAGCTATGCATGTGAGCACTTGCATTGGCCTTGATTTGGCCTTTTAGCCACTGAAATCCAGCGGATTTTCAGTGGCTTAGATGTGTCTTTGAGCTTCAAAATCATAGAGGGGTGACCCTCTCACCCCTCATTCTCTTTACTAGCCTTTTGGGCCTTCCAAAGGAGCTCCATCTTGCATGCTTTGAAGTCACTTTTTAGGCCCTATTATGAGAGTTTTAAGGTCTGCCTAAGCTCTGTTTAAGGCCCTTTTGGTCATATTTGATGTCTATGATGCATGTGTAGAGCAATCTCATTCAAGGCCTTTCAAAGGGACCTTTCTTTGCATGTTTCCTAGACTGATTTCAGGGCCTATTTGGTGGGTTTTAGGGCTGTCTTAACTCATTTCCAGAGGTGGTTTTTCCCTTTTGATTGTCTATCATATAGGTGTAGATTACCCCCTTGCATGGCCTTCCAAAGGAGCCCCTCATTTTTGCATGCATTGACTAAGTTTCAGTGGGTATTTGGGCATATTTTGGCATGAAATGCTTCTTTTTTTTGGTTGGTTGGTTGAGCCTTCACATGCTTCATATAGTTGTAGAACAACTAATGGTTCACTAGCTTTCTTTGCATGCTTTGTGGACCCTTGATGTTAGCACTTTTTGGCCATACCTTAAACTGATAATGTGCTTATTTTGGACTACGCTAGCTCTATTTTTAGCACTCATGGTCGAATGATGTCTATTTTACATACTTGTAGTTTAATGTACATGCTTAACTTTGAGTTTTGAGGTCCATTGCATGCATGTGCTGAGGTGTGTTCATGTTTTGAGGTCATTTTACATCATATTTCAGAGCTTGTTTGAATGTCATATTGTCATGTTTTATACTCTTTAAATGCGTTTGAGAGTCGGGCTTGTATGCCTCATTTACCGACCGTTGAATGAGCTCCATTTCGTTGCATTCCGAGCCATCATTTTAGGCCATTTCCCCACTGTTTCAAACCTTCCTAGGGTCTGTTTGGGGTTGGTCTTGCCATTAATGCATTGTTTTGAGTACCTCTAGAGTAACGCACTTCACTAGTTTCGGTACCCGGACCCCCTAGCTTGCATAGTGTGCCATGTTTGCATGATTCGGGACCTTTGTTTATCATGTTTCAGAGCTGTATCATATATGTTTGTATGCCATATTGTATCCCTTGCCATGCTTTGGTAGAGTGGCATGTTATGCCTTAGGATCGGTCCTTTGCATTCGTGCATGTGTGCACGCATTTCGGTTGTCTCATTTTCATCATATGGCCGCTAATGTGAGTGTGGCTGAGGTCCACTCATATTGGTGTAAGTCCATCATGCATTGTGTATGCCATTTCGGTCCATAGCATTGCGTATGCTAGGTTGCATGTTAGAGCATTGTGTATGCCCTGTGACATCGAGCATTGTGTATGCCATTTCATAGCATTGCGTATGCTAGGTTGCATGTTAGTCGCATTGTGTATGCCATATCATTTGCATTGTGTTTGGGATAAGAGTTAGCCCAAGCACGGGAAACGAGGGACGTTTCGTACTCCGAGTGACAGAACGTGTCTCAATTCCCGGTCGCTGACACTTCGGATTACCCATGATGGAGTTTAGGTCTTGTTGTGTTTATATGTGCATTAATTTCACATTGAGTCATGCAATTCGACACCTCGGTCATCACGCATCGAGATGTGTGATTGGTGGCACGAGGATCGAGGACTACACTCCCTGAAGAGTAGTCATGCATACATATGTGAAAATACTTTGCCATGCCCCTTTCTTGCTCTCTCTTGCAGCAAATCAGAAATCAGCAGGCTTCTAGAGCTTCGCACAGCATTCCGGCATTAATTGCAAACAGAGGTGAATCGGGGCATCGCAATGGATTTCCGCACCAAGCAACTCAAGCATGCATCTTTCATCATTCGGAACAGAGCTGAGGCGGTCCATAGCTTGCATGCTAATTTACTTGCTTTCCTAGATTAATTTGTTAATTAATTAGGGTTTTGTAATATTTAATTAGCTAGAGTAGTTAATTATTTATTCGGACTGTATTATTTATTCGAATCCTCCGAGCGAGGGCACAATTGTAATAAGTGTGCGTGTGTGTGATGTATGTCTTCCAACCCCACGTTCTTCTCCCTTTTATTTACCAGCTTATGATGGTTAGATTAGGGCATGTTTCAATTAGCATACTTATGCTCGCATGTTTGCATCCATTCATCTGTATTGCATGCACCGGGCTCGTCGCATCATACTAACTGCATTATATTTCAATTTTGAGTTGAATACTTGTTAGTTGTAGCATTTCACATGCCATCTTTAGAATAGCCAAGCCTATTATAGTTGCATTTTTGCATGTGTTGCATTAGGCATTTCTGTATAGTTAGGATCATGCATGGATTTCTAACATGGCTTTTGTTTTGGCTTGGAGTACTCGATGAGTATTTATGCTTTAGCATCCTTGCATGTGTGTGAGTGACTGCCATGATAGCATGCTTACCATGAGGCTAACTGCTTATGTGATATAACTGCCTGAATGCCTGTGGGTGAAGGATGGATTATCTGAATTGGAATAATGCATTGACTACGAGTTTTAAGCCCACTTGAGAGTGGCAAATCATCTTGTTTTCTAAGCCCACCTGTGGGTGGCAAATCCACATTTTAGCCTACTTGCGAGTAGCAAACCGCTTTCAAAAACAAACATGAGATGTTTTGTTCCAATTCAGGCGATCCAGTCTATACTTGTATGCTGTGCGCATCACATAGTAAATCTAGGCTAATAACCGGAATAAGAACGCATAATGTTTTCAAAACTAGATATCATGGTTAGTAGGGGCCGATCTTTGATCGGGCGAGCGGGGGTGCTCACGAAGTGACCTTCCCCAATCGTACCCAAGTTCCCGAGCCGAGGCAACTTTGGTGATGACGAACACGTGGCCTTAGGCACGAGTCAGGGTTTCCTATATTTCCCCAAAAAAAATAAAATATTTAGGTGGCGACTCTGTATCTGGCAAAGCAGTCCATGTTTGGCACTTCTTTCAAAAAATCTGTTTTCAAAAACGATTTGCCGGATTTGGACTCTTTGATGATTCATCGGTCTTGCATTGCACTCTACGAGATTAGATACAGGACCGTGACATTGAGTCTTGAACTGTAGTGACCCCAAATGAACAAAACAGGATCTCCTCCCGAGACATTCGGGGACGTCTACAACCGTGAACTGAACAAGGTAACTGTGAAAAATAAATATCCATTACCGCGTATTGATGACTTATTTGATCAGTTACAGGGTGCTCAAGTTTTCTCTAAGATTGATCTTAGATCCGGATATCATCAGCTAAAAGTTAAGTCAGAGGACATTGACAAAACTGCTTTTCAAACGAGGTATGGACATTACGAATTTTTAGTTATGCCTTTCGGAGTTACCAATGCACCTGCTGCATTTATGGACCTCATGAACAGAATCTTTAAACCATTCCTCGATGACTTTATTGTTGTATTCATAGATGACATTCTGATTTATTCCAAGAGTAGAGAAGAACATGAACATCATCTAAGACTTGCCCTACAGACCCTGAGAGAACAGAAACTTTTTGCTAAACTGTCTAAATGTGAATTTTGGCTTGATCATGTTATGTTTTTGGGACATGTTATTAGCAAGGATGGAATTTCAGTTGATCCACAGAAGTTGAAGCAGTGGTAAATTGGCCCAGACCAACAATGTTACAGAAGTCCGAAGCTTTTTGGGATTGGCCGGGTATTACAGAAGATTCGTCAAAGATTTCTCTAAAATTGCCTTACGACTGACACAGTTGATTCAGAAAGGGATATCATTTGACTGGACTGACTAAAGGGAATCAGCATTCCAAGAGTTGAAAACTCGACTTGTGACTGCACCGGTTCTTACCCTACCTTCAGGTACAGATGGTTTTACCATTTTTAGTGATGCTTCTCATAAGGGTTTGGGGTGTGTTTTAATGCAGAATGGGAGAGTAATTGCCTATACTTCCCGACAACTAAGACTGCATGAAAAGAACTACCCGACCCATGATCTGGAACTTGCTACAGTAGTATTCGCATTGAAAATCTGGCATCACTACCTTTATGGGGCGTCATGTGAGGTGTATACCGACCACAAGAGTTTGAAATATTTCTTCACACAGAAAGAACTGAACATGAGACAGCGGAGATGGCTAGAATTGATTAAAGACTATGACCTACAGATTTTGTACCATCCGGGAAAAGCCAACATCGTTATTGATGCATTGAGTCGGAAATCGATTGGAAACTTAGCCTGTTTGCTCACCGGACAGAAAGAGTTGCTATGTGACCTTGAAAAATCTGAAATTGAGATTGTTTTGCGAGAACAAGGTGGAACAATCGCTGCTATTTCTGCTCAACCGGCACTGATTGAAGAAATTAAAGAAAAACAGCAACAGGATAACTTCTTGAAGAAGATCATCGAAGAACGAGAATCCAAACCGAGGCCGGATTTCACATTTGAGAATAATGTGTTGAAATTCTAGGGGAGACTGTGTGTACCGAATGATTCTGAACTAAAAAAAAGAGTTTTGCAAGAAGGCCACAACTCGAAAATGTCTATCTATCCAGGAAATACAAAAATGTACCAAGACCTGAAACTGAATTTCTGGTGGCTGGGAATGAAGAAAGAAATTGTTGATTTTGTATCGAAATGTCTTCATTGCCAACAAGTCAAAGCCGAACATCAACGATTCGCAAGCTTACTGCAGCCCTTACCAATATCGGAGTGGAAATGGGAACATATCACCATGGATTTTATCGTTGGTTTACCTCGCTCCAGTAAAGGTATCGATTCAATTTGGGTTATTGTTGATAGACTGACTAAATCTGCTCACTTCTTACCTGTCAAAACAATTTATAATGTGGACAAATTGGCTGTGATTTACATTGATGAGATTGTTAGATTGCATGGAGTGCCTGTGTCCATTGTTTCTGACAAAGATTCGAAGTTTACATCGAGATTTTGGCAAAGCTTATAGACTGCATTGGGTACTGAACTGAGACTGAGTAGTGCCTATCATCCTCAGACAGATGGCCAATCAGAAAGGACCATCCAGACTCTGGAAGACTTACTGAGAATGTGTGTCCTTGATTTTCAGGGAAATTGGGAAAGCCATTTGCCATTGGCTGAATTCGCCTACAACAACAGTTATCACTCAAGTATTGGTATGGCGCCTTTCGAGGCATTGTATGGCAGAAAATGTAGATCTCCGATTTGCTGGGCAGAAATTGGAGATGGCCCTTTGCTTGGGCCCGAGATTGTACATGAAACGACTGAGAAAGTAAAACTGATACAACAGAGACTAAAAACCGCACAAAGCCGACAGAAAAGTTATGCGAATGTCAGAAGACGAGACAGAGAGTATGAAGTGGGTGATCACGTTTTTGTGAAAGTGACACCGATTAAAGGCAAGACCCGTTTCGGAGTTAAAGGCAAGCTAGCGCCGAGATATGTCGGACCGTATGAGATTATTGAGAAAATTAATCCGGTGGCGTATCAAGTTGCGCTTCCTCCTGAAATGGAGCACATGCATTACGTGTTCCACATTTCTATGTTGAGGGACTACCTCCGGGATCCTTTTCATGTGATTGAGCCGACCCGTGTAGTGCTGAGTGATGACTACACTTACGAGGAACGGCCTATTCAGATTGTAAACAGACGGATCAAGAAGTTGAGAAACAAAGAGATTCCGTTAGTGAAAGTTGACTGGAAAAACCATGGTGGCGTGTATGCCACTTGGGAAAGGGAAGACGACATGGCCAAGAGATACCCTAAACTGTTCCCACTGAATCCTGTTTTCTTCCAAAACGAAGGTAATTCGAGTTTGGAGGACCAAACTCTTTTTAAGGAGGGGAGATTGTAATAACCCTCACCACTGATCACTGATAACCCTACTGATTACTGCTAAACTGAGGCTGAATATGATTAGTAATCGAATTGATTGAAATATCGAACTGATTGATTGAATGTGCTAGTTTAAATGCATACCTATCTGTTGACTGTTAAAATTATCTGTTTATGTTGTATGCTTTAAACTGCAAATTGAAGGCCTTATCGGCGGTCGAATCCAAAATTGATTGATGTTTTGTGTTAATCATAATTTATGTGATTTTATGGCATATTTATCCAAAATGTGATTTAGTGTGATTAAATTAGATTAGATAATGTGAAACACCTAAGTTGGTTTTATCTACCAAAATGCCATTGTGAGTGGGCCACTACCTTAGACCATATTTGAGCCTTATTACACTCATTCACACACTTTTCATCAGCCATTTTAGAGGCCACAACTGACTAGAGTGAGAGAGTGAGAGGATAGGAGTGATTTCAACTTGATTTTGTGAATTGGCTTGAAGAATTGAAGTATAGATTTCAAATTGGGCTCCCTCATCTTGTAATTGAGGAACCTAGGTATGAATTCTATCCCCTCAATTGTGTATTTAAGTTCTATCTAGCATGGATCATGGTAGTTTAAGGAGCTAAGTCAAGTATTGGTCTTTTAATGTTGGATTGAAGCTTATTCCATCCATGCATGTTGCCATTCATGAGTTTTGAGGTGTTTGTTCATGGAATTACTCATGCATGTTCATATTTTTACAATGGACCATGAATTCATCTTGTTTTTGGAAGAATTGGCTCATTAGAGCATGTTTTGAAGCTTGGAAGCTAGTTAAATGCATGCATGTTCAATTGAAGTCATATTCATGAAAATTGGTTTGAAGTTGAGTTTAATTGAGCTACCCTTGGGCTTTGATTTCTTAAATTGAGCTTTGAAACATGTTATACTATGAGTTTACAAGTGTTTTCCAGAAAATTAGCCCAAGAGGATCGAATTTGACATTTGAAGTTGAATTTGAGCTTGAGGTTCAAATTTGGAAATTCCAGATTTTGAACTCACGCTCGAGCGGGGTTACTGGCGCTTGAGCGTGAAAATCGTGCTCCCAACATTTTGTTGTGTTTTACAGTCCGCTCGAGCGGGGTAATTTACGCTCGAGCGGGACATTGTGTCTTACGCTCGAGCGGGTGTCGAGCGCCCAATCGAGGGTGATTTTCGCACATCCAGTACTTTTGCCATGTTTTGCATTACGCTCGAGCGTGGGAATTGACGCTCGAGCGGGGGACCTTTGTCTGCATTTCCACTCGAGCGAGGAAAGACACGCTCGAGCAGGACCCTGTTTTTCTGAAAATCCTGAAAATGCTTTTAAAGTGCATCTTTGCATCCTCTTTCCATCCTAGGCATTCCTAGGGCATGTTTAAGGCATCTTAAAGAGGATATAGATATAGAACCGCACCGAGTCTAAGTAGAGACTAAGTCTTTGATTCCCGAATGTGAACTTAGTGTGTGTTCATCCTGTAAACTGTGTAGGGTTGGCATCTGAGGACGTGCTCTAGCTTAACTGTAGCCCAGAACTCTGTGAGTAACAACTGTGTAAAGATATGTTCAAATATGAATATCTTCTGAATGGTTAAACTGTACTACTTTCTAAATTGTTACAGTTAACTGAACGAATGTATGTCCTCTATTCTGAACTGTATTGTGGCATCCTTAGCAACTATTGTTACTGTTATTGTTACGGAGATCTCTGTCGGTTCCTATCTTGGAACTTCTGTTTACTGTTATGATGGCCATCATTGACTGTTCGGTCTTTTAAGACCTACTGTTTACTGTACTGCTATGCTAATGGATGTACCACATGTGACTGTTATGACTGAATGACTGAAATACCGATTTAATGAACTGTTTTCATTACTGTAAGGACATTCATTCTTAACCTCTTTACGCATTATGTTATTCACTGGGCTTTAGCTCACTGCTCATGTATGTATGTAGGTGTACAGGCACCAGACCGGAGCTAGGAGCGTGGGTTAGACTCCCCTTTTTGTCAAGCCAGCTACTGTGCCTCACTTGAGGTTCCGAGCCTGTTTCAAGCCATGGCTTGGGGGTGTTTAAATTCCCCCATCTGTCCCTGTATCTGTTTTGTAATACTGTATAAGCTGTAGCACTGTACTGTACTGTGATAATAAGGATTAGGTCCCTGTCCTAAATGATTATACATATGTATAGACTGTTTTGTTATGAATGTGCATATGAATGAAAAGCCCTTTTGCATACACACTGTCACAGCTCATTGGACATTGTTTATTTACTGATTTGGCTTCCGCCATGCCCCTGTACTCTGTAATACTGTCTTACTGTTAGGCAGGCCTTCGGTAATCACGGATTACTGGCCGGTTACGGTGCTAAACCCATAGGGGTGGGTTTGGGTCGTGACATTAATTAAAGCAAAGGTGCACCAACTAAGCATGTAAAGCACTAAAATACGCTGCCTTAGCTCTGCTTTGGGAAGTGGAGGATGCATGCACTCGGTATTCGCTCCGGAAAGGCCTCCGGTTTGCTCTTGAGAGGCTCTATTTGCAGGGTTGAGCACACTTCAGAATCTTTCTGCTCCACCTTACCAATTCAATGCTAAGGATTACACCAGTGGCTTGCCGGCCATGGTTGATTGCTGCCGGCCTACTGCCGACCAAAAATGTGCCTTGCCGGCCAAGAGTGAGCCACTGCCGGTCACTGGTGTTCTGAGTCACCAAATTACAACAGAGCACAAACAGAGGAAAATAGAGGGTTTTCCAAGGGTATGTTTGTACTGTACCCCTCCTTATCATCTCAAAACATCAAAGGAGTGGCACTCTTGGATCCAAAACCGCCAATCAAGCAATTTCGTTGCATGATGGCCAAAGATCCAAGTTGTACAATTTCAATAAATGCACAAATACGACCAACAAGACCACCCCCTATCATGCATGATCAAAGGTGATGGAGACAAAGGAGATTGGCTCATTTCATAACTTTGAGTATGAAATGCTCCAATCTTCCTTGTGTTCAATATAACATCTGATTGAACACATGCAATGCAACACAACATGTTTATCTTGCTCAAGTTTTACTTATCACTTTTGTTTACTCATTTTAATTACCAATTCATTCTTTAGTCAATTTTGTCCAAGGTGAGAGTTCTCTAATGAGAGAGGTGTCAACCAAGGGATGACTTAAGGCAAGAGAGAGATCATGCCTTTGGTTAGTAGAAACCCTCAAAAGAGGATTAAAACCATTAAGCACAAGTCTCAATCTCAAGCTTAAACACAATCCTAAGGCTAACCAACCCTCAAAACAAATGAAAAAAGTGCTGAAATGAGGGAGGTTGCAGAGATTGTATGTGCTGAAATTACATGCAAAATGACATTACAACATGCAAGCAACTCATGCAAATCATGTTTAAAAGCCAAAAACACCAAACTAGTGAAGATCACTACACTATAGGCATGCAATACAAAGCTCACAAGGTACAAACACTTCAAAACAGTCCTAAAACAGCTTAAAAGGAGTCCTAAAACATGCTTGAAGTAAGCTAAAAAAAGCTAGAATAAGAAGCCAACACATAGCACAAACTAAACTATTAAGCACAGTTGCACTACAAGCATAAAAGGCAAGCCTCAAGTGACTTAACTAGCCCCAAACAGAGGTAAAACATGTCAAAATAGTAGCAAAAATGCTAGAAAAATGTGGTCACATGTTAAGCTATCTACACATGCAAACAAGACACAAGGATGTGAGGCTAACCCCTTCACTTTTGGACTTCAAAACAGAGTTTTTGCCACGGAAATAACTCTAATTTTCAGTGGTTAGAAAGGCCAAAAAGTTGATTTAAAAAAAACTTTGAAAGATGGCACAACAACTTAGCAAGCAAGCTACAAGAAGGGTGGACCACCCCTAACTCTGATCAAACCTCAAACCACCATTTTAGACCATGAAAACAGAGATTTTTAAAGGTTAAAACTAGCCTCAAAATAGTATGTAAAGATGGCAAAACAAGTATTTAAATTAAGCTTAAAACACAAGTGTTCTACCTCTTGAAGACAAGATGCAATTTAGACACCAAAATCAAACCAAACCAAGCCAATATCTTCTTCTAGAGCTCAAAGAGTGCCTCAAGTAGCCTCAACTCAATGGTGATCAGGTTTGATCAAGGGTTTGCATGCAAGAGTGTAGAGAATTTAGGCTTTAAGGCACAAAATACCAAGAGAGAGAGAATTCTAGAGAGAGAGAGAGAGAGAGATAAATTTTTTGTCTTCAAAATTTTTCTCACCCCTCCACATGCAAGAGGGGACTTTATATAGAGAATGCAAAATCCCCTCAAAGAGATCCAGCCATACACGTGGAAGCAGATGGCTCAATCTGTGCAAACAACTGGCACAAAATATCAGAAAATATCTATTGATGCACTGGTGGCCGGCCGGCCATCAGTGATAGCTGGAAGGGGCTCATTGATGGCCGGCAGGGCACATCAATGGCCGGTAGGCCAAGAGACATGGCTGGTAGTGCCCAAGGATGGCTGGCAGGCCATGAACAACAACATGCTGAAAGGACCTACACATGGTCCAAAGATGAGACAGAATGGATGCAGGGTTTGGAAAACTCAAACCTATGGCGTTTCGCCGCGGACTTTGAGCGCTCAACGAGCAACCAAACTCATCATCAGATGTACTTGTAAGAACATCCAAGTCTTGAGGACGGTCAAAAATGGGATGCCTACAGTTGCCCCTCTTTAACAGAACTCGGAAGTCATAAAATGACGTGAGTGAATGTCAAAGCCCCGAGACGACCCATTTTTACAAGGCCGCAAGACTTAGACAAACATTCAAGATAATAATATTTAGTTGCGCTCGTAGGCTGGGGCAAAAAAAAAGCAAATGGTATGCACAATGCAAGAACATAACTTATGATCATGCGATGAGGCTATAATGAAGCATTTAAGTGCAAATGTCATGCAAAGATAATGCCACATTTTAAACAAACCAACGAGGTACAGTAGTCTCATACATGAGAAGAAGTAAGCAAATAAACATGCCACGCGTGAGAATCACAAGCTGAACCGCATTTCATGCAAAAATGATATAAGAAAATTATACAAACTTCGTTATGCATCACGCATGAAAGGCAAAGAACAACGCAACCCTCGGTCACACCCAAGGCATGAAACAAGATCCTAATGCGTGGCACATGCAATGAGTGAGATTGTTGTGAACCCAGGGACACACCCTAATATTATGAACCAAAGAGAGCGATGACAAATAGTGAAACACGTCCAAATATTTGTAACCGAAACAAAGAGCGGTATAAGCATCGGAACCCATCTGAATGCTTTTAACCAAAGCGTCCTAACACGTTACACGCGATAGGAGAAGAGAACGGTGCAAACACCGGGCGTACCCGAATGTCTCTAACCAAAACATCCTAACGCGTCATGCACGAGAGGAGAAAAGGGAGTGGTGTAAACACCGGGCGTACCCGAATGTTTCTAACCAAAACAGGGTGATATAAGCATCGGAACACGTTCCAAATGCTTCTAACCAGGGGGGTGGTATAAACATCGGGGACACGCCCCAATGTTTCTAACCGGGAGGTGGTATAAGCGTTGAGACACGTTCCAAACGCTTCTAACCAGGGGGGTGGTATAAACATCAGAGCACGTCCCAATGTTTCTAACCAGCAGGGTGTGGCGTAAACACCGGGCGTACCCGAATGTTTCTAACCAACAAGGGGTGTCAAGGGACATGAATGATCTTACCTGAAGTTCCTTTGAATGAACCGTACATACAATATCGTCTAGTTGCATCAGCTTTGAATGAACCATACATACAATATCATGCCTGCATAAGAAAGAAACTTAGCAAGTGCACGTAATAAGAATGCATGTTCCATGCAAGACGAATAACTGTGACACAATGTTAGAGGCATGTTTTATGCACAACATGCAAGAAACAAAATAGAAGCATATTCTATGCGGTGTGAGCGAGAGCATGTTCTATGCAAAATAATTAACAATGCATATTCAATGCAACATGCATATTCTATGCAAACATGGTGATGCATGTTCTATGCAACAATTCAAAGTGCATGTTCCATGCAACGACAAAGAAATACACATTCTATGCAATGACAAAAGCGTGTTTGATAAAGAGAACTCAAAGGCAACTTCCGTTTTACCTCTTGGAAGAGTTACAATATGTTAAAAAGGATACACCTTGTTTATGTTGATGAGCGACGACCATCGTGCACTGGAAACGCAATTCTGAGCTTCCGCGAAGACATTCTGAATCAAGCTTTGCATACCCCTTGCATTTCTTGGAATCCAAGGACACAAAACAGAGCTAGGGATGCAGGGGAGGCCTGTGGAAACCTGCCGGCCATCAGGGGAAGCCGCCGGCCACCTGCCGGCCACTAGTGTACCACTGCATGCCATTGATGTGCCACTGCCGGCCATCGATGGCAAATTTGGGCAATTTGGACTTTTTACTCTTGGGTCTTTAAGTACACAACTCCAAACTTCATTTCCCCACAAAATCTTGCATGAAAATCACTTCCCTTTCTCTCTAGGTGCTCTTTCTCTCTAGATCCACGCTTTCTACGCATTTTTCAACACCCTATACAAACTTTATTCGCTAAATCCTCCTAGTTTTCTTCACTTTGAACCGATTAGAATTTGATTTCGACGCTTCTTTCCTCATTTCCACCATTCTAGGCTCATTCCCCTCGAGTTTTTCTCAAGGTTTGTACACTTTTCCCGGCTTTGACTTTCTTTGACTTTTCCTCTCTCCTAGGGTTGACTTTTTCAAAGTTTCACCATTTTCCTTCATTTTCCTTATTTTTGCTCATCTTGCACCTATTTCAGATGGCAGATGATGTTCCTCATGACGGGCTCTCCCTGAGCTTCCTCTAGTAGATTTCGAGGCAGACTTTGAGGCCAAGCCAAAGGCCGAGCCGGAGCTATTACCGCTGAGCACACGCCCCTTCGATCCAGCGAGGTACCATCCTCAGACTCACATAGTACCCACCACAGGAGGCGTCAAATCCTTTACTGACTTTGCTCAGGACGTGCCAGATGACCTCCTACTGAGAGAGCCATCGTCTCATTTGTCAACCATCGCTGTAGAGGTACGAAAACTATTTTTCTGCAGTACGACCCTTAACTGTTTACATTTCTTGCACTATTTTGATCTGATTTCATAGACTGCCTTGATCCGACTGTACCATCATCACTGCTTTACATTCAACTGTACTTTCATTGCCTGATTTGATTGCATCTCATGCAATATCATAGGATGGGTCCCGCTCCTTCAGAGGCTATGGCACGACGACCGCTCGAGATTGGTATGGTGAGCTCCCAGCTGGGGTTCGCGACATTATTGATGAGACAGGCTTCGGTATCTTCTGCTCTAGCCTGACTCGGGTCGTAGCGAGCCGTCCTCGCTTAGGGGCTCTAGTGGGGAGGTGGTGGGACACCACCAACTCCTTCCATTTCTCTACCACGGGGGAGATGACGATGACCCCTTACGACTTGATCACTGGCTTAGGCGTAGGGGGTGATTCGATCCCTCTCGATCCTGATATGGAGGAGTGGGAGGCAGCATAGATCGCACTGCTTGGTGCACATCCACCGACACTCCGGTCAGGTATGGTCCAGTGCAACTGGTTTAACTGAGCCCGAGACGGTCGAGGCGACAGAGCAGTATGCTAGAGGCTTCCTCAAGTTCATTTTCGGTACCACCTTGTTTTCAAACAGGTGGAATACCATGGGTCTGTATTTGCTGAGCGCCTTGGTAGTGCTTCATTGAGTTCAGTTCTATGATTGGGGCGGAGCTGTAGACGTCCCCGAACGTCCCAGGAGGGAGTCCCGTTTTGTCATTTTGGGCTTATTATAGTTCAGGACTCAATGTCACGGTCCTGTAACTAATCTCGCAGAGTGCAATGCAAGACCGATGAATCATCAAAGAGTCCAAATCCGGCAAATCGTTTTTTGAAAAACTGATTTTTAGAAAGAAGTGCCAAACATGGACTGCTTTGCCAGATATAGAGTCGCCACCTAAATATTTATTTTGCGGGAATTTAGGAAACCCTGACTCGTGCCTAAGGCCACGTGTTCGTCATCACCAAAGTTGCCTCGGCTCAGGAACTTGGGTACGATTGGGAAAGGTCGCTTCATGAGCACCCCCGCTCGCCCGATCAAAAATCGGCCTCTACTAACCATGATATCGAGTTTTGAAAACATTATGTGCTCTTATTCCGGTTATTAGCCTAGAAGTACTATGTGATGTGCACAGCATACAAGTATAGACTGGGTCGCCTGAATTGGAACAAAACATCTCATGTTCATTTTAAAAAACGGTTTGAAGGTGCTACTCACAAGTAGGCTAAGACGTGGATTTTGCCACCCTCGGGTGGGCTTAGAAAACATGATTTTGCCACTCTCAAGTAGGCTTAAAACTCTCAATTGGTGAATTGTTCCAATTCAAATAACCTAACCTTCACCCACAGGCATTCAGGCAGTTATATCACATAAGCAAATAGCCTCATGGTAAGCATGCTATCATGGCAGTCACTCACACGCATGCAAGGATGCTAAAGCATAAACACTTACCGAGTACTCCGAGCCAAAGAAAGAAGCTAATTAGAAAACATGCATGAATCCTAACTATGCTAAGAATGTCTAATGCAACACATGCAAAAATGCAACTACAATAGGCTCGGCTATTCTAAGATGGCATATGAGATGCAACAATCAATACATGTATTCAACTTGGAATTGAAATACAATGCAGTTAGCATGATGCGCCGAGCCCGGTGCATGCAATACAGATGAATGAATGCAAACATGTGAACATATAGATGCTAATTGAAACGTGCCCTAAAACTAACCATCATAAGCTGGTAAATAAAAGGGAGAAAGACGTGGGGTTGGAAGACATGCATCACACACACGCATACTTATTACAACATTGCCTTCCTCGGAGAGTCCGAATAAATATTACACAACCGAATGAATAACAAATTATAGCTAATTATTACATAACCCTAATTAATTAACAAATTAACTAAGATAAATAAGCTAGCATGCAAATTAAACAAAAACAGAATGCCTCAGCTCTGTTCCGCATGATAGGGATGCATGCATGCTCGAGTCGCCTTGTTGGGAAATCCATCACGATGCCCCGATTTGCCTCTGTTTACAACTGATCCCGGAATACTGTACAAAGCTTCAGAAGGCTGCTGACTAGGTTTTGCTGCTGGTTTCCGGTTTGCTGCAACAGAGAGCAAGAAAGGGGCATGGCAAAGTATTTTCAACATATGTATGCATGACCACTCTCCCCGTCATTGCATAAGCTCTAGGGAGTGTAGTCCTCGATCCTCGTGCCACCAATCACGCATCTCGATGCATGATGGCTGAGGATTCGAATTGCACGACTCAATGTGGAATGAATGCATATGAAAACACAACAAGGCCTAAACTCCATTATGGGTAATCCGGAGTGTCGGCGACCGAGAATCGAGGCACGTTTCGTCGCTTTGAGTACGAAACGTCCCTCGTTCCCTGTGTTTGGACTAACCCTACTCCAAACATAATGCAACAAGATAGCATACACAATGTGACTATCATGCAACCCTAAATGCAATGCAACCTAATTATGCTGGCATGCGAGGGATGATATGCAAACATGCAACTAGCATACACAATGCTATGAACTAAGGATGGCATACTCAATGCATACGAACCATATGGCATACACAATGCACGTACGAAGACTATCATGCACAGATGAAGACTATCAATGAGATGATCAAGGCATACACAATGCAATGGCCAAATATGCAACAACATGAACTAAATGGCATACACAATGCAAGATGGACTTAAACCAATGTGAGTGGACCTCAGCCACACTCAAATCAGTGGCCATATGATGAAAACGAGACAACCGAAATACATGCAAACATGCACGAATGCAAAGGACCGATCCTAAGGCACAACATGCAACTCTAACAAAGCATGGCAAAGGATGAAATATGGCATAGAATGGCACATGACCCAGCTCTGAAATGGCATAAAAAATGGTCTCGAAACATGCGAACACCTTACATAATGCATGCTAGTTGACCCGGATGCTGAAACTAGTGGAGTGGATTACACTATAGGTATACAAAGCGATGCACAAATGACCAAACCACCCCCAAACAGACCTTAGGCAGGTCCAACACAGTGGGAAAATGGTCTAGAAAGATGGCTCAAAATGCATTCAGATGAAGCTCATGCAATGGTCGGTAAATGAGGCATACAAGTACAACTCTCAAAAGCACTTAAAGAGTGAAAATCATGGGAATATGGCATACATATAAGCTCTGAAATATGATGTGCAATGGTCCCAAAACATGAAAACACCTCAGTATATGCATGCAATAGGCCTCAAAACTCAAAGCTTGGCATGGATATTGTACTACAAGCATGCAAAACGAGCATCATTCGACCATGAGACCCAAAAACAGAGCTAAGGAAGTCCAAAATATGCACAAAATCAGTTTAAGGAATGGCCAAAAAGTGCTAAAATCAAGGGCCAATATAGCATGCAATGTAAACTAGAAAAGATGATTTGCACTACAAGTATGTGAGGAATCAAGAGGTCGCCAAATCAGCAAAATTCAGAAGTATGCCATGCCCATAATGCCCAAAAACTCATGGAAACATGGTCAATGCATGCAAGAATGATATGTTCCTTTGAAAGGCCCAAAAGAAAGTTATTCTACACGTGCAAGATGGACATCCAAAATGGAAAAACCACCTTTGGAAAGAGGTTATGAAGGCCTTAAAACTCACTGAAAAGGGCCTGAAATGAGGCTAGGAAGCATGCAAGTAAAGGCTCCTTTGAAAGGCCATGAAGAGGGTTACTCTACATATGCAAGAGGGACACCTAACATGGCAAGACCACCTCTGGAAAGAGGTCATGCAGGTCATAAAACTCACAAATAATAGCTTGAAACATGGCTTGAAAACATGCAAATAGGGGCTCCTTTGTACGGCCAAGAAAGCTAGTAAACAAGACAAGGGGTGAGAGGATCACCCCTCTCTGATTTTGATGCTCAAAAACACATAATAACCACTGAAAATCCGCTGGATTTCAGTGGTCAAAAGGGCCAACAAAGCTCAACACAAAAGCCCTAATGCATGGCTCAAAACTAAGAGAAATGAAGCATGTAAAGGGGGTAGATGACCCCCATCAGAAAAGAGGTCTTAAAGAAACATGCTAAGAAGCTTAAAAAAAGACTTTTTTTAGTTTATGATAATGCCCAAATATGCTTGCAAATGGGGCTAAGATGTGAAGCAAAATAATGCTTAAAAGGGGGAAATGAGTGTTACCCTTGTAGAGAAGACCTCCAGCAGCTTCTGGACCAAAGTGGCAAACCCTCAACCTCTGAAAACCAGCTCCAAGGTGCTTGGATGGATAGTGGAAGGGTTAAGCTAAGGGTTAGTGTGCAAAGGGCCAAGAACTATGGAGTATTTGAGCACAAAAGAGAGAGATATAGAGAGGTGTATATTGTATGCCTTAGAAGCAAAGTCTGAACCCTTGCAATGGAAGAGGACCTCTTCCTTTATAGAGGAGAGGGGCCAAAGCTTCCTCAAGAAGCTTAAAACCAAGCTTAAAGATCCTCCATACACGTGTATGGAGGATCAATTCTGAGGCTTCCAGCTGGCACAGCTGGCTAACACTCAGTGAGACAAAAAATGAGGAAGCTGGCCGACCAGTTCAGGTGGTCGGCCGACCCCTTGGCCTGGTCGGCCGACCAGGTTCAAAAGGGTCAATCATCAAAAGCTAGTCGGCAGCCCTGATTAGTGGTCTCCCAGGTGAAAGCAACTCGGTGGTGGTATGGGAGACTAGAAAATGTGGCTCAAAAGTGAGGAAGACCACTTACCTGACAAGAAAATCAGCCGGCGGGAGAAGAGGTGGTCTCCAAAAGAAAAGGTGGTCTCCCACCCTTGTACCACCTTCCAAACAATGAAAATAGGGTCCATACCAAAAAGGAACCAAGACGGATGCAAAACAAGGGTTCGGGGGCCTAAACGCGCAGCCAGGTGCCCCGAAAACTGACTGTTAAGCATCGAAGGTGGCGTGCGACCACGAAGGTGGCCTCCCGGGCCACAGTGTCCCTCTAGAGAGAGGAAACAAGGTGTGTGCCAAAAACTGGAGCAAACGGAGAAAGTTAAGCGGTCCCGAATCGAGGCGCACGACCAACGGCTCTGAAAATCGGAAACTGGTCTCCAAACGAGAAAAGCAGCCTACGACCACGAAACGTAGCCTACGGCCATTGAGCGATGGTCTACGAGACCACTACGTCCCTTCGGGAAGAGAAAACAGAACCTGGTTCGCAAATCAAGGCAAAGCACAAAAGAGTCCCGAAGTCCGGAGGCAAGGCTCTCAGCCAAGACTCCGTAACCTCAGAACGAGCACAATATGCGCAATCACCGAGCGCTCAATCGATGACGTCTGAGTCTTAAGGTCGGTCAAAAATGGGGTGTCTACAGTTGCCCCTCTTTGACAGAACTCGGAAGTCATACGTGACGGGAGTGAATGTCAAAGTCCAGAGACGACCCATTTTTGACAAGGCCGAAGACTTAGACAAATAGGCGAGATAAACAAAGAGATGTGCCCATAGGCGTGCCCGCAGGCAGGGGCAAAATGCAAAACGACGTGCACAAAGCTGAACGTAACTCACGATTTTGCAAAGCAGCAAGCTGTAATAAAGCAAATATTCACAATAAATGCAACAGTTTTAAGCAAGAATGCAATGCAAATCAAACTACATTTCATGCAGTAAGGATCATGTAAATAAAGCTGTAACGAAGCAAATATTCATAATAAATGCGACAGTTTTAAGCAAGAAGGAAAATCAAACTACATTTCATGCAGTTATGATGTAAGAAGATTATACAATCTTAGCGAGCATGTGCAATAGATACACAAAAGTGAAGAGAGTGTGATGGATACACTATATGAATAAAGTGTGATTGATACACTAAGTGAAGCAAAGTGTGATAGATACACAAAGCGAAACGAGTGTGATGGATACACTAAGCAAATACGTGATAGATACACTAAGCGAACGTGTGTGATGGATACACAAAGTGAACGCGTGATAGATACACAAAGTGAGCATAGTGTGATAGATACACAAAGTGAGCATAGTGTGATAGATACACAAAGCGAAGCGAGTGTGATGGATACACTATATGAAGCAAAGTGTGATAGACACTAAAAGTGAACACAAAGTGTGATAGATGCACTATGTGAAGCAAAGTATGATGGATACACAAAAGTGAACACAATGTGTGATAGATGCACTAAGTGAACAGAGTGTGATTGATACACTAAAAGCGAACACAAAGTGTGATAGATGCACTAAGTAAACAGAGTGTGATTGATACACTAAAAGCGAACACAAAGTGTGATAGATGCACTAAGCGAACAAAGTGTGATGGATACACAAAAGGTGAACACAAAGTGTGATAGATGCACTAAGTGAACAAAGTGTGATGGATACACAAAAAGCGAACACAAAGTGTGATAGATGCACTAAGTGAACAGAGTGTGATTGATATACTAAAGGTGAACACAAAGTGTGATAGATGCACTAAGTAAACAGAGTGTGATGGATACACAAAAGGTGAACACAAAGTGTGATAGATGCACTAAGTGAACAAAGTGTGATGGATACACAAAAAGCGAACACAAAGTGTGATAGATGCACTAAGTGAACAAAGTGTGATGGATACACTAAAAGCGAACACAAAGTGTGATAGATGCACTAAGTGAACAGAGTGTGATTGATACACTAAAAGCGAACACAAAGTGTGATAGATGCACTAAGTAAACAGAGTGTGATTGATACACTAAAAGCGAACACAAAGTGTGATAGATGCACTAAGTGAACAGAGTGTGATTGATACACTAAAGAGAATGAAGTGTGATGGATACACTAAAGTAAATGAAGTGAATATGTGCATGATAGATACACGAAATGAGGATGTGTGTGATAGATACAGAAAATGAAAAAAATGTGATTGATACACTAAGTGAAGAGAGTGTGATTGATACACTAAATAAATGAAGTGTGATTGATACACTAAGCGAATGAAGAAAGTGTGATAGGTACACTAAGGGTGAATGAGGTGTGATTGATACACTAAATAAATGAAGTGTGATTGATACACTAACTGAATGAAGTGTGATTGATACACTAAATAAATGATCTCAAACGGAACTTCTTTGAATGAACCGTACATACAATATCGTGCATGAATGAGAAAGAAACTTGATAGGTACAATGCAATACAATGCATGATGTTTAAGGAACGCAATAAACAAGCATAGCGGCGCTTTAGAAAGCACCTCATGGGGTGAGTGGCGATGAACCGCACTACTATGACGGGGGTTTCCCCTCGTGCTCTTCGAACACTTACCTTCAACTGACAGTACAAAGGCTCTGAAATGCTGACAAGGGTTCTTCACGTAGAACACTTTGGATGCTGCCTTTCTTCCTGATCATATTCACAACTTTCCCTATTCTCCAACGGGGTGACAGACTAGGTTGGTTCAGTATCTAGAATTGAGGTGCATACACGCTATCTCAACCTATGGGGCTTCCATACAGATTTCAAACCGAGGACATGCCTCTGGGTATTTAAACCAGACTTTAGTCTCGGAAATCCCGAACCTTTGCGTTCTAGACAGCAGCCATTCCAACTCTAGTTTCCACCGTCGCAGTTGGTCTCCTAGGAACTCATTGCGAACAAAACCAAGATGCCTCTGGCAGGGAATGGTACTTAGGGAGAGCACTTTTGATCGCCATTCTGGCTTGAAGCAGACTTGATCTTGAGCTTGAGATAGAGGCACACTCATACTTCGGAGCATTGGCAAGACCTGAAGAGGTACACACGGAATGCAATCTCGGAACTTACTAAAGTTGAAACAAACTCAGATACCCAACATTTTCCCTTTTTTCTTTTGCTTTGCAGTCTAGAACCTATATAGCTTCAGATAGGTCCTGGTTTTACTGTTCTCATGTGACCTGGGTTGAACCCTGCAGTTTTATGAAAGAACAGATCCTGTTTTGCACAAATGTAGAGAATGGCACAGCACTCGGAGCGCAAAACGATTTTATTTTTGAAATTGAGAGATGAGTTCTTGACCGGGGTATTAAGCCTATGACTAAACACAGCGCACTACGACTCAACAATGGAAAACAAAAGGTAAATAACCTAAACACATCGAGTAACACTCGAAACGACTCAAAACAAGAATCGAGATAAAACAAAAAGACACGACACTCAGACATGCACAGGGAGCCTGTTTCTCTGGGTATTGTTTCCTACCCTTTCTTATTTGTGATTCTTACATCACTCGGCCCTCAAGCTCAGTTTTTCTCTCAAAACCTTTTTCCTCACTTTTTCTCTCAGCGCACATCTCTCTATTCTTCAATCTCTCATTTTTTTATCCCTCCCCTAGGTGGTTGATGGATAAACAAGTAGTTGCGGGCTCTTGCCCCTAGCATTCTGCTAGATTCTCTTTCTTCTGCTCACAACAGTGAACTTTCCCGCAGAGGGGTTGCACTGCGGCTGGATGTGCAGTAGATCTGCAATTGACATTGGCTGACGATGCTCTCCTTGGGAGTTTGGACGTGATTAGATCTGTCTAGATGAGGGAATGAAATATCCTGCTCCATTCCAGTTTGTGCTTCGCACTTAGCTTGATACCTCGTTGCTTGGAGGATATGAGAGCTTTCAGCCCTTTTCTGTTAGCTTCCGCTGTGTCCTTCTTGGCGAATAGGGTGCCCTTTCCGGCAAGTATGGTGCCCTTTTCTGGCAAATGCATTGACAACGGGGGAAAGACAGGAAGCCTGACTCAACTGTGCCCCTCGTTCATTATTTTGACCATTTTTGTTTTTGGCTTCTGCTTAAAACAATTTTAACCAAAATGAGAGTTAGATTAACGCGCTTGTTCGATTTTCTGATTTGAAATCATGCAAGTTAGGTTATGAGCACTGAAAATTTTCCTTTTTTGGGTCCAAGAAATGGTTCAGTTTTGGAAAAGTGGAATAATTTTCGAGAGAATTAGTCAACCTCAGTAAAAATTTTCAAAACTGTTTTTGCAAACGGCCACTGCTCAATGAGCACGGAACCTACTCTTGAGATGCACAACCTCAGACCCGAAGGAGAATTGCCCCTTGTCGGAACGGCACTGCATGGTAACGGAAAGTTGCCCCTTGTTTGAATGGCACCGTAGCGCGCTGTATGGCAACGGAAAGTTGCCCTTTGTCTGAATAGCGCCGCAGCACATGGCAACCAATCCTTACAGTGACCATTACCACCGAACTCTCGGATACAGAGAAGACAAAGATAATCAGAACCACTACATGGACATAGTCAATTGGGAAATGTTTATGGCTAGACTTCAGAATGAAGTTGCCTACGTATCCCAAACATGGGAATCAAGCCTTACGTAGTTCCGGTTAGGTACACTCGGGTATTAACCTCTCCTTTTGCGCTCTAACTTTTGCCAAGGCCGCCCTTTTTGGGTTTTCAACCTTGCGAGCTATGTTCTTCTTTTCTTTTCAATTCTTTTCATTTCTTTTCTTTTTCAGCTTTTCTTTTCATTTTCTTCATTTTTTCTTTTCTGCTTTTCTTTTTGCATTTTTCTCTTTTTTTCTTTTTCTTCTTTTTCTTGCTCTAACTTTTGCCTAGGTCGCCCTTTCGGGTTTTCGGCCCAGCGAGCCTCTCAAGGGTAAAAGTGTAGCTTTGTCCATGTCAAATGGTTTTGAGATCTTGAAGTCATCTGAATCTAGGAGAATGGCTGTTGTTCGCTAATGATGCAGAAGTCCATCCAATGGAGGGTGAATTTGCCCCTAGTGTTGTGGATAGGAACTCGGTTGTCCTTCTGCAATGACTTCTTCTTTCCTCCCTTCTGGGGTTTGGCATTCTTGCCGATCTTTATTGATTTGTGGAATGATCCATCTTCGGCTCTTCGAGCACAATCTGGCATCTTTTGCCCCTAGTTCGAGGGGTGCTTCTGATCTAGCTTTGCAAGCTTCTTTTGACGACATCTGATCTTCTTGATCTGACTTCCCTGCCCCTAGTTCGAGGGCTGCTTATGATCTGGCCACACAGGCGTTACATAGTGGTTGACCGTTGAACATTCTGAATCTAAGTTCAAGGTTCGAAAGCAAGGGGTCGAGTCTCGAGGCTGAGAGCGATCCTAGGCTGCACAATCTCAAGAGCGATTCCACACAGGTCTTCGCAGGACCGCGCAAAAACATTTTTTGAAATCTTTTAAGAAAGCAACAAATCGCTCTTGCTAAAGACAATGCGGAACCAATCTGGATCAAGCCAGGATCCTTCCCAGCACTCATACTAACAAGCATGATCTCATTCGTTAAGGGCTTAGCATGCCTCTTTTTCTCTCAATTGATCAAATTTTTACAAATCCCGAGGAATTCCTTCCTCTTTGTTTTCACCACAATGTTCAAAAAGAGTTTCTGAAAAACTTAGGTCGATGTAATGAATTCAAGGCACAAAAGAGCAGGTGAAATGCACTGCCGTTTCATTCAAGTTTGCTGGCACACCAGGCTCAAAGCAAAAACAAGCACAAAAGCATGAAAACCACAGTTGTTTCAATTAGATCTTCTGGTGTAACTGGCTCCCCGGCAGAAGCAGACTCAAAAGAAAGCGAAAAGACAAAGACAACACAAAACAAAATGGTGATATCCGAGGTAACACCCCCGAAATCACCCAACTTCGACACAACAAGAAAAACTCGATACAACAAGACTGACTCGACTGACAGTACAAAAGGACTGACTCAATACAATATAACAAGACTGACCCAACTGACTTAGTATGAAAAGACTGACTCTATACAACGGGACAGACTCTAAACGACATAACAAAAACTGACTCAATACCAAGTCATAAAGTACAAAAACCAGCATTCACAAATGCTCAAAACAGTGCGTGCCATACGCCACATCTGAATGAACGAGCGCCGCCGCAGGTGGTTCACCCTGATCACATATTCGTATATCCCCCAAGTTCACTGATCAGTCCAATGAACTTGGGGGATATCGGAGCCTTCTGAAGCTATGGTTCCAAGACTACCTTGCAAAAGAGAAAACAGACAACACCTCAGCCTGATTTTCACCAAAACCAAAATGAGCAAAGCTGAATGACTGCACCCCCCTACAGAATTCTGCAAATGAGCAAAGCTGAATGACTGCACCCACCCTACAGAATTCTGCCACAAGTTCTGCCTGTAAACTGATACCCTTAGGTAAAACTGATTCCCAAATATTGGTGCCCTCAGGCCTGATACCCAGACTTGCAAACTGATACATGCATTCCTGTAGAGACGCACTCTAAAAGCACATAGCAACCAAGTGAGAGCGAAAACACCCCTATGGAGGGGTAGGGTTTCCCTGTCCTATTTTGTCAGGAGCTAGGGTTTCACTACGCACGCAGCGGTTTCAAACAATCTACAATCGGGTAAGCAACCTGTCTAGCTTGGAATGGTCACTATGGATTCCGAATATGCACTAGGTCGAATGGTCAAAAAGGGTGCCCCGATAAAATCGGGGTTTGTGTTCCTATCGTGGCAGAGCCCGTAACTGGTCAGCCTTATGGCACGCAGCCTCCGGCAAACCGTTCAGGAATAGCAGATGGCAAACACGGTGTCCTAGGCACACCAATGCAAAGAAACACATAAATGTCTCAAAACAAGATATCATGAGTTCAAGTCAAGTTCTCTAACTCCCTAGCAGAGTCACCAGAAACTATAGACGTCCCCAAACGTCCCGGGAGGGAATCCCGTTTTCTTCATTTTGGGCTTACTACAGTTCAGGACTCAATGTCATGGTCCTGTATCTAATCTCGCAGAGTGCAATGCAAGATCGATGAATCATCAAAGAGTCCAAATCCGGCAAATCATTTTTTGAAAAACTGATTTTTAGAAAGAAGTGCAAAACATGGACTGCTTTGCCAGATACAGAGTCGCAACCTAAATATTTATTTTAAGGGAATTTAGGAAACCCTGACTCGTGCCTAAGGCCACGTGTCCGTCATCACCAAAGTTGCCTCGGCTCAGGAACTTGGGTACGATTGGGGAAGGTCACTTCGTGAGCACCCCCGCTCACCCGATCAAAGATCGCCTTACTAACATGATATCGATTTTGAAAAACATTATGTGCTCTTATTTCGGTTATTAGCCTAGAATTACTATGTGATGCGCACAGAATACAAGTATAGACTAGGTCGCCTGAATTGGAACAAAACATCTCATGTTCGTTTAAAAAACGGTTTGAAGGTGCTACTCGCAAGTAGGCTAAGACGTGGGATTTGCCACCTCGGGTGGGCCTAGAAAACATGATTTTGCCACTCTCAAGTGGGCTTAAAACTCTCAATTGGTGAATTGTTCCAATTCAAATAACCTAACCTTCACCCACAGGCATTCAGGCAGTTATGTCACATAAGAAAATAGCCTCATGGTAAGCATGCTATCATGGCAGTCACTCACACGCATGCAAGGATGCTAAAGCATAAACACTTACCGAGTACTTCGAGCCAAAGAAAGAAGCTAATTAGAAAACATGCATGAATCCTAACTATGCTAAGAATGCCTAATGCAACACATGCAAAAATGCAACTACAATAGGCTCGGCTATTCTAAGATGGCATATGAGATGCAACAATCAATACATGTATTCAACTTGGAATTGAAATACAATGCAGTTAGCATGATGCGCCGAGCCTGGTGCATGCAATACAGATGAATGAATGCAAACTGCGAACATATAGATGCTAATTGAAACTGCCCTAAAACTAACCATCATAAGCTGGTAAATAAAAGGGAGAAAGACGTGGGGTTGGAAGACATGCATCACACACACGCACACTTATTACAACATTGCCCTCCTCGGAGAGTCCGAATAAATAAAACACAACGAATGAATAACGAATTACAGCTAATTATTACATAACCCTAATTAATTAACAAATTAACTAAGATAAATAATCTAGCATGCAAATTAAACAAAAACGGATTGCCTCAGCTTTGTTCGAATGATAGGGATCCATGCATGCTCGAGTCGCCTTGTCGGGAAATCCATCACGATGCCCCGATTTGCCTCTGTTTGCAACTGGTCCCGGAATACTGTACAAAGCTCCAGAAGGCTGCTGACCAGTTTTTGCTGTTGGTTTCCAGTTTGCTGCAACAGAGAGCAAGAAAGGGGCATGGCAAAGTATTTTCAACATATGTATGCATGACCACTCTTCCCGTCATTGCATAAGCTCTAGGAAGTGTAGTCCTCGATCCTCGTGCCACCAATCACGTATTTCGATGCATGATGGCCGAGGATTCGAATTGCACGACTCAATGTGGAATGAATGCATATGAAAACACAACAAGGCCTAAACTCCATCATGGGTACTCCGGAGTGTCGGCGACCGAGAATCGAGGCACGTTTCGTCACTTTGAGTGTGAAACGTCCCTCGTTCCCTGTGTTTGGACTAACCCTACTCCCAACATAATGCAACAAGATAGCATACACAATGCGACTATCATGCAACCCTAAATGCAATGCAACCTAATCATGCTGGCATGCGAGGATGATATGCAAACATGCAACTAGCATACACAATGCTATGAACTAAGGATGGCATACTCAATGCATACGAACCATATGGCATACACAATGCACATACGAAGACTATCATGCACAGATGAAGACTATCAATGAGATGATCAAGGCATACACAATGCAATGGCCAAATATGCAACAACATGAACTAAATGGCATACACATGCAAGATGGACTTAAACCAATGTGAGTGGACCTCAGCCACACTCAAATCAGTGGCCATATGATGAAAATGAGACAACCGAAATACATGCAAACATACACGAATGCAAAGGACGATCCTAAGGCACAACATGCAACTCTAACAAAGCATGGCAAAGGATGAAATATGGCATAGAATGGCACATGATCCAGCTCTGAAATGGCATAAAAGATGGTCTCGAAACATGTGAACACCTTACATAATGCATGCTAGATGACCCGGATACCGAAACTAGTGGAGTGGATTACACTATAGGTGTAATTACCCCAAAATGTGGAGAAGAAATCATTTGTTTTTAAGTATGAGCTGAGGTGTTTTAATTTAATTATATCCTTTGGAATTGAAGCATTATCTGTTGAGCCACGGCTTTAAAATTGAAATTACCGACCTTTATGGGTTCAGAAATCACAATTGAGGACTTGGATGTGTTAATGGAAATTTTTAGAACTATTTGGGAAACTTAATTGAAATCTAATTTGTCTGGCTCGTTAATGTGCGTTGGGTGGTTAACTTGGTACTGCAAATTGAAGGCCTTAGAGACTTCAGAAATCGGAACAGGGGACATATTTATGATCATCATAATTTTTAGAGTCATCTGGAAAGTTTAATTGAAATTTAATTTTGTGCGATTCGTAAGGGCGTGTTTGGCCCTCCGTATTTGTGATAAAGTTTATATAGTTAATCATATGGGTGTATATGAGTTATAAGAGGAGGACTTATCTTTTGGGAGCTCAAAATATCTAAAAAGAGAGGGGAAGACCCGTGAGAAAGAGAGCCAAGAGAGAGTGAGAGAGAGAGGGTTCACCATTGTTGAGAGTTTGAGGGTGGCTTGAAGAAATTGGAGAGAAGAAGGAGAGCAACCATGGAAGCTTGGAGAAATTAAAGATAACCATGAGGAAATCAAAGAGTGAACTAAGGTAAGATCAATTATCTTGAATCCTTGTGTTTAAGACATTAATTTCATGAAATGATGATAATAAAGGAAGCTTTGAACCCATGAACCTTGATTTTCTAAGAATTCCTTGATTGAAGAATTAAAATCATTAAATTTGTTTATTTTGAGATTATGGTGTTTAATAAAGAATAATAATGTGAAATTGGTCATGTATTAAAGGGTTTTGGGCTTTGATTTACATGTAATTAAGGTTTGATTTTGAAAATGAGAAGTCCCAAACTTTCAGCCATTTTCGGACTGCAACTGTTTAGGGCCGCACGTGCGGAGACAGCTCTGCCCAGCCAACTTTGAATAAGCATATCTTTTTCATCCGGACTCGTTTTGAGTAATTCTTGAGCCTAAAATCAAGCCCCGGAAGTCTAGTTTCCAATGGCGCTGGTCTCACTCCAAATTCTAAATACAGAAATAGTTATGCCCAAATTAGTGATGACTGTTCACGTTATGTCAATTAGTTTTGTACCATTTCTTCACCTAAACCATTTCCCATCGATTTCTCCTGTTTTCTAAGACATGGATTACAACTTATTAAAGAATAATGAGCTTGGTACCACCATGACTAATTGATTGAACGATCAAAGAAATAAGTAAAGGATCGAGTATAACCTCATATTATGTGTTGTGCACTGTAATTGTAGATCGAGACGAGGACATTGTACCATTACCACCGGAACCGATCACTGTGAGTAGTAGTACTGTAATCGTACGTTTACTTACCGTTAATAATTCTTATTGTTAACGCACTGTTCTTTGTAAGCATTTATGTTGTTAGGGATCGGTGAGAACATTGAAAGATTATGTGTACTTCGGTATGACTCTGAAACTACTCTACATTCTGGTTATGGTTAATGGTTATCCTTAATGTGTAATAACCTGTAAATTACCTATAACTCTGCACAAGAATTATTAATATTATGCAACTGCTTGGCAAGAAGGGATTATGAATATAAACCCCGCTTAATGGGAACAAGATATTTTGAACGTCCTATCCTGGGCTCCTACAGCCTTATTTCGTTTGATACATGTTTTATGACATAGACATCTGCCTAGAATGGATTAACGAAATGAAAATCGAACAAAACCATGGGTTGCCTTATACGTCAAAGAATTGAATATCAATAACATTGTTATATGACTCACGTTATGGTGTGAATTGTTCTATCCCCATGAATAGTACTGTAACGACACATGTGTTTCTGTAAATAATTATTATTAATGCTTTGTTATACGTAAGATGACTATGGCTACATGTAATGAATCATAAAGGGAAATTTATGTGCACCATTGTGAACGGTATTTGTATGAACCTGGCATTATTCTGTTCTGTTTATTCACTTCGTTTATGCTATGACATAATATGAATTGTTCAGTCTTCAAGAACTATTGATTCCTAGTATGGAACAAAGTGCTGTACGGAACTAAGTGCTGCAATGCGAACCACCTCTAGAATCCGTACGAGCCACCTCTTGAGTCCATACATACAAGAACTGGGCTTAAAGCCAATTTGGTCCCTTTATGGGTCACCTGGTTATGTGAAGTTATGAAAGATACAATTTGTGAAGTTATGAAAGATACAATTTGTGAAATTATGAAAGATATAATTTGTGAAGATATGAAAGGTATAACTTGTGAATTTATGAGGCCGAGGGCCACTTTGTGAATTTGTGAACTTATGAGGCCGAGGGCCACTTTGTGAATTTGTGAACTTATGAGGCCGAGGGCCACTTTGTGAATTTGTGAACTTATGAGGCCGAGGGCCAACTTGTGAATTCTGAAATTATGAGGCCGAGGGCCAACTTGTGAAGTATGAATCTGTAACTTGTGAAACTATGAATCTCAAAGGCCGAGGGCCAATTTGTGAAGTTATGCATCTAAGTTAAGCCAAGGGCTAATTTGTGAATGTGTGAACCCATCAGGCCAAGGGCCAATCTGTGAAGTTATGAACCGACAAGACTGTTCTGAAATGTGTACAGAATCAGACTAACCACAGGATTTTTGCATTTACTTATGTAATTAGATGAATGTGTACACTGTAAGTAAGTTAAGTAAATCTTTAAATTGTTTATGTACTACTGTTCACTGAGCTTGACTCACTTTGTGTTATGTCTGTTTCTGTAGGCACTCCACCTGGAGGTCAGTTTTAACCCATGGCATCCGTGCCTCTTTTGTCAACCTCAGAGTGTCCAGGCACTTAAGTGAAGGCAGCTCTTTTTGCTAAGCTTTTGATTTTACACTCTGATTGTCTGCTTAAGGCTGATGTATATATAATTCCTTTGCCTGTCCATGTTGTTTTACGCCCAATTCTAAGGGCTGGGTCTGTATATATATATATGTACATAGCTAATTCTCTGATGCACGTCACTGTATGTTTATTTGCCTTATGTTCTGTCTGGGATCCTGGCATGATAGTGGTCGCTCAATGGATGTAGTTCTTTTATTTATGTTAATTTATATTGGTAAATGCTTCCGTTCAGGCCCCATGTGATATGTATACCAGGTTATGCGTCCGTTTCTGTGTAGGTCATGCCCAAACTTTTAGGGGCAAGTTTGGGGCGTGACAAGTGGTATCAGAGCACGAGTTGCTATCTCATACACGAGTCCATTGAGCCTTAGGATGTCTAGAAAAGACTTAGGCATCATGCATGACATTTTGAATGAAAATGGAAAAATTGATGGCAACGTTAAATGTACTCTGTTAACGCTAACGATTATAACCCATGTCCATTATATATTCTTTGTGTATATTGTGAATGATTGTTATGCAGAACATGATAAGACATGCAGATGGGATTAAATCAACAGAATTACACTGCAGAAGCGTGGTAAGGGTTCGCGCTGATCGGTAAGACAATCTATTTGTCAATGATTAAATAAGATATAAGTTATCGGTTGTTATTTGTGGATTGGAAGTTACTTACCATCCGTTTAGATTAAGTGATTAAACTCTAAGTATGGAATATTTTTAAGACTAAAGAAAATGATATAGTCTTCTTTGCCACAACAATGTTTAGATCTGTGATTTTGAGCAATTACTACACTTGAGTATTTTGATAAGATGTGTTTGTGTGCTAACTGAAATTGTGCTGAGTACGATTGGAGTTAGGCATATGATGACCCCTGTTAGAACTGTGTAATTTGTTTATGGAAACCTGCGATCTGAAATCTGTAATATGAAATTTGAAGTTGAAATCTGAAAGCTAACTCTGTTATCCGTAATCTGTTTTGTTATGTGTAAATTGTAATCCGTAATCAGGATTTCTTATAAAGAATGGTTGAACGACATGAAGGACCTTACCCACATTACGTGTCTGTTTACATGAGACTTGTAAAAAGATAGACAGTTATGGACTACTTCGAGATCAAACTAAATGATTGATAAACTGATAAGTTACTGTAAGAATTAAAAATTCTGTTTCTGTATACTAATGACTTAAGATTGAGAAATCATTTCTGTGATATACTTCTGCGTAGATGTGCAAATGTTAGATATTGCAATTGTTAAATTAATCTTATCCTGTATTTGAAGGATATAATATAAACTGTTCTGCATGACACTGTGAACTTTAGAAGAAAAAAAAAAAGAGAAGAAGGAGAGTGGGCATGGGCATATTCTATATTGATGGTGAGTTAATGATATGTACTGGACATTTACCTCCTCCGGTGTGCTTATATAGATTTGTATAATATGTGCGACGTGATTCCGAATTGATTTATTATCTTATTAAACTGATCTGGCTAAGTGTTCTAACTCTGATATTAAGTGGTCAAATTATTTCGTTGCTAAATTGTTGAATTTCAAGGCAATATGGAATCTGGATGGATGTGAATACTGTAAACTTAAGGAAATCTATGACCCTATGAATGAATCTAGTGGGGACCTACGTATGTGGAGTAACTAGATACTCTGTTCTGTTAATTGACTAAGTCAGACGACTGGTCTATACTTTTTATATGGCTGTTGCTGACCACTGTGATTATAAGTTGTGAATATGAAACCATGTGGTTGACCTTGTGTCTTACCGTAGGGAAGGAAAGAATCATCTGAATAGTGGACTACTGAAATGATTAAGAAAAGGTCAGATTAATTGATGTTGTAACAAGAAACAAAAAAAACTTATTAAGGGAAGATGTTATACCTTACGGTTATGACTGATTAATCAAGCATGATTTTGAATTTGATTTTTGGCTTTGTTTTGAGTGGCTCCCCTTGCTCAAAATAATGGTTGTTATAGTTGTATTTATTGTTCAAATTTGAATTTATGACGGTATGGACCAAGTGTCTACAATGGTATGTTTGCGTGAATTTACAACACTATAGGTTATTTGCTTTGGTATAGCCATAACTATTTGATTTCTCCTTGTGCTACTGTATTTAGAAGTAATACTGTGAAGAATTAACGATATTGATTGGGATTCTTCTTCCCATCGTTCTGATCTTGTTACGAATTAGTATATATCGTTTTGAATCCATATAACGAAATGATTTTGTTATGTTTTCGGAAATGGAGAATACGAAGAACAATTGTGAAGCTAGAGACTACATGCCTACGCGACTTATTCATGTCTGTTGAAATGATGTACAGCTTGGGTTACCAGCTTATCACTAAGTGACTTCTATTATAGGAATTACCAAGTGCTGAGATTTGTATATGAACTATTAATGCCTGTTGACCATAAAGGTTTGATCCGTATTTGATTTTACTAATAATTTACCCTGAACATGTAATTCCTTGATATGGGATTTGAGCTGTTCTTTGGAGTCTGTTAGAAATTTGATTTGAACTGATAATTTATAACAGATAAGACAGAAGTCACGAAGTCGTTGATTTAGAACATATGTGTTATTCTGGATTTAATTGTTGTAAGAAGCATATGCCTTTGAAACGTGAGTATGTAGTAAATGTCTCCTTAACCTTTGAGAAATTATGATAATTGGGGTTGTTTGTGAACTTAAAGAGTTTTGAATTATGTTTGATAGCTTATGAGTCACATGTAATCGAATACTTGAAGTGAATCCGTTTTTGAATACCCTTAAGTTGTTATAGTATTTGGAAGGTATAACTTTCAGAGCAATAAATTGAAATGTACAAGGGTTGTGAATAATGAGACGATGCTTTGATGTTATTAAGTACTCTTATCAATTGGGTTACCAATTAGTCAGTAAAGACGAATTACTTGTGATTTTGGGAGCAACCTCCATTGGAATTGACTGTCTAAGATTGGAAATGGCTAAATGATTGAGAAATGTTATATGTCCAAGACGGAACTAGACTTGTGACAAGGTGCATCAAGTTTGGAGGACCAAACTTCTTAAGGTGGGGAGAATGTAATGACCCCAAAATGTGGAGAAGAAATCATTTGTATTTAACTATGAGCTGAGGTGTTTTAATTTAATTATATCCTTTGGAATTGAAGCATTATCTGTTGAGCCACGGCTTTAAAATTGAAATTACCGACCTTTATGGGTTCAGAAATCACAATTGAGGACTTGGATGTGTTAATGGAAATTTTTAGAACTATTTGGGAAACTTAATTGGAAATCTAATTTGTCTGGCTCGTTAATGTGCGTTGGGTGGTTAACTTGGTACTGCAAATTGAAGGCCTTAGAGACTTCAGAAATCGGAACAGGGGACATATTTATGATCATCATAATTTTTAGAGTCATCTGGAAAGTTTAATTGAAATTTAATTTTGTGCGATTCGTAAGGGCGTGTTTGGCCCTCCGTATTTGTGATAAAGTTTATATAGTTAATCATATGGGTGTATATGAGTTATAAGAGGAGACTTATCTTTTGGGAGCTCAAAATATCTAAAAAGAGAGGGGAAGACCCGTGAGAAAGAGAGCCAAGAGAGAGTGAGAGAGAGAGGGTTCACCATTGTTGAGAGTTTGAGGGTGGCTTGAAGAAATTGGAGAGAAGAAGAGAGCAACCATGGAAGCTTGGAGAAATTAAAGAGAACCATGAGGAAATCAAAGAGTGAACTAAGGTAAGATCAATTATCTTGAATCCTTGTGTTTAAGACATTAATTTCATGAAAATGATAATAAAGGAAGCTTTGAACCCATGAACCTTGATTTTCTAAGAATTCCTTGATTGAAGAATTAAAATCATTAAATTTGTTTATTTTGAGATTATGGTGTTTAATGAAGAATAATAATGTGAAATTGGTCATGTATTAAAGGGTTTTGGGCTTTGATTTACATGTAATTAAGGTTTGATTTTGAAAATGAGAAGTCCCAAACTTTCAGCCATTTTCGGACTGCAACTGTCCAGGGCCGCACGTGCGGCACTGTTCCCCCGCACGTGCGGAGACAGCTCTGCCCAGCCAACTTTGAATAAGCATATCTTTTTCATCCGGACTTCGTTTTGAGTAATTCTTGAGCCTAAAATCAAGCCCCGGAAGTCTAGTTTCCAATGGCGCTGGTCTCACTCCCAAATTCTAAATACAGAAATAGTTATGCCCAAATTAGTGATGACTGTTCACGTTATGTCAATTAGTTTTGTACCATTTCTTCACCTAAACCATTTCCCATCGATTTCTCCTATTTTCTAAGACATGGATTACAACTTATTAAAGAATAATGAGCTTGGTACCACCATGACTAATTGATTGAACGATCAAAGAGAATAAGTAAAGGATCGAGTATAACCTCATATTATGTGTTGTGCACTGTAATTGTAGATCGAGACGAGGACATTGTACCATTACCACCGGGAACCGATCACTGTGAGTAGTAGTACTGTAATCGTACGTTTACTTACCGTTAATAATTCTTATTGTTAACGCACTGTTCTTTGTAAGCATTTATGTTGTTTAGGGATCGGTGAGAACATTGAAAGATTATGTGTACTTCGGTATGACTCTGAAACTACTCTACATTCTGGTTATGGTTAATGGTTATCCTTAATGTGTAATAACCTGTAAATTACCTATAACTCCGCACAAGAATTATTAATATTATGCAACTGGTTGGCAAGAAGGGATTATGAATATAAACCCCGCTTAATGGGAACATGATATTTTGAACGTCCTATCCTGGGCTCCTACAGCTTTATTTAGTTCGATACATGTTTTATGACATAGACATCTGCCTAGAATGGATTAACGAAATGAAAATCGAACAGAACCATGGGTTGCCTTATACGTCAAAGAATTGAATATCAATAACATTGTTATATGACTCACGTTATGGTGTGAATTGTTCTATCCCCATGAATAGTACTGTAACGACACATGTGTTTCTGTAAATAATTATTATTAATGCTTTGTTATACGTAAGATGACTATGGCTACATGTAATGAATCATAAAGGGAAATTTATGTGCACCATTGTGAACGGTATTTGTATGAACCTGGCCTTATTCTGTTCTGTTATTCACTTCATTTATGCTATGACATAATATGAATTGTTCAGTCTTCAAGAACTATTGATTCCTAGTATGGAACAAAGTGCTGTACGGAACTAAGTGCTGCAATGCGAACCACCTCTAGAATCCGTACGAGCCACCTCTTGAGTCCATACATACAAGAACTGGGCTTAAAGCCAATTTGGTCCCTTTATGGGTCACCTGGTTATGTGAAGTTATGAAAGATACAATTTGTGAAGTTATGAAAGATACAATTTGTGAAATTATGAAAGATATAATTTGTGAAGATATGAAAGGTATAACTTGTGAACTTATGAGGCCGAGGGCCACTTTGTGAATTTGTGAACTTATGAGGCCGAGGGCCACTTTGTGAATTTGTGAACTTATGAGGCCGTGGGCCACTTTGTGAATTGGTGAACTTATGAGGCCGAGGGCCAACTTGTGAATTCTGAAATTATGAGGCTGAGGGCCAACTTGTGAAGTATGAATCTGTAACTTGTGAAACTATGAATCTCAAAGGCCGAGGGCCATTTGTGAAGTTATGCATCTAAGTTAAGCCAAGGGCTAATTTGTGAATGTGTGAACCCATCAGGCCAAGGGCCAATCTGTGAAGTTATGAACCGACAAGACTGTTCTGAATGTGTACAGAATCAGACTAACCACAGGATTTTTGCATTTACTTATGTAATTAGATGAATGTGTACACTGTAAGTAAGTTAAGTAAATTTTAAATTGTTTATGTACTATTGTTCACTGAGCTTGACTCACTTTGTGTTATGTCTGTTTCTGTAGGCACTCCACCTGGAGGTCAGTTTTAAACCATGGCATCCATTCCTCTTTTGTCAACCTCAGAGTGTCCAGGCACTTAAGTGAAAGTAGCTCTTTTTGCTAAGCTTTTGATTTTACACTCTGATTGTCTGCTTAAGGCTGATGTATATATAATTCCTTTGCCTGTCCATGTTGTTTTACGCCCAATTCTAAGGGCTGGGTCTGTATATATATATATATATATATATATGTACATAGCTAATTCTCTGATGCACGTCACTGTATGTTTATTTGCCTTATGTTCTGTCTGGGATCCTGGCATGATAGTGGTCGCTCAATGGATGCAGTTCTTTTATTTATGTTAATTTATATTGGTAAATGCTTCCGTTCAGGCCCCATGTGATATGTATACCAGATTATGCGTCCGTTTCTGTGTAGGTCATGCCCAAACTTTTAGGGGCAAGTTTGGGGCGTGACAATAGGTATACAAAGCGATGCACAAATGACCAAACCACCCCCAAACAGACCTTAGGCAGGTCCAAGACAGTGGGAAAATGGTCTAGAAAGATGGCTCGAAATGCATTCAAATGAAGCTCATGCAATGGTCGGTAAATGAGGCATACAAGTACAACTCTCAAAAGCACTTAAAGAGTGAAAATCATGGGAATACGGCATACATATAAGCTCTGAAATATGATGTGCAATGGTCCCAAAACAAGAAAACACCTCAGTATATGTATGCAATAGGCCTCAAAACTCAAAGCTAGGCATGGATATTGTACTACAAGCATGCAAAACGAGCATCATTCGACCATGAGACCCAAAAAAAGAGCTAAGGCAGTCCAAAACATGCACAAAATCAGTTTAAGGAATGGCCAAAAGTGCTAAAATCAGGGCCAATATAGCATGCAATGTAAACTAGTAAAGAGGATTTGCACTACAAGTATGTGAGGAATCAAGAGGTCCGCAAATCAGCAAAATTCAGAAGTATGCCATGCCAATAATGCCCAAAAACTCATGGAAACATGGTCAATGCATGCAAGAATGATATGTTCCTTTGAAAGGCCCAAAAGAAGGTTATTCTACACGTGCAAGATGGACATCATGAAGGCCCTAAAACTCACTGAAAAGGGCCTGAAATGAGGCTAGGAAGCATGCAAGTAAAGCTCCTTTGAAAGGCCATGAAGAGGGTTACTCTACATATGCAAGAGGGACACCTAACATGGCAAGACCACCTCTGGAAAGAGGTCATGCAGGTCATAAAACTCACAAATAATAGCTTGAAACATGGCTTGAAAACATGCAAATAGGGGCTCCTTTGTACGGCCAAGAAAGCTAGTAAACAGAAAGGGGTGAGAGAGGATCACCCCTCTCTGATTTTGATGCTCAAAACACATAATAACCACTGAAAATCCGCTGGATTTCAGTGGTCAAAAGGGCCAACAAAGCTCAACACAAAAAGCCCTAATGCATGGCTCAAAACTAAGAGAAATGAAGCATGCAAAGGGGGTAGATGACCCCCATCAGAAAAGAGGTCTTAAAGAAACATGCTAAGAAGCTTAAAAAGACTTTTTTTAGTTTATGACAATGCCCAAATATGCTTGCAAATGGGGCTAAGATGTGAAGCAAAATAATGCTTAAAAGGGGGAAATGAGTGTTACCCTTGTAGAAGACTCTCCAGCAGCTTCTGGACCAAAGTGGCAAACCCTCAACCTCTGAAAACCAGCTCCAAGGTGCTTGGATGGATGGTGGAAGGGTTAAGCTAAGGGTTAGTGTGCAAAGGGCCAAGAACTATGGAGTATTTGAGCACAAAAGAGAGAGATATAGAGAGGTGTATATTGTATGCCTTAGAAGCAAAGTCTGAACCCTTGCAATGGAAGAGGACCTCTTCCTTTATAGAGGAGAGGGGCCAAAGCTTCCTCAAGAAGCTTAAAACCAAGCTTAAAGATCCTCCATACACGTGTATGGAGTATCAATTCTGAGGCTTCCAGCTGGCACAGCTGGCTAACACTCAGTGAGAAACAAAAGGAGGAAGCTGGCCGACCAGTTCAGGTGGTCGGTTGACCAGGTTCAAAAGGGTCAATCATCAAAAGCTGGTCGGCAGCCCTGATTGGTGGTCTCCCAGGTGAAAGCAACTCAGTGGTGGTATGGGAGACCAGAAAATGTGGCTCAAAAGTGAGGGAGACCACTTGCCTGACAAGAAAACCAGCCGGCGGGAGAAGTGGTGGTCTCCAAAGGAAAAGGTGGTCTCCCACCCTTGTACCACCTTCCAAACAATGAAAATAGGGTCCATACCAAAAAGGAACCAAGACGGATGCAAAACGAGGTTCGGGGGCCTAAACGCGCAGCCGGTGCCCCGAAAACTAACTGTTAAGCATCGAAGGTGGCGTGTGACCACGAAGGTGGTCTCCCGAGCCACAGTGTCCCTCTAGAGAGAGAAAACAAGGTGTGTGCCAAAATCGGAGCAAACGGAGAAAGTTAAGCGGTCCCGAACTGAGGCGCACGGCCGACGGCTCCGAAAACAAGAAACTAGTCTCCAAACGGGAAAAGCGGCCTACGACCACGAAACGTAGCCTATGGCCTTTGAGAGATGGTCTATGAGACCTCTCCCTCCCTTTGGGAAGAGAAAACAGAACCTGGTTCGCAA
Source organism: Camellia japonica (assembly GCA_030407325.1). Classification (NCBI taxonomy): domain Eukaryota; kingdom Viridiplantae; phylum Streptophyta; class Magnoliopsida; order Ericales; family Theaceae; genus Camellia; species Camellia japonica. The sequence continues at coordinate 193,560,361 of JAPPVO010000019.1, forward strand.
ACCGAGGCGAAGCACAAAAGAGTCCCGAAGTCCGGAGGCAAGGCTCTCAGCCAAGACTCCATAACCTCAGAACGAGCACAATATGTGCAATCACCAAGCGCTTAATCGATGACGTCTGAGTCTTAAGGTCGGTAAAAAATGGAGTGTCTACAGGAGCCGGCCTCACCACATTATACAGATATATGAGCTCGACTTCCTGCATGAGTGGGAGCTTGATTGGAGGATACTGGCTAGCTTGGGAGGTACACAGTTTAGTTCCCCCTTTTTGCTTTACATTTTCTGCTCAGTATTTCTGGCTTTACACTTTTTCAACACATGTACTTTCTGCTCTGCATTTTCTGTACCTGTTCATGCACTATATGCTTTTTGCTTTGCATTTTCTACATTTGTTCATGTTATATTGATTGCATATCATCGTACTTTCCCTGCAGCTATGGGTGTACGCATACTTCCTGGCTCTTGCTCTAGAGCCTATAGAGGAGGTTTCTGCGACAGTCCTGTTTTCTCAAGTATATGACGGCCTACTCCGCTGTAGGACCCGAGAAAACTTCATGTTTTTTCGCCAGTATTTTGATGTGGTCGCGGCGCATGAGGTAACCCAATAACAAAGCCATCTTACTTTTCAACCATTTGAATCCACACATTAACGATTAACAGCGACTAATCATCTGTTCATTTCCATTTCAGATCACATTGCAACCCTAGGCCGTGATACCGTCAGGGCTTCGAGCCTAGTATGATACAGCTCGGGTCATCACCTGCCATCACATTCTTCTCGAGGGCCCGATTTGTCGCACCTAGTTCTTGGGCAAGCGTTTCGCGTGCCAGACTTTTGGCCTGCCTGCCCCATTCATACCGATGGCGCCTCCAGTGTCCATGAGAGCGACACACAGTTTGTCTGCTGAAGAGGTGATCCAGTTCATGGTAGGGCTGGAGGCGGATTACTTCTGTGTAGAAGGCGATTACGCGACCTTCATCTAGACATACGTGATGCTGCCTTTGACCGGCGTTCGCGAGGCGAGGGAGTGAGAGCTCCTGCCGTGAGGGTGACACGCAGAGCAAGTCCGGTGAGCACAGCCCGTGGCAGAGGGATTCCCCAGCAGAGCGGAGGGCTAGTTGGCCGGAGCTTCCGATCGAGTTGAAAGGTTGGCGGTACTCTGGAGTGGCTTACTAGATTCCGATCGAGCTTCTGTTGCCTGGTCACAGATACGTCAGGGCGTCTGATGCGCCTCTAGTATGCATTTCAGTTTTCATTTCATTTTACATTCTTGCTTAGATACTCAGACATTCATTCATTCCAGATCCTGATCATTTCCAATTGTATTTGCAGGCCTCCACAGAGTACGTTGATGGGTTACTCGAGATGTTGGCCTCATTCAAGGGCATGATCTTGAGGAGGGAGTCGATACTCGGCTTCCATGGCATTGAGGTAAAAAAATAAAATTCAGTCTTCTTGCATTTCGGTCATCAAATCTATGCTGATATAGTGAAGCTGGCATTTCAACTGAACAATTCTTCACCCAGCACTGATACACTGCATGTATTGATCACATTTGACACACTGTATTCTCACATTGTATTCATACTCTGCATGTACCTATTCTGCACACCACTCTCTAATATAGATACTGTGGTTGACATATGCCAACTGCTTTTTCAAGTTCCACCTTTACCGACAGCAGCAGCGGCAGCCGCAGCAGGACCTTCAATACCTCCTCCAGCAGTAGAGAAGAGAGGGAGACAGGCTTCTATACACAGCCGAGGCAGAGCTAGAGGCATCGGTGACGAGAGTGGCCTTTCAGAGCCCATCCTAGGCGACGATGATGATGAGACGAGCGAGGATGAGGAGGCGGCGAGTCTTCAGTCAGAGTCATCTGAGGACGGAAACGACGACGCTGGCTCGAATTTTGTGAGTGGTGAGGCTGCAAAGGCTGAGGAGGGCTCTGATTCAGACTCTGATTCAGATTTGGACAGTGGCGCCGATGGAGACAGTGCTTCAGAGTCCGCTCTGCCGAGGAAGAGGACGAAGAGGGCCTCTCGAGCCTGAGATAGTTGACGCTAATCTATCTATGCTCTTGACTTAGTTTCTCTTTGCTAGTAGTATTGGCACTTTGCATAGTTCAGACGAGTTTTATTTCTTTAAAAACTTATACTTTTTTGCAAAAAGTGACCATGATCGAAATGAAAACAACTTTTGATTAAAAGGTGTTATATTTTGCATTCTGAGCATTATCGCATACCATAAAAAAAAATTTGAAATTGGCCTTGCTTGAAAACTGCACCTTCAATTTGCATTGTCTTAATCAAGTAATGAACCGACCAACAACTGAAATAACAAACAGAGTAAAATAACTTGATAAAAAACACAACTGTTGCAAGCAACTGAATCTTCACAAAGGAGGACAGTGAGCCTAAAAAGGAGGCTGCCAGCCATGAAGGATGGCTTGCCGGCCATCATTTCCCTCTGCCGGCCATCAATGTGCCCCTGCCGGCCATTGATGAGCCTCTGCTGGCCATCAATATGCCCTGCCGGCATCGATGAGCAGAACCTCCGAAACGTTGACACCTGGCCTCCACTCACTGTCTTATCTTCTACAAATGCTCTAGCTTCGTGGTTTCTTCATTCCAGCTCTTTTTTTCCCAAACGGACCCATTCTTTGCTGAAAAACTCTCAAATTGGATTGTAGCTTCAGATGGCTTGGAAAAGTTAAATTTCTAAGGTTTCGGGATAAATGCACTATTCCTGTTGAGTTGTATTCCGTTATGTTTTCCATTCCTCCAAGCCGTGGCTAGATGTTGGAACCCGGTTACACATGTTTTCAGCTTTGGGGGACAAGAGATATGTCCGAAAATTGAAGAGTTCCAAGTCTTGATGGAATCCAGGTGTGATGAGGAAATCTTGCCCCAGTCACGTTTTAGCCATATCCAGGCTTTAGGAAGGATGTGTGGGTTCACTCTACACGATGCTCGATCTCTGGTTCACAACAGGGAGTTGGATATTCCCAATCTTATTCACCGATTTTCTGATGCCGGCGACCGAGGTGACCGTCTTTGGAAAAGTTTTCGAAAACATGCCCTTTGCCTGTGTATGTTGGCCCATTTTCTGCTTGCCCCTGGCATTGGAGGTCCAGTATTTGCTTAATCGAAATAGCCGAAGGCTTGAAAGAGGGTAACAGCTGCATTGCCTAGCATTGGCCGAGACTTTAATAGGCTTGGACGCGTTCCATCACCAAGAGACAACCAAGTTCGCAGGGAGTCCACTACTCTTGCAGGTAATGTTTCCCATCCTTCTCATATGTGTTTCTCACATCACTCGGCCCTCTGGTTCCGTTTTTCTCTCAAAACCTTTTCTCACTTTTCCCTCCACATACACCTCTCTTTTCTTTAATCGCTCTTATTTTTCATCCCTCCCCAGATATGGCTCATGGAGAGGTTGAAAATAGTGGACTCTTGTCCTGCATATTCGGCACGAGGCTATTTCTTTTGCCAATGGCTAGTTGATTTCCCGAATGAGGGGTGGTGGTGCCACTGGATGTGCAACAGGTCCGCTGTTGACATTGCTTGGCGTTGCCCCTGGTTTGATCTGCCCAAAGATGAGCTACAGCATGTCTTGACAACCTGGCACTCAACTGATTGGCTTGACAGACTGTGTCTTCTACTTTTCGTTCCGGTTCAGCGTCAGTTCGGACACAACCAGACCTGTCCAGAAAAGGGCGTAGAGTACCCGCCTTCATTTTCGATCTGAGGTTCACAACTAGCTCGATATCCCACTTCTTGGAGGACAAGATAACTTTTGGCTCCTGCTCCCAATTTTAGTTGTGCCGTTTCTGGAGAATGCATAGCTCGGATTGAAGATGAGGCGCAAATTGGGCCTACCTTAGCACCTGAAGCTTCCACAAGCTCTAGGAGGGGACGTAAGAACACCTGACTCATCGATGCCCCAAGTTTATTGCTTTGATCTGTACACTCAAGTTTTCCTTTTGAATGTAATAAAAAGCAAAAAGAGTTGGAGAACTCTGTACTGAAATCAATGAAATTGAAGGTTGTGGGTACTAGAAATTTTCTTTTTGGTCAAAAAATGGTCTAAGTTGTAAAAAGATTAATTTGAACAAAATCAACTTTTATTAAAACTTTTCAAAACCATTTTCGATAAGGATCACAACTGGACACACCCGGAATTTATCCTTGAGATGTACAACCCCGAATCCAAAACAATGGAAAATTGCCCCTTGTCTGAACATCACTACACTGCACTGTAATCAGCTCTCTTAGCAAAGATCACAACCGAACTCTTGGATGTAGAAAAGATAAAGATGACCAGAACAATCTCATGGACACAGTTGATTTGGAAGTGTTTATGGCTGGACTTCAGAATGAAGTTGCCTACGTATCCCGAAGATGGGAATCATGCCTTACGTAGTTCGGTTCCGGTTCATTTGGGTATTAACACTCTCCTTTTGTGCTATAACTTTTGCCATGGCCGCCCTTTCTAGGTTTTCAACCTTACGAGCTTAGCTTTTCTTATTTCCAATTTTTTATGCTCTAATTTTTGCCGAGGTCGCCCTTCCGGGTTTTCGGCCTAGCGAGCCACTCAAGGGTAGTATTTCTTCAACTTGTCCATGTTAATTGGTTAGGAGAATTCAAGGCCATCAAGATCCATAAGAATGACAGCTCCACCCGACCAAATTGACTTGATGATGTAAGGACCGTCCAATTAGGTCTGACCTTGCCCTTAGGGTCGTGGATGGGAGCTCGGTTGTCTTTGAGAACCAAATCCCCTTTCTTAAGATTCCTGGACTTAACTTTCCTGTTGAAAGCCCTGGCAATCCTACGTTGATAACCTTGGACATGACACAGTGCTTTTAGCCTCCTCTTGTCAAACAACATTAGTTCCTCGAACTTGCTCTGCTGCCAATCCGCTTCTGCTATCTGGCACTCAGCCATAACTCGCAGCGACGGAACTTCAACTTCAATCGGCAGAATAGCCTCCATCCCATAAACCAGAGAATACGGAGTTGCCCCAGTAGATGTTTGAATTGATGTCCTGTAGCCCCAAAGAGCAAATGGCAATTTGTTTGGCTAGTCCTTGTAAGTTTCCACCATCTTCTGTAGAATGTGGTTGATGTTCTTGTTGGCGGCCTCAACAACTTTGTTGGTTTGTGGCCGATATGTAGATAACTTGTGAAAATCCACGTTGTATTTCTCCAACAAGTCGATCACTTCTTTCTTGAAGTGGGAACCATTGTCCGAGACCTCATAACGACAAATGATATTATTCCTGAATGACATCAATTCTAACCTTTTGGCGTAACTGCTGTACAACATTCGGGATATACAACATGACTTCACCATGATCTCATTCTAACCTTTTGGATATACTCATGACATCAATTCTAACCTATGAGTATTTTCGGGACCCCATACTCATGTCCATTCTAACCTTTTGGCGTAACTACCCCAATGACATCAATTCCAGACTAAAATGGCCATGGTGAAGTCATGTTGTACAGCATCGACGGCGGGATGTTCATGCAATTGGCATGAATTTGGCATTTGTGGCATCGCCGAAGAACACCGATACAATCCTCCTCCATGGTTGACCAATAGTAACCCTACTTGAGAATCTTCCAAGCTAGCATTACCCCGCTCATGTGTGAACCGCATTCTCCTCCATGGATGGCCTCCATTAGTCGCTTCGACTCTTTTGCATCAACACACAACTTATGCATTCCCAGATGGCCTCGTTTGTACAATTTACCCCGCAGATGATAAACTGAGCAGCCATTCGCCGAATTGCCCTCTTATCTTTGGCATTTGCCCCTAGTGGATAAACCTCATTTTCTAAGAAGTTCCAGATATCATGATATCATGGGTTTTGATCTTGTACTTCTTCTATTGCGGCGATTAGCTCATAGGTCGGCACATACCTCTGTTCAATAATGATCGGACGCATCCGGACTCCTAAAGGGATGTCTATCATGGAAGACAGAGTTGATAAAGCGTCAACGAAGCTATTGTTCTCTCTTAATAGGTGTGTGAAGGTTAACTTCTCAAACTTGGGAATCAGAACGTCCAGGGTTTGGTGATAGATTTTCATAATTTATTCCTTAACCTTCTAGTCTCCTTTCGCTTGAGACACAACCAGGTTTGAGTCCCCAATGACGTCCAACCGTTTTGCCCCTAGTTCCAGGGTAGCTTCTAAGCCAGCGATGCATGCCTCGTATTCTGCTTCATTGTTTGATACCTTGAATCGGAGTGTGAAAGCTAAAGGTATGTGGGAATTGTCAGGTGATATCAGCAACACCCCTATCCCATAACCGTACTGGTCAGATGCTCCATCAATACATGGTCAGATCTCTTCTTTGACCTGCAAAATAGCCTCATCTGGGAATAGATACTCTACTACTTCGTCTCCCTCCACTGGGTGATTGGCTAGGAACTCCGCTACCGCTCTCCTTTTCACAGACTTGCGAGTCATATACTTCAAATCAAATTCGGAGAGAAGAAGCAACCAGTGGGCTAGCCTACCCGTAAGGGCCGATTTTTCGAAGAGATATTTGATGGGATCTAATCTCAAAACCAGAATTACAGAGTGAGCTAACAGGTAGTGCCTCAACTTCCTGGTAGCCTATACTAAGGCCAAGCAAGCCTTCTCTAGCGGGGTGTAGCGGGTCTCATATTCCACCATCTTCTTGCTCAGGTAATAGATGGCCTTTTCCACTCTATCCTCAGATTCCTGCGCAAGCATGCAGGCCATAGTTGTGTCAGTTACTAATAGATACAAAATCAACGACTTCTCCGGCTCTGGTGGTGACAACACGGGCGAGTTCTGTAGATACTGCTTGATCTACTCAAAAACAGCCTGGCATCGGTCATCCCATTGGAACTTTTTTCCCTTCTTCAGGAGACCAAATAGTGGTTCATAAGTCAAGGTTAATTTTACAATAAACCGTCTTATGAATTGCACTTTACCCAGAAAGCCTCGCACCTACTTTTCAGTCCTTGGTGATGGCATTTCTAGTATGGCCTTGATTTTGGAAGGATTGACTTCGATGCCCCTTTGCGTAATCAAGAACCCCAACATTTTCCCTGCTGTAACACCAAAAGTGAATTTCTGTGGGTTTAGCCTCAACTGATATTCTCTAATCCGTTGGAAAAATTTCTTCAAGGCGGTGTAGTGGCCCTCTCTTTCATTGGACTTGACAATCATGTCATCCACGTACACCTCAACCTTTTTGTGGATCATATCATGCAAGATCGTGGTTGCAACCCGTTGATAAGTAGCCCCAGCATTTTTCAGACCGAACGGCATCACCTTGTAGCACTAGGTTCCCCATGGCGTGGTGAAGGCAGTCTTCTCTTTATCCTAGGGTGCCATCAAGATCTAGTTGTACCCGAAAAATCCATCCATAAAAGGAAGCAATGCATAGCCTGAGGTGAAGTCACCAATTCATTGATGTCGTAGAGGAAAGTCGTCCTTCGGACTAGCTTTGTTCAGATCTTTAAAATCCACACACACCCCGAATTCTGCCATCTTTCTTCGCACCAAAGCAATGTTGGCCAACTAAGTAGGATACTCAGATACTAGCAAGAACCCTGCATCTATCTGCTTGGTGACCTCTCCTTGATTTTCAAAGCCCAACTCCGAGTGTATTCACTGAAGCTTTTGCTTGACGGGTCGGGCCTCAGGGTCAAAAGGAATCCGGTGCTGTACAATCTCAGGATCGATTCCAGGCATGTCTTCATAGGGACCACGCCAAAACATCTTTGAAATCTTTTAATAAAGCGACTAGTGCTCATTTTCCTCCGAAGACAACGTGGACCCGATCTGGACCAGATGTGGATCCTTCTCAGTACCCACATTAATGACAACAATTTCACCAACCAGGGTTTTACAACCTCTCATCCTCTCGATCAATCAAATGTTTAAAACAAGAGAAATTCCTTCCTCGTCGTTTTCATTAAAATTTTGAAAGTCATGATCAATGCAATACACAAGTGGCACATAAAAGTACTCAAAAGCAACAGCGGTACCATTCTCATTCCAACTTCCAGCTCGTTCAATTCCTCGGTTACAACCGACC